>OX465262.1:17926382-17970850 GCA_949987775.1 Aproaerema taeniolella
TCATTTTTCTAACTTTCGAACATGTTTTTACGCACGCGCGCTTTCATAGTCCGTAAACTTCGTGTATCAACACTGTTCGCACTGCCGGCCCAGGCCTGTTGAGAGACGGAGATGGCACTATTCCTATGTGTGCTGCCTTTATCGGGTGCTGTAGTCGCCTTAATTAAGAGATTTTTTATAACATTTTCGAGATTTCTTTTCAATTCCATACATGGGCGTAGCCAGGGAGGGTTTAGGGGGTTCAACCCCCCCCCCCTGAAATTTTCAAAATATTCATCTCCTTGCCCTTATCCCTCTACTAAACACCGTAAAGTAGTATCGGCATTATCTGTTGTGTTACTTCGTTTTGAAATTTACGAAGCAATTTGTATGTTTGTACTCGTCATGCAGAATTTGACGTGTAGGGTAGCAATATATTGAATTAAAAAAAAGGGGTGAAGGGAAGGGAATCAACCACAGGGCTGTTCTTCACCAGTCAGTTTGTTACTCACTGTTACCGTGATCATAAAAAAAATAAAAAATTGGATATTTGTCTCTGAAATATAATAAAAAAATAATTGTACATTGTTTATCAAGGGAGGAAAGGGACCGATTACTAGCGAGGGATTAGTTTGCGGCCCGAAGGCGCAGTCCCCCGAGCTAGGAATCGGACTTTCTCCCGAGTGCTACATAGTGCTTTATACTACACCTGTGAGGAACATTCAAAGACTTGTATTGTTGAAATAAAATGAAATTAAATTTACGAAAGTACAAAAACATAAATAATTGTTTTTGTACTTTCGTAAATTTAATTGAGGTCAGTGGCAAGGAGATTCCATATTTATAAATCTCCTTGGGCAGTGGTGAGTGCGCGTGCCATAGATTTCAAAACACGTGAGAAATGAGACATGTTTTTCTCCCGCTAAAACACGTTAGAAAATGATTTTCATACATTTTGTACTCCCGCTTATTTTGGTCGAGGAAAAGACTAACGTTCTCTTCTCATTTTTAAGGAATAATGACTACTGTTCCGATCAGGTGTAGTATAAATAATTTTCCACGTTTAAAAACGTATGAGTCGCACAAAGTAGACAACTAGTATTTTTTGCAGACTACAATGCCTATTAGCAGATAACCACAAACGAAAATTTCACTAATTTATTTAGATGATGTTCTAGTTTGTATTATTATTTGTTTATCTTGATTTTTTTAAAAGTGCTGAATCATTTTCGATAAAATTTATATGGGACCACCTCTGGAGTATACTCTGCCGAACAAAAAAGAATTTTGAAAATCGGTCCATAATTGGCGGATAAATCGGTGAACATACGTAAAAAAATACATACAGTCGAACGTAGAACCTCCTCCTTTTTTGAAGTCGGTTAATAAATTCCTTAATAAAACACATTCCATCGATTTCATATCAAAGTGTGCATCATAGAAAAGAGTTTTGTTTTATAGCGCATCATTACTTCATTATGCGCTAAGTATCTCAATTGCTACAATCAAGAACAATCAGTTACCGGTTTAGTGGTTATATTGTCCACAAAATGATGTGGAGGCACGCTCCGCTCCCGATATAAGCGGCGGCGGGCCCTCGGCTGTCAGCTGTCAGCCAGTGGCCGCGAGCCGCCGCCCGGGTCGTGTGACGTCACTCGAGATGCGGTCGCCGGCGCTTCTGCTGCTGCTGCTCGCCGGTCTCACCGTCAGTACACTATACAGTATAAGTACTACACGCTGTTCATACGATCATCTATCGGTCGCTACACGTCTACGGATAGTTGGACACATATAGGTTAATTCCTCCAAGGATCTCCATATTAAAAATTCACGCGATTCTGGCACACCCGCGTGTGCAAGATTTGTATCGTACGCGCCGTTAACAAGCGCGCGACGTAAACTGTCAACTGCCGTAATCTTTCCTGTTCGGCCATCGGCCAGAGGTTTCCCGCGATCACTGCCAAAAAAAAAGCTTTGTAGCATAGAACATTCTGTGACGCTGGTTTTCCTGCAGATCTCTTCATTCTAGTTTTGCACCCCTGCCATTTAAATAAAATTAAGCATAATTTCATAGTTATAAATTACAGATGATGAGTGAGCAAATGGAGGTTCAGGAATCAGAAGCGGGTACTGGGATGGGTGCGGGGGGAGCGGGCAGCGGTCACCCACACGTCGGGGGGGCGCGCGCCGCCGCCGCCGGCCGGCTGCCGCTGCCGCCCGACCTCGACACCGTGCGGCAGGTGCTGCGGCTGCTCGCCGCCATCTCGCACCAGGTACCCACTGCAAACAGCCATCGTACATTATAGTGTACTATATGTTACACTGAACACAAGAACATGAAATGGTCCGCGAGATCTAGCTACCTACTTAGTATGGGACATTGTTGCAGATTGCAGGCGATGCCCCGGGCGGCTCGTCGTCGTCGGTCCGCTCGGCCGCCCCGCGCCCCGCGCCCCGCCCCCGCGCCGCGCCCGCGCCTGCTCCCTGACATATGGCGCGAGTTTCTCCCGTCCACGGGAACATTGTCTAGTTCTAACGTACCTATGGGAAAGTTAGCAATACGTATTAGCGGCTTATACTTATATTTTAAGATTATTAAAAGAACTTTCTGATACATGACCATACTTATTTTATTTTTGTGTGATTTTAGTTTTTCGTTGTTTTCGCAGCGCAACGTGAGCCAAATTGAACAACTCGTAGACCATTGATTTTTTTTATTGACCTGGAATAAACTTTTTACCTCTTCTCTATACAGGATGTCCCAAAAAATAGTGTGAAGTGGAAGTCCTGAGGTAGAACACCGCTTGGAGCATCCGAAACACCCCTCATGTTTTCGAATTATGATTTTTTTCTGAAATTTTGAGAATTATCTACCTGAACAACTTAAAAAATTAAAAAAAAAATGTTGGGCCTTTTTTGAGGTACCTATTTTTTCACAATTCCAATTTTCATGAATTGTACTTTAATGCTTAAAATATTCGTCTTTGTAACTTTGATGGAAGTTTTAAAAATTATAGTCCAAAGTAAAAAAAAATTACGGTCAAAATTATTCTCAAAATTTCACCAAAAAAATTCATAACTCGAAAACTATAAAAATCGCGGAACATACATGGGGGTATTTCGGATGCTCCAAGGGCTGTTCTACCTCAGGAGTTCCGCTTGACACTATTTTTGGGACACCCTGTATAGTTGATTATCTATCCGTGAAGTCTGACGCCACAAATGATAAACAAATGACTGCTATATGAAACAAATTGTATTCTTCTGCCAAAGAGTTCCATTTTTAAATGTTATAACTAGTTAAATGTTATAATTACTTTTTAATTATTTTTTTCTGTAACTGGCCTGTTCCGGATACATAAATAGCAGCCCTCGTACATGAAAAAAGTAAAAATTAATAGCTAGTTGTCCGCTATTTCTTCAGGATATTATTTACAAGGATTTTCATTATCTACAGTTAGAATAATTGTTTATAGGGGGGGTATGCGCCCGGGCGCGGACGCGGACACAGGTGCGCCCGCGCCCGAGCACAGATAAGGATCCACCTACCTTCATCCTCATCCGCACCCGGGCGCAGGCGCGGGCGCACTATCTTTTGCTATTGCAGGCTTTCTTAACTAAATTCTTAACCTAAGTGTTAAAATCTAAATTTGCGCCCGGGCGCGGACGCGGACACAGGTGCGCCCGCGCCCGCACCCGGGCGCAGACGAAGAGCCTCATGCTTCCTCATCCGCGCCCGGGCGCAGGCGCGGGCGCACTGTCTTTCGCCTTACAGGCTTTCTTACACTAAAACATATGAGACGTTGGGATCTTAGTCGATTAATTTTTTTTAAATTAATTTATTTTTTTAAGATTTGTAGACATTTACATGTTTTCTTACTTAATTACAGGCCTACAACACTAGTTATCTTATATCTATTAATAATTTCAATGCCTTAATTTATAAAAATGGGATAGAAACATATTTATATCAGAGATGTTTGATATAGATTCTGAAATTATTGTTTGTTTATATATTGTTTTTATATACAGTAGAATTCTGCGCCCGGGCGCGGGCGCAGGGGCAGTTGCACCCGCGCCCGCGCCCGGGCGCAGTGCGCCCACAGCCGCGCCTGGGCGCGAACATAAGCGCGCCCGAGCGCGGGCGCAGGCGCCCTGCCATCTTCATAACAGGCTTACAACATTAAGTGGCCTAAATATATTATTAATCCTTAGTGCCTAAAGTTAATACTGTGTTATCTTATATACGAGTACTATGTTATTTTTATAATTAAGCTTATTTATATTGTTATAATTTACACTTAAAGGTATACCTAACAATGTGAGTATTTCTGTACGTGCGCCACCCATATAAGGAAATGCTTGGTCTGCTAATTAAAGAGACCAATGAATTGAAAATTTACATTATCAACGTGTTTTATTGTTTCTAATGATGGTCGTAGATGGGGTGGACACACTTCATACGGTTTGATAACTTTCATGAAGTATCTATCAGGATATCCAGCCGATTTAGTGTCGCAATTATATTGTCTATAGTTTCTTGTGTAGTGTCGTTTGATCTGCCTGTTTTTAGTAACCTTACCGCACAGTACGCATTGCTGATAGTACTGAGCGTGTTGGGACTTTTTTCCGGGTGAAATGTTACAGTTATCCTCGGTTTTATTGGAAGGGAAAAGGACTTTACGGGTTTTGTTGGAGGGTCTGAGGCGTTTAGGTTGGGGGGTGGGACTGGTAGGGGAGGGGTGGGTGGACGAGGAAACTGTTTGATCTGTTGATTGTGAACGAGGTAGAGGGAGAGTTCGGACTAGAGAGGAGTGAGAGGGGGAGGTGGAGGAGGAAGAGGAGGCAAGGGAGGGGGGAATGGAAGGGGGGAGCGGCGAAATGGGATTAAATTCCAGAGGGAGGACGGTGGGATATTTAAGGATATGGTTGATGTTAATGCTGTCATCGGGGGGAGTTAGGGAGGGGGAGGGAGCTAGGTTGAGGAGGGTTTTGTTCGAAAGTGCGCAGGGAGGGAGTTCGTTTAAGATGGAAATAGGTATTGACATACGAATGGATTGTCTGAGGGTGTTTGGATGTTTGAAAAGGGGTCTTTTTGAGGTGGTTTCAAGATCGGAGAGTTTGGTTTTAGTGGTGGGAGTATTTTTAGAGGTGAGAGTATTAACAGTGGTGGTGGAGGTACTAGTATTGGGAGGAGTTGGGACATTTGCAATGGTTAGAGTGGTGTTGTTGTCATTAGTTGGTAGGAGGCTGCTACTGCCACTGTGTCTATTACCAGTACCATTGTCCGCATTTACCGCAAGGGCTTCAGGAAGTAGCGTATTCAGCAGCTGTAGTATATTATTCTTTTTATCCATTAGTCCTATGACTTTTTGAAGACTTCTAACTCTTTTGCTGAGTCGATGACAACTGTAACACCCACTGTTGTAGCGCCTTCCCTTCCTATTGCGCAGGCGCGCGCGCGCGCGCGGGCGCCCGCGATGATCCATGTCTATAGGGCGAGGGGCGCGGGCGCAGAGCGCAGGCACGAGGCACAGGCGCAGGGCGGGCACAGACGTGGGCGCAGGCGCAGGCGTGCCGAGCACAATCTCGTGGGGCGCAAGCGCGGACAGGGCGCAAGCGCGGATCGAGCACAATCTCAGCACAGGCGCAGGCGTAGGCACGGGCGCAGATGGGCAGCAGTAAGACCCAACCTCAAGCACAGTACTGAAGATAGGAGCAATTATCGGGCGCAGGGCGCAGGGCGCGGGCGCAAGGCACGGGCGCGAGGTAGGCGCAGACGTGGGCGCGGGCGCAGGCGCAGTCGGGCACAATCTCGAGTGTAGGGCGCACGCGCGAAATAAACAGGCACAGGGCGCAGGCTAAGGCTGGTCACAACACACACAACGCGCACAAATACAACATAGCACATGTAAGGCAGCACAGGGCGCGGGCGCGGACTGGGCGCAAACTGGGCGCAAGCACCGAAATGGGCGCGGGCGCAGGCGCAGCGCGGGAGCTATCTATCTGACGCTCACCTGCGGGCGATCACATTGACACTGACTATTGCAGATGGGCGCGCGAGGCAGGCGCTTGAAGGATCATGAAAGTGTGCGAGCAGGGTGAGATAGAAATCCAGTTAGTAAAGGTTATGGGCGTAATATTTAGTATTCTTTTGTTGTCATTTATGGGAGGCCTTTTCTGTTGTTTCTATTGTAAACTAAGTAGAATCTAATTTGTTTAAAGTTGTAGTCGCAATTATAGGTAGTTATAGTTGTAGGCAGTTAGTAGCTAGTAACCGGAGTATTAGGGTGGTTTTATTATTTATAATGCTAATGGCTTTGCATCGTGTTGCTGATCTATAAGAAAATAGGGAAAATAGAGAAAGCAGATGGTACTGGAGTTTAGGTTTTATTAAAAGACTTAAGCTGTTTAATAATATAAGTAATGTGTGCTATGAATGATTTCGTTGTGGATTCCTTGGAGATGATGTCGGTAAAGTCGTACGGATTGAGCTGAAAGATATTTGAAGTGGTTATGTGATCGTTTCTTGTGTTACAGAACCTGGGGCAATCTTTAATTAAATGTGTGATAGTTTGTGGGCTTACGGAGTCACATGGGCAGTGATCGTCAGGTGTGATCTTAAACCTATAAAGGTACTCTTTGTGGTAGCCGTGATTTGTCAAGAATTGAGTGACGGGGAACGTTGAGTTGAGAATTTTGAGTTGAGATCTGTTTGTTGAGAAGTTTAATGTAGCTAATTGGAGTGTAGCTGTAGTCTGGTTGTTTATGAGCAAGGGCGGCGGATTTGGCCGCAATGTCTGCTAGTTCATTGCCAGCGATGCCAATGTGGGCTTTTACCCATAGGAATTTGATTATTAAGTTAGATTGCATAGCTGTGTGTAGAAGGCGATGGATGTTGGCAGCAAAGGGGTTGTGACTGCTGGAATTTTGTAGTTCAATAAGTCCAGATTTGCAATCACTAAGTATGTAGGTTTTAGTGTACCTTTTTTCAACTATAAGTTCGCATGCTTTCTGTATGGCTAGCATTTCTTCTTGAAAAACTGAGCAGGATCAATGAAGCTTAAGCTTTTTCGTGATGGTTGGATTGCTATTGCTATTGGGTGGGATCACCACGTATGCTGCTCCAACAGCGTCATCACGGCGACTACCATCGGTGTATATATGTGTCCATCCTTCAGTGTCAGTCTCGCTTAGTTCATCTGACGAATTAATTTCAGTGAAGGTAATTCCAGATCTAAGCGATGGGTGCAGCAGTTCATTGGGGGGTTTGGGTGAGTAGGGTATTATTGGGCATTCTAATTAACTTTTTTCAAAAACCAGTTCACTTCACTCCGTTTGCTCCACTTCGTTCCGCACTCCGTTTCGTGAACTGGTGTTTTTAAAAAAGTGAATTAGAAAGCCCAATAATACAATTATGAAGTGAAAATAATTTGTCACCATTTACCTTATCAAATGATAGCAAACACGGTTCCATACAGCAGTACAAAGGTTCTACGCAGTAATTACGGAAAAAAATATATGGGGTGGGATCTTTTACAATGTATGTCTATATATATATGCAGGAGCGACCGGAGGCGGAAGCCGAAAACCCCTAACATCAGAATGATTTTCCATGTTTAAAGTCTTTAAGAGTGGGCGTTCAGGAAAACAACAAGATGTTTCACAGTTTATAATTAAATCTCTATAAAAACAAGTCCTAATATCACCATAACTAATAGAATTAAGTCCTATAAACTAAACACTCAAAATTGAATCAACACTGTCTGTATTAGAGTTAAGTTTTGTTCACAACAAGAACACTATTCAGTGCGGGTGCACTAACGCGGTACAACGGTCTACGATTCTGTGAGCCCGATCGCGACGCGTGCTCTCAGTTTCGAGCTTGCCAGAGATCTGTCCCGGGGGGACGCTGCTCCGATTCTCCCTCTTTCGTAGCAACCTCATGTTGATAAAAACAAAACCATTAAATTCACAGTTCTGCGAAGGGACCCACAGCTTCGTACAGTAACTCATAAAGTCACTCCGTTGTTCATATAAACAATACATTGAGCTTAATCTTACAATCATAAGCCGCCGTGCGACCGGATCAACTAATGCTCTGGTTAACATAAACAAACGTAATCGCTACGAAGAAACCATTGCGTCAAATCTTTTGTGTGTGTGAGCGGTAAAATGCCGCGCGTTTGAATAAAGGTACTAAGTTGGTGCTTGCGCCGACACGGCCTTCCTGACTGTCACACGCCCTCGTGTGCAGTCCAAACTCCGAAGCACAACACCATTTTATTCGTTATCTGTAACGAAAAAAAATAACTTCTGAAGTCTAACCGATCGGCTAACCTGACTACAATAGATAAAAGTCAGATAGTTATGTTTCAATACTTTGTAAATTCGTATGAGTTAAACATTAAATTGTTCCTGCTGTGACATTAATTCTGTTCAGTGATTATAACACATGTTACAGGACACACAGTCCCGAACACAGACCCTTCTTGGGCCATTTCACAGGACTAGTCCCCAACACAGATCACACTGTGCCATATTCAGACCACACCGGGCCACAGACCACACCGGGCCATTCATAGACCACACCGGGCCATTCACAGACCACACCGGGCCATCACAGACCACACAGGGCCACAGACCACACCGGGCCATCACAGACCACACCGGGCCATCACAGACCACACCAGGCCATCACAGACCACACAGGGCCACAGACCACACATGGCCATTCACAGACCACACCGGGCCATCACAGACCACACCGGGCCATCACAGACCACAGTGGGCCACAGACCACACAGGGCCACAGACCATACAGGGCCACAGACCACACAGGGCCACAGACCACACAGGGCCACAGACCACACAGGGCCACAGACCACACAGGGCCACACTGGACAAGTCCCCAAGACCGCACATTCGGCCATCACAAATCACATCACTTAGGACAATGTAGTCATAGGTAGTATGGCTACATCTCCCAAGTAATCCAACCAAGCTATTGCCTCATCGTTAGGGATTTGCCTTGGCATCCATACCAGCTAAACTGGGTTAAGACATGGCTAAATGCCCAACGGTAAAGACAGTAGACATGTTAGCTATCACTGAATTTATATCACAGCCTCACCATTATTTATGTAGCCGCCGACACCGGTTGATTCTGACTGTTCTTCATCTGAATCGAATTCAAACTCGGATGGAACATAACTATCTGGCATAGCTCGTAATCTCTCATGGGCATATTTATAAGTTCTATTACTGTTTATTGCCTTCAGGAGATATCGGTCACCATCAAGAACTTCGATGATTTTTAAAGGTCCCCGAAATTTGGGATCTAATTTAGTTTGATTACGTTAATGATTTTCAATAAGTACAAAGTCTCCAATTGAGAATTTAGAAATGTTTGCTTTAGTACTATCAAATTTTAGTTTATCTTTCTTAACATTTTCAAGTATTGATTCTGTTGCAGTTGCTCTAATATCTTCAATATCTACAGTATTCTCTTCCTGGTCACTCAATGTAAACAAAGATAAAGGACGAGCCACTTTTCCTATCAAGAGTTCTAGCGGACTAGCCTTTGTAACGGGATTCATCGTGCAATTAATGGCCAATTGCACATCATCCAGTACATTTTGCCAAGTATTTTCACTATCAACTTCTGCTGCAGTAAGCATAGATTTTAAAACATTCATAACACGGTTAACTTGATTTCTTCGTTTTATTTAAATTAGTAAATTTTAAACACTCTTCCCAGATCTCAATTAATTCATATTAGCGAAATTAACATTTTTCCTTTTACGAATTCTTCAAATAGAAAATAACCTTCAAATTTGTCAACTATTTTAAGTTCACCATAATTCAAACCAATCACTGAAATTTAGGCATTTTTTTTAAAAGTCATAATTCTTTAAGTTAACTGCATGCTGCGGTAGGCAACTCAAATTATAAACTTACCATAAATAAAAAACACAGTTCGATAGGTCAATTAGTCAAAACCCTTTTTTTTATGAAAAGACCCTGTTGACAACTGAAGTGTTTCCGTTTGTTGAGCCAAACACTTGGCTTCCACGATTTCTTAATGCATTCCTAGAAGTTAGGGAGCAATACTTTTTTTTTAAACTGGCATCACGCTAAATAACTTGTGTGATAGGCAGAGATAACAACCTCACAGACATTCAAGTTTTATTGAACTATATCTTTATAAGACCTCTATTTACCACATTAAATGAATCAAGCAATAAATAGCATTTCAATCGCTACCTATTACCACAATAATTTCCGTTTTTTTTAAATAATATCGACAAGAAAACTGCGGTTCTGATTTGCACTTGAAAAATCTTGTAACGTAAAAGAATAAGACCACCTCTAAGGCACTCACATGCGTGTCCCTTGAGTTGTGCGTCCCCTAGGACACATCAACACCGTCTTAAATTCACTCTGATTTAGGTCGAAAAACTGCTTTTCATTCTTTTTTTACTATTATAATAAGATGGGCCAACTCCCGACCCCAATCCCGACCAGGGTCATAGATGAGGTCGACGATGGAGCGAGCCAACCCAGAAAATGCCTACAAGGCACCGGCACTCCCACGCACCGACGGAACACTGTCGGCGCCGGACCCCGGCAGGAGGGCGGTCGCGAACCAGACGGCCCCTCACAGAGCCCACCACACCGCACAAGACCACAGGACAGCACCTCAGACTCAGAGCAAACCGAGGCGTCGCCGCCCGGGGTGGATCAACAGGAGGCAGGTCTCACCCGAGTCTCCCCAGTCGCCTCCCACGACACCCACGGAAAGAAATGGGGCGGTGCCATTCTGAACCGATCACCACACGGAAAAAAATCATTTTTTCATTCAAACGGTCTTTCCGGCCGGGAATAAAAACTGGGACTATTTGCTTATACGGTAGTGTGGTTAACATTTTACCAATACTATCTATCGTTTTTCTCGTTGTCATCAAAAGCATTCAGCACCTTAATGGAAAACACTGACCTTTATGTCTCCAATGCTAACGAGTTGATACTCAACCCGCCGTTACGTTACCCTTCTAACCGCTTTTCCACCACCACGGTGACTGGAACAGTGTCCGGCTCTCACACTTTCGTAGGCACGAAGTCATCCTTTGAATCTGTGACCGTTTTGCTGCATCAATGTGCTTTGATGTCTTCACAGTTTCCTATTTTCCACGATGTCAATATTTTTCTTGCTTTAGTCCTTCCGTTCACGGTTCACCAATAAAATATTTCACTTTATTACTAACTTCAGTAAACTTTAGTAAAGACAAGGCTCACAGACAGTTCTGTTTCTTATTTTTAATTTTTTTTTTTAGTTTTCAAATTTTCTTTAGACACTTATTACTGTCTTTTATTCAGTTTCGTTTGCCTGGTCGAATCCCACTTCTGATGCAGGAGTGGCAGGAGGCGGAAGCCGAAAACCCCTAACATCAGAATGATTTTCCATGTTTAAAGTCTTTAAGAGTGGGCGTTCAGGAAAACAACAAGATGTTTCACAGTTTATAATTAAATCTCTATAAAAACAAGTCCTAATATCACCATAACTAATAGAATTAAGTCCTATAAACTAAACACTCAAAATTGAATCAACACTGTCTGTATTAGAGTTAAGTTTTGTTCACAACAAGAACACTATTCAGTGCGGGTGCACTAACGCGGTACAACGGTCTACGATTCTGTGAGCCCGATCGCGACGCGTGCTCTCAGTTTCGAGCTTGCCAGAGATCTGTCCCAGGGGGACGCTGCTCCGATTCTCCCTCTTTCGTAGCAACCTCATGTTGATAAAAACAAAACCATTAAATTCACAGTTCTGCGAAGGGACCCACAGCTTCGTACAGTAACTCATAAAGTCACTCCGTTGTTCATATAAACAATACATTGAGCTTAATCTTACAATCATAAGCCGCCGTGCGACCGGATCAACTAATGCTCTGGTTAACATAAACAAACGTAATCGCTACGAAGAAACCATTGCGTCAAGGGTCTCTCTCAAAAAAGTGGCACCGCCTGAATTTTTTTACACATTTTCAAAAAAGTGTGACAAAAACGTATTTGAAAATATAAAAAAAATGTATTCCCCCTCTTAAATATAAATATGTAAGAGGGAACAGGTTTTTTAAAGAGTTGTGCCTTTAAGAGTACGCAGAAAAAATAGGTGGACAGGTGAATGAGGCATCGTACAGGTTAACTGAGAAACGGGCACAGGTTAATGTGATTCTATATTAAGAATAGGCAATAAACTACAAAAGCTATGATTTTTCTATTTATGCCCTAGATTTAAAACTTAATACCTAATTTTACAATATTACTACGTAATTGTTCTTAGCAGTGGGATCTTGTAGGCTAGATAAAAAAAATAATTCTTATATACTATGATTTTTCCTACACTATCTTTTAAATCCTCCCCCCGGCGAAGTCTTGACGTAGCCTTCTATGGGTTGACAGCGGGCTTGTCCTTCTGTAGCATTGCCAGCTTCGACGTAGGCCTCCTGAAGATCCCTCCTTGCGTGCGGACGTCGGCGCTGCATGTGTGACCATCTGGACCCGGATAAACCTTCTCTATGACACCTTTAGGCCATGTGTTCCTGGGTAGTGAGGGGTCGACGACTATGACCACAACTCCTTTTTTATAGTTAATGAGTTTGCTTTTGACTACAATCTAGTCCAGAAGCGGAAATGTGATCGAGGATATAGCAAGCTCACCCAGACGATGCCTATTCACTCGAACTTTAAAGAGATGCGGGTTATATGTGCCTTGAAATACAGACGCAGGCAGAGAATTACATTCCTTAGCTTCCGTGCACCAGCGGAACGCAGATGTGGCAAGCAAGTCTGCTTGGCGCTGGACTCCGGCGGAAGGGTCCTTCCTTAAGTGGCTGGTGAGGCTGCGATGCGTCTCCTCGAGACACCAATCAGTGTGGGCAGGTACTCCTTCAGCTAGCGCCTCCAGTATTCGTCAGCTAGTCCTTGGGCTGCTCCTATTCTTCCGTAAAGCCTTAGTAACCCATCTCTCATGATCGGGTCAAGTAAGTGAAGTAGACTGGCCCGTAGTACTCATTTGCTCTTCTTCAGCATTTCTATTTCCTGTGCAAAGTCGTCTCGTTGTACTTTCTTCATCCATTCATCGTCAACCTTCTTAAGATGTTCCACTTCCAAATCCTTCTTATTTCCTCTTCATTGATCTATGAAGAGGAACATTCTTGCCGTTGTCCTTATTAAGCGTTCGTAACTTGAGAAGCACTTGATATCAGGTAGGTATGTCGCTTCAGGCTTTACCAGGTGGAGGGCAACTTGCTCGATTTCTTCTTCATGGCTTGGTACATTCTAGGGCCACTCGCTCGTTGGCATCTTCAAAACTTCCGGACCGTTGAACTCGTTGAAACTTCCGGACGTTGGGGTCTTCTTCATTTTCAGGTACGTAGCCTGCTCGGGTTGCTAGGTCAGCTACGTTGCTCTTCATGGGTACCCATCTCCATTGGTGGACGAAGGTGAGTTCAGTTGTCTCTCCAAGTCGGTGCGCCAAGTAGGGTGTATAGCGCCGGTTGTTGTTGCGGATCCAATGCAGCACTACCTGGGCATCAGTCCAATATGTCACGCTGTCGGTATTCCATCTGTGCTCCTTTATTACATGACTGCCCAATCTGGCTCCGATGAGTGCTGCTTGCAACTCCATGTGGGGTATGGTTAGCGCCTTGAGTGGTGCGACCTTGGCTTTGGCTGCCACCAACACGACTTTGACCTCTCCCTCCTTTTGCTCGAGTCTCCAGTAGGCTGCTGCAGCGTAGGCATCTTGTCTGGCGTCGCAGAAAACATGTACTGGTTCGTCCTATTCCATCTTCTGGCTCCATAGATTATGCAGCCCAATCTTTGCTGTTATGGTGTAGCAGCTGAGTAGTCCAAGTGGGTCGTAAATACTCATGACCGCGCTGAGTGCTTCCCTTTTGGTTGGAGGGCGTGCGGTTTCTCTGACTTCTTTGTCGACTCTGTTGAGAGAAGTGTTGAACCGTAGCTTGTCGTTCTCGGGGTCCCATAATAACCAGAGTGTCTTCTGTTCCTGTCCGGCACCCATGATTGGCTTAAAAAAATATATTTTTATGAAATTTAGAATGAAATTGGTAAAAATCTTATATTATAAACCACTGCTGGCGGATAAAAGTGTAATAATAAAAATCTATTCTGTATACGACTGTATCCGATTCATAGCTCATTCTCTGCACAAGTTTCATTGTTGGTGTCATAGTATAAAATGAAGCTATATGGCCTTTAAAATGACATATAACACAACCTTTACAACACTGGAGACGCACCTGCCCAGTCTCCTTTATATACAAAATGAAATAAACTATTATTCTAAGGAAAAACGTTTTTATACTGAATAAAAAAGCTTTTAGTGTATGTGATTTGATCAATAAGTTTAGGTATTTGGTTAACATACTTGACAGTACTAAATAACAATTAATATAAACAACTCTCATAGTAATCTGACTAGTTTCTCATTCACCTGTCTAGTTTATCTTTCACCTGTCATAATAAGGCAGGTTAAATAGGCACAGAATAATGAGAATCAGCCGAAAAATAATTATTATTATTAAACGCTTTGTTGTACTGAGCTGGAGAAACCGTTATCTAAAAATAGGCTAATTGAAGAAGGAATACAACTTATTCACATTAAATAAACGATTCAATTTGAAAAAATATCGTGCACAGGATAAATAGAACATACCTGTTACAAAACCCAGATCCAGACAGATCGTCGCTGATAGCTTGAAAATTTGGCAACAAAGGACACGTATTTCAACTTTGATGCGTAGCCAGTGACTGAGTGCGTTGTTACATGGGAGGAGAGTGGTTCAAATTGCAATAGTGTGAGTGGTACACGTGTGTCTTTACGGCGACAGGTTGATGACAAAATAACGCCGGACAAAGTTTAACTTAAGTTAATTTAGTACTTACTTATAAATATGAGCCATAATTTACAAAACAACAATGTTTAGTTCACTATCTTTCAATTAAAGTGGACAGAACAAAAGAAATCACTTTATTAATTCACTCAAATTGATTTTAAATCGATGTAAGTCGCGTTAGGACACGGCAGGTTGATGGGAAACTGGTGTTACAAACTCTTACTGCTCAAGAAATATTCATTTTATTGCCATTAAAATAGCTGGCCTCTATGTAATAAGACTCGATACAACATTTTAATATAACATTTAGTTTACAAAACTCAAAAATTCATACTTTTCTAATCAAAAACTGTACGGCAGGTTACGGTGCCACTTTTTTGAGAGAGACCCTCAAATCTTTTGTGTGTGTGAGCGGTAAAATGCCGCGAGTTTGAATAAAGGTACTAAGTTGGTGCTTGCGCCGACATATATATATGTTACGGCTAAAACCCGAAGTGCGGCTACACCTAGTTTTAGCCGGTTAAAACTAGGTGTCGCCACTTACTCTTGGTTAAACCTAGTACCAGCCGATTGTTTTCGGGTAAAACTAGGTCTATCCTTCATCATGCCGGCTACAACTAGGTCCGGCCAGTCCCTGTTGGATAAAACTAGGTCTATCCGATATCATTCCGGCTAGAACTAGGTCCACACTATCCCTGTTGGATAAAACTAGGTCTATCTGATATCATTCCGGCTAGAACTAGGTCCAGACTATCCCTGTTGGATAAAACTAGGTCTATCCGATATCATTCCGGCTAAAACTAGGTCCAGACAATCCCTGTTGGATAAAACTAGATGCAAACAAGTTGAAACAAGTAACAGGCGCCTGGCCCACGCGAGTCGCGCGCCCCTGCCGCCCGCCACCCGTACACCCGCGTTTGCCCTTGCGCTTTGAGTTTAGTACGCGTTGTGCCGTTGTAAAAAACAGACGTACTTTCTTGTTTTTGCGCACTCATACGTTCGAATTCAGAATGGCTGTGAATGAAGACCTACAGACTATGAAGTCAAGTTTTTTGGAACAGTTTCAGTGTTTATTAGCCACAAAACATGGTGAAAATCAAAGCTATATGAATAATGTGCAGTATTCCAAGTTTATAGAAGACGTTAAAGCTGCCAAAATATCCACGAAACGTTCTACGTTACAATATCGTCGTTTGAAGCGCTTCGATGTTTGTTGTATTGGCGACATCGAAAAGTTGATTTCTCCTATGTCGAGCACCGAAAATTCCGAAAATATCAAATATTACGTCAAGAATGAAGACTTGTTTGATGTTATTCATTAAATACATCTGTATGTTGGGCACGGCGGAAGAAACAGAATGGTTGCAGAGGCTAAAAAGAAGTATGCAAATATTACTCAGGAGGCGATTCTTTTGTATCTTCGTTTATGTAAGCCATGTCAAATGAAACAAAAATCTACCAAAAAAGGCCTTGTTGTAAAGCCTATTTTATCCAGCGAGCTAAACAGCCGTTGCCAAGTAGATTTAATAGACATGCAGACAAACCCAGATGGTGGCTACAAGTTTATACTAGTTTATCAGGACCACCTCACGAAATTCGTACAACTTCATCCGTTACAAAGTAAGACTGCGGAAGAAGTATCAAAGAAATTACTTGATATATTTTGTATCTTTGGATCACCCTCAATACTTAAATCCGACAATGGCAGAGAGTTCGCGAATCGAGTTGTGGAAAGTTTCACGCATATGTGGCCAGGTTTGAAGATTGTGCATGGGAAACCACGATACAGCCAGTCACAAGGTAGTGTTGAAAGTGCCAATCAAGACATCGAAAAAATGCTTATGACTTGCATGGCTGACGAGAACAGCCAAAAATGGTCAGAAGGCTTACGATTTGTTCAGCTAATGAAAAATAGAGCTTACCATCACGGAATTAAAAGATCACCGTACCAGGCAATGTTCGGTTCTGATGTAAAGGTCGGGCTGAAATCATCTGATCTATCACCTGAAGTCTTTGCAAATATAGAAAGTGAGGAAGATCTTGAGAGAATTCTTACAGAGTTAGTTGATGATGAGAGTGACGAAGCTACTAAAGAGAATGAGCCATCAAAAGAGAATGAGCCATCAACATCAGGAAGTTGCCAGAAAACAATCGAAATGACATATTGCGGGCTCTGTGACCAGAATGAGGAGAAAAAATGTAAGCTGTGTGAAAAGAAACTAAAAATTGACACTAACAGGAAATGCGCACAGGAAGGTTTGGTAAAACAAGCTATAAAAATGACGGCTTCATCAAATGAAAAGTTTCCCCCATGTAAAGTCGGTGATACAGTCCGAGTAAAAATTCCTGACGTGGACAGAGGTAGAGGCGACTTTCCCAATGTGGTAATGGTTGTATTTGAATGTAACGACAAGGGGTTATACAAATTAGGAAACAAATACGGCACTATAACAGAACTATTTTCAAGAAATCAGTTCACTGTGTGTGACTCAAAATTTTTAGATATTGACATTGTTTCACCCGAAAAGAAATCACTACGCCAAATAGCCAATACACAATCGACCTCTGGTGGGCAAGGCTATAAAAGATGCAACTGCAAAACCAAATGTGGCAACAAAAAGTGCCTTTGCAAAGCTGCTGGTATTTTGTGCAACTCAAAATGTCACTCAAGTTTAGATTGTTCTAATAAATAGTTTATATTACTTTATAAAAGTCTGATTTATAATTATAATAATATCCTTTAAATTATAATATGCAACTATTGTCTGTTGTTAAAAAAAATTTTCCTGATTGTTCCTATTATATTAAAAATTGTACTCCTAATAATTTGTGTTAATTATTACAATGTGATTTATAATAATAAAAAAACTCTCTACGTTTCTTATTATTGGATGTTTTTTTTATATCTAAAAAAAACTAAGACACGCGCTGCTGCTGCAGACAGTGAGTCACACTCGCTAGTAGACCTGCAGTAGATCAGCAGCACCTGGCGCTCACAACCTGCAGAGGCGCGTGCCTTGCTATGCCCTTCACCCCGCGCCGCAGCTGCAGATGCTGTGAGTCATGAGTGTGACGCGGGGCGGAAGGCGTGGCGGGACACCCATCTAAGTTTTTTCCAACAGGGATTGTCTGACCCTAGTTCTAGCCGGAATGATATCGGATAGACCTAGTTTTATCCAACAGGGATAGTCTGGACCTAGTTCTAGCCGGAATGATATCGGATAGACCTAGTTTTATCCAACAGGGATAGTCTGGATCTAGTTCTAGCCGGAATGATATCGGATAGATCTAGTTTTATCCAACAGGGACTGGCCGGACCTAGTTGTAGCCGGCATGATGAAGGATAGATCTAGTTTTACCCGAAAACAATCGGCTCGTACTAGGTTTAACCAAGAGTAAGTGGCTACACCTAGTTCTAACCGGCTAAAACTAGATGTAGCCGCACTTCGGGTTTTAGCCGTAACATATGTATATACAGTTGTGGTTTCATAATATTCTCATTCAATATCAAGCGTCTCCTTCAATTTTAAGACAATGAAATTTGTGAAATAACCATTAAATTTAGAGAAAATTTGTCCTGATCTTAAAACCCATACATACCGTCACGGGAAACTCTTACCAAATACTATTCGTTGTATAATTTGTGGTCCATCCAACTGTGGAAAGACTAATCTGATGGTAGGACTTAGGTTAGGTTAGGTTAGGTTAGGTTTTTTTTTTTTTTTTTCTTAAATTTAAAAAATACACCACGGACTGAGTGTCCGTGCCTTTTTTAGAGCTATATTAATATTGGATTAATTGTTTTTGTTTTCTTTTCTTAACGGTTACTTATGACTACTTAATACTAGTCCATCCCTGTAATAATATATATATTTTTTGTTTGTTTTTTTTTTTTTTTATTTTTTTTTCTATATTAATGGCATGCCTTATATGCTACTGTTAGTAATACATTACTTAGTTTTATTTGTTGACATATTTGGCGAAGGCGGCTGCTTTTCCTGAGCTATCCGTTTAGCTTTTTCGCCAATATTTCCACAATCGCTGCGTCTCGGTGGTGCATGGCCATTTTCAAGTTATACTCTATTATATTGTGAGAGGAAGCAGCCGTTGCCTTCGTCATGAACTTTCCGATTGCGTCTCCACTGTCGTCTGTGTAGTAGACGCAATCTTCCCTGTGACGAGACACGGCCACAACGGCATGTTGAACACTGTCGTGCAATTTAGTTCTCTCCCTTTTTGGTCTTATAATGACTACGTGGTCATATGTGAGTCCCTGAGCTTCATGTACGGTGAGAATTCTAGATCCCTCGCCACTTCCATACCCTTGGCTAGATAGGTCTTCCTTTTCCACCTGTGTGTGGACCAGGTACAGTGTCCCCGGGTTCTTGGGTGGAATAATCGAACCCGTGTACCTCACTAAGTTTAGCGAGTTTGTTTGGGGTCTTGCGGAGTAGATTCCGTCGTAAACTTCACTCAGGGCATATGCCACGTCTAGGGGATTTCTGTAGGTGCACAACAATTGCCTGGTTATACCTGCAAGAGCAGTGGGCCTGTGGTATCTCATCTCAAATAAGTTTCCACGGTCTATGAAGGGCAGCTGGTTAACATCCCCGACGAGGAGATCTCGCTCGCTCCCGTTAATTGTGTTGCCATCACTAACGAGCCGAAATGGTTCATAAGTGCCTCATCTATTATAAGGCGTTTACACTTATCTTTTGTACCATTTACCAGAAGGGAAGCTATGGTTCGGACCTTCTTGTTTGCCTTAGATCCCAACCTTCTCTCGAGCTTCTCCCTGAGGTCTTTAGCTGCCTCGGTGGTGGTTGTCGCGATGATGTCGTCCTCCTCGTTGAAGTTTGCCACTACCCATGTTGACTTGCCGCACCCTGGGACCCCATTTACCCATTCAATTTGTGGCACCATCCATGCCTCTGAGGACTTTTCGGTTCCTGTAGGTCCTTCGATGGTTTCTACCATTTTGAGTATTTTGTCGTCGAGTATCACTTTCGTGCATTTAGCTACCACGACGATGGGGTCCTGCGATGAATAGAATAGAATAGAATAGAAAAAATCTTTATTTTATAGGACATTCAGGATGCCACTTAAAACAAGTCAAGATTACATGAAATACATACAAACAAACATTAAAGGATTTAAATACATACATACGCATTCGTGCTATTGACCCTACTGACTCTACGCCTATTCGCAAAGGTGCAGTCTTCCCCAGAGAAGAACAGGCAAGAAACTCTGAGGGTGCTCTTTTTAAACGCATTACAAATTTTCTTATTTTCTAATTTTAACTAAGTCTGAAATAACTCTAGAGCTGAGCAGATGTAATTTTGAAGTAAGGTGCTCTGGCTTCCTTTTGTTTCTCGTCCCGCGGCACGAAGCCCTCAGATTCACTGAATGCTGCCATATATTGTCCTTTTAGGTTACCTCTGAGGACTTCCATTGTGTTGTTGTTGTATATGGCAGCTTCCGCTTCCTTCAGCTGTACTTCGAGGAGTCCGGTGTTTCCTCTACGGAAGGACTCCATGATCTTCCTACAGGTCTCGTGGTGCACCTGCCTTGACGCCTTTGTAACACCCACGAATTCATGGAAGGCATTAATCCAGTGATCCCTGGGGCTCTCCGCTGGTTTGGTTGTTGGAGGAGTTATTTGGCCCATATCCGCTCTTGTTCTTTTTCTCCCTGATTCTGCCGGCTTATCTGGTGGCAACTTGAATTTATTGAACTCCCGTATCGCAGCGGCCTGTCTTTCTCCGGCGACTAACTGTCTTGGTATTCTAGGAACACCTTGCACTGCCGTAGATATTGCTTTGAATAGAGAGCTCAGTTTGCCTGCCGAATCTGGACTCTTTAGTGGTGCTTTGTCTCCCTTATTTCTTTCCTCTCTTTCTTTGTCCACTATGATTTGGAGCTTCTCCGACCCATTCGGCTTAGTGTGAGATGTTTGTTGCTCTGAGCACTTCTCGGGTTTTTGTCTATCATTATGTATGTGTACAGAGGGGTATAGAAAGTTGAGATCCTCCCCTCTGTTCTCATACACAACTACCTCGTGCTTTGCTGAAGCTTGTAGACATCCCACTAGGTCTGCAACTGTACCTCTGTCATACTCTATAGCCATAGCATCTACACTGATCTTACGTGGGGTTTGTATAGCTTGATTTTCTCCTAGCTTGATTAGAAATTCACAAGCTTGGGAGTAAGGAGAGTTCACTACTCGCTTGAATATCAGAACCGTTTTATTTTGGGTTCTTAGTATTCTGCAGCGGGTTCCTTCTATCACTCTGACTGGAAGGGCGTTGAAGGTACTCTTTTTCATAGTGGCTTTCCGCGAGTCTTTATTTGTTAGAGAGGCTAGGCCCGGAGAAATTGTGATTCTGGATCTTGCTGATACATTGCAGAATCCGATGCCTAGCCTTTCTGTATCACTGTCCATAAACAGAGCAATGCTTTTTACCCTGATTCCTGGCGTCGCCATCTCCGCAATTGCCAAGATTCGGCTCATGGAGATGTGGTGAAGTAGTGGCGCATCCTGGACCTGGTTTTCAGCACTGTCTGGTATAATAGCTGAATTTGGGACCAGGTTCTCTGTCGAGATCGCACATCTTCCATCTTTGTCAGCTATCGTAGAGCCGTTTCTCCTAGCAGCGATGATGAACGCGTATTCAGCAAATTCCAGAAAGACTGGTCTCGCTTTCGCGTCATCTAGTACTTCATGAAGATCTAACTTCCTCAGTTTCCTATCAATTCGTGCCTCCGCGTCCATCCTCGCTGATTGAAATCTTGGGCACTCCAACAGAACGTGCCAGACCGTCTCCCTCACATCTGGATCGCATTCACATGCTGGGCTTTCTTTCAGTCCAAATCTGAATAGGTACTCGGCTATTCCCCCGTGTCCCGTCAGTACTTGCACCTGAGTGTGGGTCAACCATGTAGACCTCACTATCCGGTATGCCTTACCGACTTCCGGTAGAAAGATCCTTGTGACTTCTCCGGTGCTGGAGGTCTCGTATCTATCTTGCCATCTCTTGATGGACTCCTCCCTGATTTTCTTTTTAACGTACGAGATGGGGATCTGATCGTAGCTGTAGGGTTTTTCGCCAAGTGCCGCGCTTTTTGCTAGCTCGTCGGCTCGCTCATTTCCTGCGGTACCTACGTGTGCCCTTAGCCAAAATAACCTGATACTTCTTCCTTTTGCCCTGATCTCCCGGATGTCTTCCTTAATTACTTTTGCAAGTGGGTGTTGTACTTTCGGATTTGATAGTAGATCGAGCGAAGATCTCGAGTCGCTCATTATGTTTGTTTCTTTTTCTCCACTATCTTTTGCCATCAGTACCGCCCTGTACAAGGCATAAAGTTCTGACTGGAAGACAGTACAAGCTGGATGTAGACTGAAAGTAGAGTGCCTCGTCTCCCTCCCTTCTTCCCACCAAGTTGCTGCAGCGCCCACCTTCTCTTCGATTTTGCTGCCGTCCGTGTAGATTTGAGGACCTGTGATATGGTGGGCTTCTAGGTTTTGGGAGTCCAAGCTCTCCAATAGCTCATATTCTATTTCTATGTTTTGTGATGGGTGGCCCTGGTCTAAGAAGCTGATTCTGTTTTCTAGCTTCTTTCCTGGCGGAATATACTTTGTTTCTAGTCTCTTTTTTGTCCTGTAAAGAGTTGCCACCTCCTGCACCTTAAGGTCCAGGGGAAGCAGTCCCGCTAGGACTAATGATGACGTGAGAGAGACCGTGCGGTATGCTTTACAGATCTTTAACGCGAATGACCTCTGCAGCGCGTTTAGCGGGTCTCTTATCATTTCTAATTCTGTTGCCGGAGCCCAGGCGCTTGCAGCATACAACACGATGGGCTCTATGACTGCTGTGTATATGGTTCTTGTAATTTCCTTGTTGAGTCCCCATGATACCTTTGCGGCACACGCTAGTTGTTTGTAGATGTCCGCTGCTTTCTTGCAAGTTGATGTGATATGCGCCTTAAAGTTTAAGTTCTTATCTATGATGAGACCAAGGAGTTTTATTTCCTCTACGAACTCCAGACTTCTCCCAGCCATTTGCAGTTCCGGTTTGGTGTACTTAAGCTTTTTCGTTAGTATCATGGCACTGGTCTTATGTGCCGCGAAGTTAAGCTTATTTTGTTTCCCCCATTTAACCACTTTGTCAATTATAGGGTTGGCTTCTTGCTCTAGGGCGTCCGCGGTGCTGCCTGAAAACACGATAACCACATCGTCTGCAAATGCCTGACAGTATACCTCATTTTGTTCTAGCCGGCAGAGGAGTGGATCTAATAGGACGTTCCAAAATGTTGGGCCTCCGATGGAGCCTTGAACGCACCCTTTAGTCGTTTCCTTCTCACTTGTTGCTCTGGCATAGTTTACCTTGACCTTTCTGTCTCTGAGGTAAGAGTCCACTAGTTTGTAAAGGTTTTTGGGGCATCCTTTTTCTGCTAATTGGTATTTTAGGGCTGGCCACCATGCGTTATCGAAAGCACCCTCTATGTCCAAAGAGACCATGAGGACAATCTTTTTTTGTTTGATCTCCTCCCTGATGTGGTCTATCAGATCGCAGAGCGCGTCCTCGGTACTCTTTTGGGGCATAAACCCATACTGCCTTGTGCTTATTTTGGGTAGGATGTGCCATTGTATCCTGGCTACCATAAGTTTTTCTACGAACTTACCGAGAACCGGCAATAGCCCTATAGGTCTGTAGGACTTTGGGTGTGTATAGTCCTCCTTTCCGGGTTTCCGGAGGATCACGACGTGTGCTAACTTCCACTGTGTGGGGAAGTGTGCCAGAGATAGACATTTATTTGCTATCGCCAAAAACACCGCCCTGTTACAGCTGACTGCAGCAGTACAGATATCTGCCCTTAACCCATCTGGACCTGGGGCTTTCTTCGGATTCTGTATTTTCAGCACAGAATCTAACTCTGCCATGGTGAAAGGTGGGTCGTCTGTGGTCAGGCTTAAGTTTTCTGCAGTCTCTGTTAGTCGTCTAATACTTTTATGGTGTTGTGTGTCGGTTTCTTCTGAGTCTTCAGGATAGAATGTATTAGTAAGAAGTTCCGCTGACTGTTCTGGGGAGAGGGTTTTGCCGTTAGTGTCTCTTCTTGTCTTCCCCCTGTGCTTCTTATAACACGGTAGATCTTGTCCCACATGCTTTCCCTGTCTTGCGTCGTGCAGAAATCCTTCCAGTTGTGTGTTTGGGCGCTATCCGCCATTTTAATGTACGTTCTCCTGGCTTCATTATATTCCTCGATTACAAAGTGCTTGCGGGTTGGGGCAGCGTTTCTGATGCGTCTTTTCAATTTAATGACTTCCTTCTTTTGCACCTCTAGAGACTCGCTCCACCAAGGGACTTTCTGTGTTATTTTCTGAGCTCCTTTTTCTGGCATTGATTCCTTGCAAGCCTGTTGGATTGAGTCTATGTAGTCACTGACAACGCTATCTAATTGTTGTTTTGTAGTGATCTTTGCAATGAGTTTTTCGGTGATCTGCCTTTCCTCTAATCGAGATTTGAGGGTCCTTGTAAATATCTGCCAGTCTGCTTTCTTGGTGTTGTATCTACGGGTAGTTATGGCTGAAAGTAAATCTAACTTACTCCCTAATTGTAGATCAAAGCATATGGCGTTGTGGTCTGATGTGATTAGACCTCTATCGACTTTCCAATTCCCAATTTTACCTAGTAGAGGTTGGCTGCACGCTGTTACATCTACTCGGCTCCGATATTCTCGGCCATTCCTGTAAGCTTCAAACGTTGGCGTGTCACCGATGTTAAGGACTTCAAGATCCATTGAATGTAAGAATGCTGCATATTGTCTACCTCTTTCGTCTTCTGAGGCACTTCCCCACCAATAGCTCCAAGCGTTTGTATCTCCACCCACTATTAAATTTGGAGTGTTAAGTTTCTCACTTGCACTCTGCACTCTCTGAAGATATGGAGTTATTTCTTCTTTCCCATCCAGGTATATCGAGATCAGTCCTAGCTTCAGGCTGCCATTGACCAGGAGTACTGCCGCTTCTGTCTCGGTGACAACTTGCGGGTCGTGAATTACCTGCAAATTGTCGTCGAATACAATTACAGCTGCCTTTACTGGTTTAGTCCTGTTCAAAGTGCACTGGATGATTTTCGTGCCGGGGTGTTGCTTCAGTAACCCACTTTTTCCCACATATGGTTCCTGTACGAGGGCTACTGCTACTCTCCGTCTCTTTGCTTCTTGGACTAACTCGGCTGTGGCTAGCTTGGATCTCTGTAAATTGGCCTGGATGAATTTTAGGCTGTTTTTACTTGGAAGGGGTGATTCAGTTTTTGTTGGGGCGCCTTTAGCAGTACGCTACCTTCGAGCGAGCGATGGCATCCCATTTTGCTCTCTCGCGGCATTTGGCACTAAAAGCGTTATGGGACTTTTCTGATTCCGATAGCTGTTGGTTCCCTCTGCAGTTTTTGCAGCTTGGAGGCTCCAGATTCTTCCGTTTGGGGCATTTATCCCATGCGTGGGCATCTCCGCAGTGGCTGCAAAGATCCGCTTTTTCTCGGTATATTGCCCGTGTGTGACCGAAACCTAGACACTTAGTGCATTGCACCAACGGAGAGTGATCTGATACTGGTCTTCTTTGCAGACCTATGTAGACCTTCCCGGCCTCTATTAGTGCTTTGTAAACCTTTGTTGAGACTTCTAAGACTGGATGGCATTCTAGGGGATTCCTCGCCTTTTTCCGGTATCTCACCCTGATTGTGCTTTCCTTCATGTCGACGCCTTGGAAAATGTTTTTGTTCTGCGCTAACAGGTTTTCCACAATCTCTTCATCCTTATGATAGGACAGCACATCTCTAATGATCACCAGTGGGTTGGATGTTTTAGCCACCTCTACTTTGAGCGTTTCGTTCAGTCCTACTCTAGACTGAACTAGGCGGAGGTCTTCTTTGGTCCCACAGCTGATTATGACCTTTTGGTCTTTTGCCTTTCTTACCTTATCCACCCTAGCCCCTGTCGTTTTTGTGTCCAACGCCTGCCTTATCTCTTCGATAACTTTTTCCCCCGTGTTTTTGGGGTCCACCGATGAGATGATAAGGGTGTGGTTGGGGCCTGGTGGTTTGCCAGCCATCTCGGCGTACGTCTGCTGTCTTGGTTTCGAGTTTTGCTCTGCCTGTGCCATTTCCTGCAGAAGGGTTCGAGTTGAGGGTGGGGTTAGGTTAGGTTAGGTTAGGTTTTTTTTTTTTTTTGTTGTTAAACTACGTCCTCTGACGAGATCAGAGACTTTGATTAATTTGGTTGATTTAAGCTTTAGTTCTTCACTTTACGTTTATCGTTATATAGGATGTGTTTTAATTTGCAATGTTTAATATTTATTATTCATGTTTTTTATTTTATTTATAGGGGCAGTAAAATGCTGAATTTGCCTGTGATATGCTGCTGGAGATGTGCTGTTGATCTTAGGTTTGTATTCTGTTTTTGTTTTTGCTTAGTTTTATTTATGATTGCCTTGTTTTGGACTGAAATTTTGTTTATGTTAGTTTTATAAATTCCACAGAAACAATTTTCTGTTGAAAGTTTTGCTAACTATTGTAAATTTTTGAATTATTTATCTTATTCTACTTAGCTGCATTTCCATATGCATATTTATACCATAAATATACTATGGAATGCTATATATCTGTTCTATTCCTTTTTATTACCTGTTTACTAATCTTAATACAATATTCTAAGAAGTCCTTTCTCATATTTTTGTTTAGCATAATTTCTTTAATATTGTCTAATACCAATTTATATCCTATTTTGAATTCTACGTCTAGCCTATCTTTTGCAAAGACGGGGCATTCCACGATGATGTGCATAATGCTCTCCTCCACTTCTGGTTCACAGATGCACGATGGGTCCCCCTTACACTTGAATCTGTGCAGGTATTCGGAGAACCCACCGTGCCCCGTAAATACTTGAACCAGTGTCGGGGACAGCTCCATACTTCTTATTATTTTATAGGCACTTATAGAATCGGGGAAAAAAATCTTCGTAACTGCAGCTGTGCTTTCGGACCTATATCTTTCACTCCACAGCGCCTGCGATTCCCAGCGTATTTGCTTTTTAATGTAAGAGACTGGGCAAAGGTCGTAATCAGCTCTTACTTTTGCGTTTAAAGCAGCTGCTTTGGCCAGAGTGTCAGCCCTCTCGTTTCCTTCCATCCCCACATGGGCTCTGATCCAATACCAACTTAACGTTTTATTTTGTTCCTTTATTTTAGTAATATTCTTCTGGATCTTTACTCTCAGGGGATGGAAGGAATCCTGGTTTCTTAGGATTTCGAGGGTCGATCTGGAATCACTATATATGCCACAGTTCTTTTCATTGCACTTTAGCACTATTTCCGTGGCCCTCAGCACCGCGTACATTTCGGCCTGGTACACTGTACAGTACGGTTCGAGTTTAAACTTTTGGCTTCTTATCTCTACTCCATCTTGCCAGCAGCATAGAGCTGCTCCAACTTTGCCCTCTAGTTTACTCCCGTCTGTATAGATCCTTAGGCCGCTGTTCCCTTTGCTTCTAAGTTCTTCTTCGTCTTCCAGGCATTGGAACTGAAATTCTGCAGTTGTTGAAGGGTGCGGTGCTGATTCAAAGCTCACTCTTGCCTCCACCTCCCGATCCCCTATTTCGCTTCTAGGCCCTCCTTTCTTGGCTTTATATAGCTCCGCAACTTCCCTAACTCTGAAATCCAGTGGCAAGAGTCCTGCCAGCACCAGCGCCGAATTTAGAGAAACAGTTTTGTATGCTTTGCATATCTTCTGTGCAAATGCTCTCTGTACCGAGTTTAGCTGTTTACGTACTCCTAGCTTATTTACCGCCGGTGCCCAAGCGCTAGCCGCATAGAGCACTATTGGCTCTATCACTGCTGTATACATCGTTCTGATGATCTCCGGTTGCAAACCCCAGGTTATTTTTGCTGCTCTTGATAGATGTTTATATATATTAAAAGCCTTTTTACAAGTTTCCCGGACATGCGTATTAAATGTCAATTTATCGTCTATGATTAATCCTAAAATTTTTATTTCTTTTTCCAGACCAATGTCGATTCCACCCATGCGCAGGTGAGGGGTGTCATGTTTAAGCTTATTTGTGATTAACATTGCTTTTGTTTTATGGGGAGCGAATTTTAATTTATTCTCTATGCCCCACTCCTGCACACGGCTGAGAACGACATTGGCGCGATTTTGAATTTCTAATGCTGTATGTCCGGAGAACATCAGAACGATGTCATCAGCAAAGGCTTGCACATAAATGCCTTGTTTTTCCAGTTCGGCTAAGAGGGGATCGAGCAGGATATTCCAGAAAATAGGCCCCCCTATCGACCCCTGTACACATCCCTGAGTTGTTTCTTTAGTGATTTCTACTCCTGCATATCTGACCAGCACTTGTCGTTCGTCAAGGTAACTATCGATCAGTTTACGAAGGTTTATCGGACAGTTAATGTTTGCCAACTGACACTTTATTGCCGGCCACCACGCGCTATCGAAGGCTCCCTCTATGTCCAGTGATACCATCGTGATTATCCTTTTCTTGTTAAGCTCATTCTTCAGGTACGTCATGAGGTCATAGAGGGAGTCCTCGGTACTTTTTTGGGGCATGAAGCCATATTGGCGTTTACTCAATTTGGGGAGACAGTGCCACTTGATCCTTCGAATAACTATTTTCTCCAATATCTTGCCTAGGACCGGCAAAAGTCCTATGGGTCTGTACGACTTTGGTTTTGTGTAGTCGTCTTTAGCTGGTTTTCTTAGGATCACGACTGTGGCCTCTTTCCATGGTTTGGGGAAGTGGGATAACAAGAGACATTTGTTCATCATCTCAAGAAAAATTTCCGGCGATTGCCCTATCGCATACCGGCAGATATCCGCAGTTAAGCCATCTTTTCCCGGCGCTTTTTTAGGGTTGAAGCTCTCTACGGCGTATTTAATTTCATGCATCGTGAACAGAGGGTCACATAGATCACCATGTGGCTCTCTGTTCACTTCCGCAGCTTTCAACCTGATTTGGCGATGGTTTACAGCATCTGTCTCCGGATTGTCTTCTGGATAGAAAGTATCTGCAATCATGTGTGCTGATTCCTCTTGACTGAGTTCTTTCCCATCTTTAACTAGCAGTAGGTCTTCTTCTCTTTTTCTAGTTCTTCCTATTTCCCTATAAATGCTATCCCACATTGTTTCTTTTTCTTGCTTTCCACAAAAGGTTTTCCAACTTTCGATCTGTGCTTTTTTGGCTGCTTTTTCATATGTATCTTTTGCTTTCAGGTATTGCTCGACCACTCCTGCTCTACGGACCGGTGCTGCGCAACAAATTCTTCGCTTCTTCGTGGTGAAATCTTTCTTCAGACTGGCGAGCTCTTCACTCCACCAAGGTAATCTTGTTTTATTGTTATTTTTTATTTTAGGTATTGTTTCATTACTTGTTTCTTCAATTATTTTTGTATATTTGTCAATAACTTCTTCTAGATGTTCTGTATTCTGTATTTTTCTAATAACCTCTATAGTAATTTCATTTTGTGTAAGTTTCTCTGTAAGTGTATTTTTAAATTTTTCCCAATTTGCTTTTTTCGTGTTGTAAATTCTAGTAGTCCTTTCTATTTTGATCCCTTGTGCCTTCTCTAATTGTAGTTTAAATTCTATGGCATTGTGATCAGAGCTCGTCAGTTCTGAGTTGACTTTCCAGTCATCCACAAGCCCGAGCAGGTTGGTCGAGCACACCGTTATGTCTACATGACTCTTATATCGCTTTCCGCCTCTCACCGTATCGAAAGTTGGAACACTTCCTTGGTTCAAAATCTGCAAGTCCATCTCATTTAGCCACCCCACCACCGTTTCTCCTCTGTTATCATCACTTTCACTTCCCCACCATGTGCTCCATGAATTAAAGTCTCCACCTATTATAATTTTAGCTGTGTCAATGTTCCTCAGGACATTCTTTATTTGTTGGAGGTAGGGCTCAATAGGTTTTTGGTCTTCAAGGTAGACGGAGACTATCCCTATATCGTAAGATTTAGTTTTAATTTTTGCAACTATAATATTCTCCGTACTTAATTTTGTGCATTGTTTTATGTTTAATTCGTTATCGAAGACTATTATTGCGGCTTTATTTATTTCTTCCCCTTTCCGGATGCATTGGATAACTTGCACTCCTAGATAATCCCTCATCTCTCCTTTAGCCCCAACATAGGGTTCTTGCACCATGGCCAGGCTAACTTTTTTATTTCTAGCTTCAATAATGAGCTCTTGTATCGCTAATTCCTTCTTTTGCAAATTTGCCTGCACAACCTTATATGTCTTTGTGACCACGTCTGTTGGCTTGTTACTAGTATCTACTTTAGCAGTTGTGTCCACCTTAGCAATATGCCACCATCGATCTTGCCAGTCTATCCCATCTCCTCCTGACCATACACTCGTGACTGAAAGCATTATGATCTATGGCAATTGATTCCTCTTTTATGCAGTTGCAGCATGTGGGTTCTAGGCCTTCCTTCCATTTCTGGCATTCGGATCTTATATGTGAACCACCACAATGACTGCACTTTTCAGTTTCTTCTTTGCAGAATTTTCTGCCATGTCCATAGCCCAGACACTTTGTGCACTGGACAAGCGGAGACTGGTCTTCGACTCTAATGCGCTGGAGATCGATGTGGACTATGCCCATCGCTGTAAAGGATTGCCACAGATTCGGCGAAACTCTCATAATTACGTGACTCATATGTGGGTTCCTTGTTCTGATTTTATATTTTATTTCCATCCTTTCTTCTTTCATCTCCCCGAAAATGTGTCTATTCTGTTTTTTTAGTGCCGCTATGATTTCTTCATCTGTGTTGTAGTTCAGTACGTCTTTTAGTTTTACAAGTGGGTCTCTATTTTGCATGTCTTCTATCGTCAGGTTTTCACCCGCCTTTCTGATTCTCTCACTCACCTTTTCCCTTTCTTCTTTCGATATACATCCTATTATCACCTTTTGATCTTTTGCTTTCCTTATCCTGTCTATTTTTATCCCTTCATTTTTAGCATCAACTACTTTTCGCAATTTTTCCAATACTTCTTCACTTGTTTCTTGCTGATTTGTAGAGCCTATCACTACTGAGTGTAGCGTTGTCGGTTGCAAGGTTGATTTGTGGGCTTGTCCCGCTGTAACCACTGCATACGAAGGCTTTTTCTCTCCTATGCTCTTTATTTCTTCTTTCAATTTTCCTGTTTCTTCTTTACATTCTTGAAGTAGGATGCTATGTTCTTCGATTTTGCTGATTAGTTTAAGATTCAGTTCTGCGATCTTTTTAACATTTTCATCAGTCGGGATCTGGGTAATAATTGGGGTTTCACGTATTTCATTTTCTGCCTTTTTTGGATGTTCTCGTCCTTTACTATCTTTCCCTTTTTTCCCCTTAAACTCGACTTCCAAGTCCTTTACGATCTGATAAAGTCTGTCGATCGCTTCTATTACACCCGTTTTTATATCCGTTTTCAGATTTCGCGAATTGTTGAGGTGCAGCTTTGCCTTACTTAGGCAAGCGCGAGCCTCTGCTGTTCGATCCGGATATGTCAAGTTCGGAGGGGCACTGGTCCCCGGGGAAGGTTGGTGAGTAGTCTGCCTGTTTTCTTGAGATGAAAATTCTTTTTCATTAAGTTTTGAAGGGCCTGCCTTACTTGATACAGGGGTGTTCACCGCAGATTCCCATTCACCTATGCTTCGTCTGACTTTTGACGCCAGAGTTTGAGTTTTTGGGGGTGATTTTTTAGTGACGGAGCCGCTCTCAGATGATTTAGGCGGGGTCCTGATTCCGAACATCTCGTCAGAGGTAAATGGTCAAGTTTATAAATGTTTCGGATAATTTAATAAAGAAGGTTTGTAAAAGTTTTAAAATTTTTAGGTTTGTAATTAATAGAGACACAGTCTCGGTCAACGTTATCAATAAATGGGAAAGGACCAGGTCCTTAATGTCCTTAGGGTCAAAATCAGCAATATAACAATATGTTATCAAATATTCGTCTTTGATATACCACAAACACTAAATTGTTTTGTCCAAGTTATAAAGCTGTTTCCATATAAGCAATATTAATTTCAAGGAAAACAAAAACAGTTTAAGTAAAAAATCTCATGCCCAAAAGGACTCGCTCAAAATAGTCCAATGCTTTCGAGTTTATAAAGTCTAACTATCTATAATAATAACATTAATAACGTGCCCAAAAAGACACTCTCAAAACTAAAACAAATAAAAACAAATTTTTGGCAAATATTTCTATTTTTCAGTCCGAGCCCACGTAAGTAATCACCACAGGGTGGGAGGGCGATTTTTTGCGTTTCTATTAGCGCTAGGCGGGCAAGCGACGTGTCGCCGGATTCGGCTCGTCGCGCTCAACACCCCAATGCAAAAAACGAGGTACCGGTAAGTACAAAAACTTTTGGTAATTTTGAAAAAAGTGTATTTTTTAAATGTTTTTGTATGAAAACTTAAAATTTTTGTATGAAGTGGAAAGCCGAAAGTATTACAGGAGTATAGCCGGCGCTATTTAGAACCATTCAGGATTTTGAATTTCAGGAATACTCCAAAAAATGTTGTTGGGTTAGGTTAGGTTAGGTTAGGTTAGGTTAGGTTAGGTTAGGTTAGGTTTTTTTTTTTTTAATTTTATAATTTTATTTCCATCGACATGGGGTCGATGCTCTGATTAAAACATTATATTATTTTTTTAACTGTATGCGGTGGTTTTTCTTCCGAGACTTCGTACGTCTTGTTCGTTCCCTTTTTTTTTTTTTACTGCTTACTTTTCTTATCAGTCTAATATTGTTTAATTTTTTTTTTTTAATAATATGCTACAAAACATATTTAAATATATTTTTTTACATATTTTTTTATTTATTTTTTTTTTGGTTTTTGTTTTTTTTTTGGTTTTGTTTTTTTTTTTTTTTTGTTCTTGATATATTTTTTACTGCGACTTGTATATGTGCCATTATTATATACTTCACTATATATAATGTACATAAGTTTCTTGTACTACGTTTTATTTCTTCGGATCGCATCACCTGCGACCCCCCGACAAAATTCTATAAATTCATCCCTTCCTTTCTTGTGGCATATCCAATCATATAAGGTGTTCTCTATTATCTTCATGTTATATTTGGTTTCGATTTCCATTCTTTCTTTTCCATATTTTGGGCAGTCTACAATTAGATGTATAATACTTTCTTCCGTCGTGGGGTCGCAGATGCATGCTGCATCATTCTTACATTTATATTTAAATAAATAGGAAGAGAAACCACCGTGGCCTGTCAATACTTGTACCAGTATAGGATTTAGCTTTAATTTATTTAGGATCTTCTTTGCTGTTATCACACTAGGCAGAAAGAGTTTGGTTGTTCCTCCTGTGTCAGATTCAGTGTACCTTTTCTGCCACTCCTCTATAGAATTTAATCTAATTTGACGCTTCGCATATGACACTGGTAGGCAATCATAGTCTGTTTTTGTCTTTTTATGTAGTGCCGCTTCTTTGGCGAATTGGTCTGCCCTCTCATTCCCACTTATCCCTATATGTGCTTTCACCCAAAATAACAATATTTCTCTTCCTTGACTTTTGAGGCTGCGGAGCTTCTCCTTGATGTTGAAAGCAATAGGGTGGAACATTTTAGGGTTTGCAATTAGATCCAGAGAGGATCTAGAGTCACTCAGAATAGCTATTTTTTGCTTTTTGATGGTGTCAGCCACCTCCAGAGCCTTTTGCAATGCGAGGAGCTCTGCCTGAAAGACGGTACAGTACGGTTCTAATTTTAGCTTGGCTGTTTTCACCTCCGCACCGCCTTCCCAGCAGGACACCGCCGCCCCAACTTTCCCTTGTAGTTTGCTGCCATCTGTATAAACGTGGACGCATCCTTCCAGAGCTTTTATTTCTTCCTCTGTATCAATGCAGGTATATGGGTTAGGTTAGGTTAGGTTAGGTTAGGTTAGGTTTTTTTTTTTTTTTTTTTGAAATGAATTTACAGTCTGCGGACTCTTCGGTCCGCACCTTTTTTATTTTAAAATTTTGATTGTTTATTTATTGTTCTATTTACAAATCGCTCCATATAAGAATGAGCTCGTCATATTTTCTTAAAAACTAAACTTATCTACTTAAAACTATTATTTATGTTATAATTGTTTTTTTTTTTTTTTTTTTTTTTTTTGAATATATGTATAATTATATTTACTGTTTTTATTTTTGTTATTTATTTTTTTTTATTTTTTTTTCTTGGTTTTTATTTTTATTTTATTTTTTTCTTATTGTTTTTTTTTTTTTGCTATTACACACTATTACATATGTTAGTTTACAGACTACATAACTATGTTACATTTTTTTTTTCCCCTTTTAATATCGGCATCGTTTTTATTCGATCGTCCGGTCAGATGGTAACGGAGACGAGGGTGTTTGCTCCAGGGTAGCACTGATTGCATCCCGTACCGGCTCGTCTCCGCTTTTTATTGCCATCCTCAAGTTGTAGTCCATAATTTTGGAATCGGTGGCCAACTCCGCACGAGCGATTAGACGAGCCGTGGCGTCGTCGGTCACGCAGTCCGTGAAGTAGACACAGGTCTTTGTGTGTCGGGAGATGGCCACCACCGCATGAGGGACGCTGGTGAGTATATGTGATCGAGCTGCCGTGGTACGTATTATATATACAGTCTCAAATGTAAGTCCCTGAGACTCGTGGATGGTCAGGGTGCGAGAACCCTCATTTTCACCGAAACCCTGGCTGATGAGAAATGTCTTTTCAGCCTGGGTGTGGACTAGGTATAAAGTGTTGTCCGTCCTGGGTATTCTCGCTCCCGTGTATCGACTCATCTTGAGGGACCTCATTGTGGTTCTGGCCGAGTATATGCCCCCATAAACCTCGCTGAGGGCATACGCTACGTCCAGTGGACTTCTCCACGTACACAACAGCTCTTTTGTTATGTTGGTGATTTTGTTAGGTCTAGTGTACTGTAGCCTGAAGAGGTTGTTCCTATCTATGTAGGGCAGTTGGTTGTTATCCCCTATCAGGAGGGCTTTGTCGGCTTTCACGATCTGGATTGCAAGCACTACGGCACCGAAATGGTTCATGAGGGCCTCATCCACTATGAGGCGTCTGCATGATTCGCCCTCTTGGATACCATTAACCAGTAGTGACGCCATGGTTCTTACTCGGCGTTTTGTTTGTCGCTCTCCAAATCGCGGCACCAACTTTTCCCTCAAGTCCTTGGTGGCCTCGGTGGTGGTTGTGACTATGATATCTTCTTTCAAGTCTGTTCGAGACACCACCCAAGTTGTTTTGCCGCAACCAGGGACCCCATTGACCCAGGTGAATGTGGTTGTGGTCCAGTGCTCCGGTACTTTGCCTTCGGAAAGGCCACCTGAAATAGCGTTGGCCATCCCAAGTATCCTCTCGTCCAGCATCACCTTTGTGCACTTCGCCACTACCACTATTGATTCGCCTGTTGGTACCCGGAAGCGTAGCTCCCCACCTTCCTGTTGTTCACCTTCCCCCTTCGGCTGGTTCTCCTTCTCTACAAAGCCCACGCCATTGCAGTAGGCCGCCATGTAGTCTCCTGACATCTTGCCAAGTAAGACTTTGCAAGCATCATTGTCGTACACAGCAGCCTCCCCCTCGTCCATTAGAGTTTGCAGCAGCTCCTTATTGCCATGCTGGTAAGTTTGCAGTATTTTGCTGCACACATCCTCACTTACTTTTCGCGTGGCTTTAGTTGCGGCTACGAACTCCATGAACGCGTTCCACATGTGCTCCTGTGGAGTGGCCGCCGGAAGAAGGGTTGGGGGGGAGACTTGACCCATATCTGCCCTAGTTCGCAACTTGAGCTCGATGGTGTTAGTAGGTGGTTTCTTTGAAGTCTTGGCCTCCTGAGAACTCGCTCTCCAAGCTATTTGTTTGGTGTGTTTAGCGCTTTTATGTGGAATATGTAGGTTGGCCTGTGTGAGGGTTTTTGTAAGTTGGGACATTTTCTTTTCTCCGTCCCTGCTCTCTTTACTGCGCCTCGCTTCTGCCCTCTCCGCCTCCACTCTTTGCTCCAGTCTTTCCGACCCACTGAAGTCAGGATTCCTTACCGGATGTCCCCAGTAGTCGGTTGGAGTAGCGGGAGCGCCTTGGTCTCGATCTTGCGATATAAGATGACCCAGGTGTTGACCTCGATCCTCGTACACCACAATCTCGTGGTACTTGGAGGCTGATAGGGCTCCTATGTAGTCCCTGGTTTCACCTCTCGTGTACCCCACGACCATTGCGTCCACGCTGAACTTTTTGGGTGGAGTGGTACCTTCCGCGCCCCGGCTACCCACTCTTTGCAGCACCTCACATGCTTGCCTGAACTCAGTAGTGTCGTCGGTGCTGAACAGTGCGATAGATTTGTTTTTCTCTCGCACTATCCTGCACCGCTGACCTTCGATGAGAACCTCTGGCAAAGCATTGTAGACTTTACGTCTCATGGTGATTTTAGAGGTGCTGCCGTTGAGAAGGGCGCCGAGGCCCGGTGAAATGTAGACGGAAGTTTTGGCCCTGGCGTTGCAGAAGGCTATTCCCATTGTCTCCGTGTTGTTATCCATAAAGAGTGCAACTCCCCGGATTCGGATGCCAGGCCTACCTAGTTCCCCGTGTTGTGTAATTATGTAGTTTGTTGGTTTGTGTGATGTCGGTATTTGTGTCTGTGTCATATGCAGTGTTGTACTTTGTGTGGTCTCTGCTGCCGCACTAGGTCTGTCTGGTTGGCTTGACGTTAGGGTGCTATTTCTGCCAACCGCTATTGCAGCCACCTGTTCCATGTACGACAGCATTTTGATTCTGGTTGCTTTGGACGCCAGGAGCTGCGGCATTATGTCCTTTGTGAGGTTTTCATTGATGTTGCACTCCAGATCATGTCGGTGGGTTAGGAAGCGCGGGCATTCCAGCAGAAGGTGCCAGACCGATTCGCTACAGGTCGGGTCACACTCGCATCCGGGACTGCTTCTCAGTCTGAACCGGTGCAGGTATTCCCCGAACCCGCCGTGCCCTGTCATTACTTGGACCTGAAGAGGGGTCAGCCTTGTTTCTCTTACCAGTTTGTATGCACTGCTTACGTCTGGGAGAAAGGCTTTTGTTGTTGACCCGGTCTGGGAGGAGTCATATCTGTCCTGCCACTTTAGAAATGACTCCTCTCTGATCTTTCGTTTGATGTATGACAAGGGCACCTCCGCGTAGTCTAGCTCCTCTGCCTCTCTTTCCGCACCCTCCTTGGCCAGTTGGTCGGCCCTTTCGTTCCCTGCGGTACCGACATGGGCTCTTAGCCAAAATAGCCGCACCTGTCTCCCTTGAGCACGGATTTCTGCTATGCACTCTTTGATGGTTTTTGCGAGAGGGTGGATCAGCTTTGGGCCGTTCAGTAGTTCCAGAGAAGACCTTGAGTCGCTCAGGATGTTTACTACAGGCTCGTTGCTCTCTTTTACCTTCTGCAGTGCTCTATGGAGTGCATATAGCTCTGACTGGAACACCGTGCATGTGGGGTCTAGGCTGAAGACCTGGTTATGGGTTTCTCTGCCGTCCTCCCACCACGTGAAGGCTGCCCCTACTCTCCCCTCCTTCTTACTGCCATCAGTGTAAACCTGCGGGCCAGCAAGTTGGTGAGTTTTTTGGGTGCCCTCCTCCATATCATCGAGAAGTTCGTACGTGGTTGTTATTTGGTACGATGGATGTGGTAAGTCTAGGACTTTTACCTTCTTCTCAAGGGTACGGCCAGGCGGCAGGAAGTCGGCTGAAATTCCTTTCTTTGCCTCGTACAGGGCTGCAGATTCCAGGTTAGGTTAGGTTAGGTTAGGTTTTTTTTTTTTTTTCCTACCACGCTGGCCTACCTCCAACATAGTCGGAGCCTATTTTATCTATTTTCATTCATTCCAGTTCTTACTTGTTCTCCGTCACATTCATGCTACATACTGATTCTTTCTATCGTTCATCTCTTTCATACTTTGGCGATTGGGGTTATCGCCTTACTTTATCTCTATCTTTTCTTATTATAGTTTCTCTTTATTAGGGAAGGTAATAAATTGCACAGTACACTTTTTTTACTTTAACATACTGATATCCTTATTTCTTACTTTATGAGCTAGCTCTATTTTATTCTATTTACAGTTTCACTCTTTCTAAACTTAACTTATTACTATTATTTTTCACTTTTACATTTAACTCTATTTTATGCAAATAACAAACAATAGTATTTAATTATTATTATTATTATTATTATCATTTTTTCCACTTTTACTATGCGAGATTCTTACAGTCATTTTAACTTAATCTATTTGTATACTTATTTATTACAGAACTTATGCTAATATCATATATTCGAAAGAATATAAGCTTAGCATAATTTATTTACTTATTTCTTTCTACTGTTCTTCTAACTATGTTTGTACAATACTGTAAGAATATATCTCTATTTTTGCTTAGCATAATGCTACCAATGCTGTCAACGGTTAGTTGTACGTCAAGAGCTTGCTCTACATTGAATCTTTCCTTGCCGTAAACAGGACATTCCAGCAGGACATGGAGGACGTTCTCCTTGGCATCCGCAGAACAGATGCACGATGGGTTCTCCTTGCACCTGAAACGATTCAAGTACTCGGAAAACCCACCGTGCCCCGTCATTGTTTGGGTTAGTAAATTTGTAGGCCTGAACTTACGAACCGTGGCGTACGCCGCCACCGCATCGGGAAAGAAGATCTTTGTTGTGCCCGCAGTAGTTCCATCCTTATACCTTCTATTCCATTCGTCCAGCGTTGCTAGGCGAATACTACGCTTGACGTATGAAACAGGGCAGTTATCATAGTCAGGCTTCCTTTTGGTATGTAGAGCAGCCTCTTTGGCAAGTTGGTCTGCGCGTTCATTACCCTCCATTCCTGCGTGGGCTTTGATCCAGTGTAATTTAACAATTTTTCCTTGGATTGCCGCATTTTTTATATTTGTACGTGCTTCCACTGCCAGGGCATGGAGGGCGTTCCAATTCGTGACCGTTTGGAGAGCTGCCATGGAGTCGCTGTAAACACCAAAAGTAACCGACTTTTGATTTAGGATCTCTTTCGTCGCTCTACAAAGAGCCAGGAGCTCAGCCTGGTAGACGGTGCAGTACCTCGGCAAAGCAAGTTTGAGGGCTTTGGTTTCGCATGTTCTATTCCAAATGGATATAGCAGCTCCTACCTTGCCCTCAATCTTGCTGCCGTCGGTATATAAGCGGATATCGTAGTCGCTATGGCTATCTAATTTTTCCTGGTCTACCAAGCTGTAAAACTCCAGGCTCATGTTTTCTACAGGATGCGGCGAGTCTAATGCTGACACAACCCGTTCCACCTCCCTATCACCGAGGCCTGGCTGTGGCACCCCCCTCTTAGCTTCGTATAATAGAGCTGCCTCACGAATGCGTAAGTCCAGAGGCAGCACCCCAGCCAGAACCAGGGCTGAGTTTAGCGAAACGGTCCGATATGCTCTGCAAATCTTCTGAGCTATGCCTCTTTGCACCGCGTTTAGATGCTTTAAGGTCTTAAGTTTTGATACTGCAGGCGCCCATGCGCTGGCGGCGTACGTCACAATTGGCTCCACTGTAGCAACATATATCGTTTTGGTTATTTCCGGGTTTAGACCCCAAGTAACCTTTGCTGCTCTACATAGCTGTTTGTATACAGCCATTGCCTTAGCGCACACTTGACTTACATGACTATTAAACGTAAGTTTATTATCGATAGTCAGGCCCAGCAATTTCACTTCCTCAACTATTTTAATGTCAACCCCTCCCATGGTGAACCGTGGTGTGTCGAACTTAAGCTTCCGGGTTAATAACATAGCATTTGTTTTATGCGCCGCGAATTTCAGCTTATTTTGGACACCCCACGCCTCAACAAGGGAAAGGGTTGCATTAGCCTGTCGTTCTATGTATGTCCCGCGCCGTATCTCCATCGAAGACGAGGACAACGTCATCTGCAAAAGCCTGGTTGTAACTGCCTTTAGCCTCTAACATTTTAAGAAGGGGGTCCAATAAGAGGTTCCACAGTATCGGACCTGCTATTGACCCCTGGACACACCCCTTCGTTGTTTTGGTGACCACTTCTTTCCCACCATATCTAACTGTGACTTTCCTGTCTGAGAGGTAATCGTCTAGGACCCGTCTGAGATTTACCGGACATTTTTCTTCTGCTAGTCTCACCTTGATCGCTGGCCACCAGGCGCTGTCGAAGGCTCCCTCTATATCCAACGATATTAGTGTTATTATCTTCTTTTGATCTAGTTTTCTCCTGATGTAATTGACAAGGGTATAGAGGGAGTCTTCGGTGCTGCGTTGGGGCATAAAGCCGTACTGGCGAGGACTAAATTTTGGTAGTAAATGGTGCTTCAGACGGGCCACTAGCATCTTCTCGTAAACTTTTCCCAAGATGGGCAAAAGGCCGATCGGCCTATAAGATTTTGGCGCAGTGTAGTCTGTCTTCCCAGGCTTTTTCAGAATCACCACAACAGCTTCCTTCCATATTTTTGGAAAGCATTGATGTTCAAGACATTTATTGATCAGCGCGAGAAAGAGTGCTGGATCATTTTCCACCGCTTTTGCACATATGTCTGCGGTAAAGCCGTCAGCCCCGGGAGCCTTCTTGGGGTTGAAGGAGTTTATGGCACTTTTGAGTTCCACTAAAGTGAACGATGGATCGCATTTATCAGAATGGTTTCCATCGTTCACTGTGCTAGCAATCTCCCTTATGCGTTGGTGGGCAGGGTTATCGGTGTCAGCGGTGTCTGCCGGATAAAAGGTTGAAGCTAGTATTCGCGCTGATCCTTCCATGTCCAGTAGCTTACCGCTGTGTTTTAAGGGTACATCCTCAACTCTTGCTGTAGTTCTAGACATCACTCTATAAATCCCCTCCCAGACTGATTCTCTGTCCTGTTTTCCGCAGAAGTCCTTCCATCCTTCTGTTTGGGCCTTTGCAGCTTCATATTTTCATTTTTCTTTTTGTTTCAGGTACTCCTCTACCACAACCGCTCTGCGAACTGATGCGGCGGATCGGACTCTTCGACGCTTCGTGGCTACTTCCTTTTTCAGGGCTTCCAGTTTATCGGACCACCATGGTATAGTAATTACCTCATTCAGTTTCTTCTTTGGAATGGCCTCAATACTTGCTTCGGTGATAATTTCGTTGTAGGCACCAACTGCAGATTCCACCAGAGCCTTTGTACCAATCGCCTTTATATCTGACAGTGTCAGTTTTTTATCTATTTTTAATTGGTCCATTTTACCATTAAAATGGTCCCAATTGGCTTTTTTGGTATTGAAGACTCTAGTGGTCCTCTCAATTTTAATGCCTTTACACCTCTGCAGATTGATGTCAAATACTATACCATTGTGGTCCGCACTAGTTAAGCTCTCATCCACTCTCCAGTGGTCTGTGAAGTCCATCAAGTCTTCAGAGCAGGCTGTAACATCCACTCGGCTGGTATACCTCTTGCCACCACGGATCGTATCAAAGGTGGGAGTGGTACCTGTATTTAAAATATGTAGGCCCATTTCGAAAAGAGCTCCTGCCATTTCCTCCCCCCTATTGTCAATCTTATCGCTCCCCCACCATGTGTTTTTTGCATTGGCGTCTCCGCCAATAATTAACCTCTTGGTTTTTAGTGCCCTCTCGATTCTCCTCAGTTGGTTGAGGTACGGGTCCATAGGTGAGTCCGGCTCGAAGTAAAAAGAGACCAATGCAATTTTCCAAGCGCTGGTTTTTATTTCGACAGTTACAATATTTTCAGTTGTAAGTTCAGGGTGCTGAATTATTTCTAGCTCTGGGTCAAAAACAGCTATAACCGCCTTTGTAACTTTTTCACCAGCGCTTTGGTAAATCCGAACTCCTGATTGGCCCCTCATACTCCGAGCAGCACCCACGTATGGCTCTTGCAGAAGAGCGATTGCCGCCTTTCGTTTCTTTGCCTCAATTAATAATTCACTAGTTGCCAATTTTTTCCTTTGTAAATTGGCCTGCACCACATGGTAGGGGAGCTTTTCTGCCTGGGAGCCCTTAGCAGTACGCTACGGTCGCTCGTGCCAACCTGTCCCATTTCCGTCTAACTGGGCAGTCACCGCTGAATGCGTTGTGCTCGCTGCCCCTTATATCGGCCTTAGAGCAGTTTTTGCAAGCAGGCGGAGTTCCTGAAAGCCAATCTGAGCATTCTGCCCTCAGGTGAGGGCCACCGCAGTGGCTGCACAGGTCCACCGTCTCCTTGCAAAACCGCTTGGTATGGCCGTATCCGAGGCAACGAGAACATTGCAACAGCGGGGACTGGTCCATCACTCGAATTGACTGAAGGTCTATGTGGACGGAGCCCTTGGCCATAGCCTTTCTCCATATGGTAGGCGAGACTGAGACGACTATATGGTGTGTGTGTGTGGGTTTCTTGCAGTTCTCTTGAATTTAATTTCCGTCCTATCATCTGCCTTGTCGAGGCCGTGGAAAATATCCCGGTTTTGATTCCTGAGAGCCTTAAGGACGTCCTCATCAGTATTTACTGTTAGGACGTCTCTAAGCATCAGGAGCGGGTCTTTGTTTTTCACGTCCTCGACAACCAGACGATCTCCTGACTCTTGTATTCTTTCTTTAACTTTCTGTCGCTCTTCAATGGTCCTGCAACTCATGATGATCTTTCTGTCTTTTGCTTTTCTTACTCTCTCTACTGTTACCCACCCTTTTTTCGCGTCCACAGCCTGTCTCACCCTAGTCAGTACCTGTTCTCCGGAGTCGGTTTCATCCTGTGATGTTACCACCACGGAGTGCAGCACTGCTTTACTAGGGGATGGAGTTGGAGTTCGGTTAGCGGCAACACTGGCATACGTTTTACTTTCTAGGATTTCTTTGTGTTGTTCTATCTTATCCTTCAGTTCTTCTATCTTCCTGTTACTTTCCCTTAGTAAATTAGTATGCTCCTCTATTCTATTTAATAGTGCAGTTTGGTCATGAGTCCCTTCCATGCTAGCAATTTCTTTTACAGCATCCTTACCCTTCGTTATTTTCCCTTTCCCTTTCCCTTTGTCTCCTTTAATTTCCGTATCCATTTCCTTTACTATACTGAATAATCTGTCTATTGACTCTACAACCGCTGTTTTTATTTCTCCTTTCAGGTTCCTAGAGTTGTGGAGGTGCAGTTTTGCCTTATTTAGGCATGCACGGGCCTCTGCGAGTCGGTTTAGGTTAGTAACCTTTGGTGAGGTACTCGTGTCCAATGGTGGTATGGAGGTCGACTTACTGTCTTGCGACGGCGTTAATTTGTCATTGTGCTTCGAAGGACCAGCCTTACTTGTCACAGGGGTAGTTTCGGTACCCACAGCCTCCCATTTACCAATGCTGTTACGCACGTTTGTCAATAGTGTTTGGGTTTTAGGAGGGGATTTACGCGTGTCCTGGCTACTGCCAGATGTCTTGGTTGGGGTTCTCATTCCAAACATTTTGCTGGAGGTGATAGTCTAAGTTAAAATCTATTCTAAGTAAATTTGTAAAAGTTGTAAAATTTTAAAAATATATAAAATATAAATTCAAAAAAAAAATAAAAATAAAAATAAAAATTAATAAAATAAATACAACAAGGTAGGATAAATAAATCACTTCAAACCATTTGTAAGCTGTATGTGTCAAAACTATGTCTTTGCTGGTCAAGTTAAATCAATGTAGAGCAACTCCACACAAAGTCAACGACTCGTTGTAGTATACTAGTGCCGTCGTCAAATTCAGTTGTACTTTACAGGTGTTAACTCTAGCTAACTATATGTAGAGTCGCGACTCCCTTACAGATATACAAAAACAAGATGGTCTTAAAACTATAGCATATATAAAATAAAGTAAAAATTTAGTAGCTCTACAATGGCTCTACCTAGAGTCGCTTACAATATCTCTAGCGATAGGTTATTATGTCAACTATTATACAAAGAAAACTGCGTCAAAATAGGACAAGCCGTCTAGAAGATATGAAATCAACAAAGTTAGGGGTAGTTGTCCCAGGGTAGGGGGTAGCTAGTTAACTTCTACAATTTCACCGTGAGTATTTAAAACAATTTATAAGAAAGGCCATAAAACAATTTTAACCAAGAAAACCAATAATTTTAGATTAAATAAGAAAAAGTATTTGATAATATTAGCCGAATGTCAGAGGTCTAAGGTGACTGGTTAGGAAATTTTTATAGGGGTAGGGGGTTGAATTTTGGCCAAAATGTTCGGGAGGGTTGGATTTGGATAGGGCTTAGCCCTATCGGGGGTGGGGTCAGGGGAGGGGGGGACAAAATTTTGTTATTTTTAACCTAGGTCCAGCCGTTTTCGAGTTATAAGGATAAGAAGGATTTGCCCTTATCTAAACAATCTTATAATTTGCGAGGGGGATGTAATTACAAGATTGAGAAATTTAACTATATCTCCGTAACGCCCTATCCAATTTGAGCCGTTTAAAAAGTAATTACTATCTTAAATACTAAGGTCTTAGGATTAAACTATAACTAGGGGGTTGCTGCCTCAGGATGACTCGGGGCGCGTCGGGAATACT
>OX465263.1:600000-1078179 GCA_949987775.1 Aproaerema taeniolella
GAATTCGAAAGATGCATGATATTGAATTAAAACAACATTTATTTATCTCGTCGAAAATTTTGACTACGTACCTATTGCACAAAATAAATAATAGTACTAACGTACCTATTGTATCAATCAATCGTCAGTGAAAAATGTATAACCTACCAATGCATTCTTTCACTCCTATTTTTATACCAAGATAGCATAGGGGACTCGTTATCTAACTAGTATAGACCGTCGTCCGAGATGCCATTTTCGCATCGATCTTATTTTTTTAAAAGACTGTAATAATATGCGCACTTGATAGGTGTCTCCAAATATCTTTGTCTGCCGCGCCAAGTAGGAAGCTTTCTGGAAGTTACGTCACCTTGAAAAGTGCAAAAAATGACTAAAAATAATCGATCTTACTTTTGAGAAATTCTTACGTTGGATCATTTATGGCATCGTTATTGACACTGTCGACCAAATTCTAGACAATTAGTAGGAAGCGTTTACAAAAACAGACAACTTTTGTAGGTGAGATTTTGACCTAAAAATTTTCAATCTTATTTTTGCACGAAACTACATTCAGATGATGGGGCAGGTCTCACACCATTATAAAAACCATGTCTTCCTCGGATTTCAGGAAGCCTTTGCGAAAGCAGACAATTTAAATACGGCGCGGCGGTGCCAGAACACGCGTACTGTACCTGTTAGCCGCGATGGTTTTACGAGGAAATTTCCGGGATAAAAGGTTCCTATGTACTTTTCCAGACTTGTATTATAGTCTGATAGAGTTATATTATCTCTATGCCAAATTTCATTCAGATCGGTTTAGCCGTTCTGGCGTTATTGAGTAACAAACATCTGCCCCTCCAAACTTTCCTATTTCGGTATGATGGAAAATAAGTACTGCGTAACAAGTACTGTATAAAATAATTATAAGACATTATTAACATTAACCTGTTGGCCAGTATTTTTTGAACCTATATTAAAATAATGTCTTAATTCCAGTATAAGGGTTTCCGAGTAAATAAAAAATCAAATATGTTTTTCCATACCTAAATATTATCGATTTATTCTTTTTAAAAGATTATCGTCTTACATGCATAATCACATTAATCACTTAATATCTAGGTTATTGTTTTTTTTTCAATTGCAGTATGGTTTCAGTAGGTACGAGTGTTACATACTAATACTAAATCACATTATTATCATCACAGAATTCAATTATTATCTGAAGTTATATTACCTACATCATAGTGATCCGGCTGACTGTCTGCCTCCCTATATTATATTTAAATGAAGTGTCCATACAGCGCGTACTGTATGCCGTTCGGCACTTTAAAATATATATTGGGAGGCGGACAGTCAGTTGCTCAATGTGAGCCTAATAGGGGCATGGCCTTAATCGACAACCGCGATTCTAATTAAAGTAACACACGATTTTATTCTTTGACAATAAAAAACAATAAAATGATGTACAGTCGAGGAATAACACTTTATAATTACCACATTCACAAAGTTCTGGAAAATAAACTAAATAGTCATAATAACTAATAATATATTGCTATAAAATGTTATTTCTCAGTCATGGATTTTACAAAAATTGTTGAAAATGTTTTGATAAGATTTCTTTTAAAGATCAGCTTATTAAAAAGTAATCAAAACATAAAACAAAAACCTAATCCGAATCAAATACATCAGATTCATCCGAAGAAGATTGTCGAATTATATAATCATCAACAGAATCGAATTCTTGATAGAGTTGGATTTCCTCGAAACTAGACGGCACACATTCCCCTTGAAACTACAGAGGATAGTAAAAGTCGTCTTTTAAGATCCACCCATGATCAAGTAGGCTGGGCATTGCCTTCTTTACACGCCTTCACCGGCAGTGACTATACTGCAGCATTTTCCCGAAAGGGGAAAATTAGACCCTTGACATTGATTCAAAAAAACAGAATTTAGAGCAGAAAATATTGAGAACAAACTTCGTATCATTCATGTGGAAAAATGCCCAGCCCACTTGATCATGGGTGGATCTTAAAAGAAGAATTTTACTATTCTCTGTAGTTTCAAGGGGAATATGTGCCGTCTAGTTTCGAGGAAATCCAACTCTATCAAGAATTCGAGTCTGTTGATGACTATATAATTCGACAATCTTCTTCGGATGAATCTAATGCATCTAATTCGGATTGGGTTTTTGTTTTATGTTTTGATTACTTTTTAATAAGCTGATCTTCAAAAGAAATCTTATCAAAACATTTTCAACAATTTTTGTAAAATCCATGACTGAGAAATAACATTTTATAGCAATATATTATTAGTTATTATGACTATTTAGTTAATTTTCCACAACTTTGTGGTGTGGTAATTATAAAGTGTTATTCCTCGACTGTACATCATTTTATTGTTTTTATTGTCAAAAAATAAAATCGTGTGTTACTTTAATTAGAATCGCGGTTGTTGATTAAGGCCATGTCCCTATTAGGCTTACATTGAGCAAGTTACTGTCCGCCTCCCAATATATATTTTAAAGTGCCGAACTGCATACAGTACGCGCTGTATGGACACTTCATTTTAATATAATATAGGGAGACAGTCAGCCGGATCACTATGATGTAGGTAATATAACTTTAGATAATAATTGAATTCTGTGATGATAATGATGTGATTTAGTATTAGTATGTAACACTCGTACCTACTGAAACTATACTGTGATTGAAATAAAAAACAATAACCTAGATATTAAGTGATTAATGTGATAATGCATGTAAGACGATAATCTTTTAAAAAGAATAAATCGATAATATTTATGGAAAAACATATTTGATTTTGTATTTACTCGGAAACCCTTATACTGGAATTAGATAGATAGATAGATAAACATTTTATTCATTAAGACATTATTTTAATATAGGTTCAAAAATACTGGCCAACAGGTCAATGTTAATAATGTCTTATAATTATTTTATACAGTACTAGTTGCGCAGTACTTATTTTCCATCATACCGAAATAGGAAAGTTTGGAGGGGCAGATGTTTGTTACTCAATAACGCCCGAACGGCTAAACGGATCTGAATGAAATTTGGCATTGAGATAATATAACTCTGTCTGACTATAATACAAGTCTGGAAAAGTACATAGGAACCTTTTATCCCGGAAATTTCCTCGTAAAACCATCGCGGCTAACAGGTACAGTACGCGTGTTCTGGCACCACCACGCCGTATTTAAATTGTCTGCTTTCGCAAAGGCTTCCTGAAATCCGAGGCAGACATGGTTTTTATAATGGTGTGAGACCTGCCCCATCATCTGAATGTAGTTTCGTGCAAAAGTAAGATTGATCATTTTTAGGACAAAATCTCACCTACAAAAGTTGTCTGCTTTTGTAAACGCTTCCTGCCAATTGTCTGGAATTTGATCGACAGTGTCAATAACGATGCCATAAATGATCCAACGTAAGAATTTCTCAAAAATAAGATCGATTATTTTTAGTCATTTTTTGCACTTTTCAAGGTGACGTAACTTCCAGAAAGCTTCCTACTTGGCGCGGCAGACAAAGATGTTTGGAGACACCTATCAAGTGCGCATATTATTATTACCAGGGAGCGGAATCTAATAGCAAAATAATTGAAATGTAATAGAGATGGGCCATTGCTTTTTATCGACTAAACAGACTATCGATAACTAAGTGGAGTTGTGCTTTATGAATACTTGTTTTCCGTTTGCGGCTTCGCCCGTGTGGACTACGCGCTTTTCGACGCTTTTCGATCCTATGGTAAATGTTTCAAAAAATCAAACATCAAATTTATTTATTATCCATTATTATTATTCATTAATATACAAATTTATTTATTATTCAGATGAAGTTGTGCTGCCATGACCATAATATTATAATAAAACGAGCCCACATCATTTACAAACTCTTCAGGATCATAATTCCTATAGAAAGTCGACAAAAATCATTCAAAAACTTAGAAATTCAAAGTAGGTAGAATAAAAAAATTCTAAGTTGAGTAAAAGTACTAAAGTATCGATAGCTTGGAAAAGTCGATACAAAACAATGTCCCATCTTAATTACATTTCAATTGTTTTGCTATTTGATTCCGCTCCCTGATTATTATAGTCTTTTAAAAAAATAAGATCGATGCGAAAATGGCATCTCGGACGACGGTCTAAAAAATAATTATGGCAAAATTCTAACAAACTATACTACCTATATATACCTAACTATTTTGTCTATACTGACAAAATTGTTAAATTATACAACGATAATTATATCATTAAAATATAAAAAAGTCGTTACGATAAAACTACAAGTGGGTTTGAACCCGATCCTCTCAATTTACAAACCATACCTTGCACCATTCGGCTAGCTGTACAGTTGATCTTAGTGCCAAAAAACCGGGTCTTATTACGACTCATATAAATCATATTTTATTATCCATAAGTACTATTTAATATTATAAATGCGAAAGTAACTCTGTCCGTCTTTCTGTCTGTCCGTCTTTTACGCCTAAATAACTAAACCGATTTTGATGAAATTTGGTACCTACAGAGATAGATTAGAGCCTGGAAAAGGACATAGACTACATTTTATCCCACAGTTGGGCACGATATAACGTGTAGTCCACGCGGGGAGCCGCGGGCGGAAAGCTAGTGATTCTATAGATGTAATGTGTCCATTATAAAATGAAATTACGATGTAGTTATTTTATTAATGATTCTAATGTAATGTAATGTGTCCATTATAAACTAATGTGAGAAGCTTAGAAATATTATTAGAAGATAAATACTGAGTAAGTTACTAACGTGTCGGAAATAACTTAGCGATTTCTAGTTTCCGTTTCCTGAAAATATATTTTAGATAAAAAGAAAACATGAAAAAGACATTACGACATAAAAGATCAACAATTAGGTACTTTACAAGGATCGAACTCGGAAGCGTTTCTTAGGAGTCTATAACAGATTTTCCTGAGCCAACGTGACTATCACGACGTTGTCAAAAACATGAACCTGTATTAGGTATCTAATACCAAATAGTAAAAAATAATATAATCTTTAAATAAAATGATTTTTAATTCAACCAAATGTTTAGCGTTTGCTCTGTGTGAATTTGTTTTTTTGCGTTTTACTGGTTTATTTCGGTTCCCCATTATTTATTTTCACAATGTCAAAATATTTACAAATCAAAAACAAAGTTAAATCTACTAATAAAATTTACCACTAATATTTACACTTGTACTTTAATCAAAAAAATAAGTAAACGATATAATGTTTAATTACAAGTATACAAAACTGGGTTGAAAAATGGTTGAAAACCACGAATTACGTAATGTCAAAACGAACCGCAAACGCGCGACACATCCGTCTCTCAACAGGCCTGGGCCGGCAATGCGGACAGTGTCGATACACGAAGTTTACGCAAGCACACATAGACTATGAAAGTGTGCGTGCGTAGAAATATGTTCGAAAGTTAGAAAAATGAGATTTATGGAAAGGTAACAGCTTAAATCGAAAAATGCGTTAAGTACTTATCGAGAGTGTTCAATCACGAACATTTTGATAGCAAATTCAAGTTCCTGTGTGCATTTTACTGTCGTTTTTACTGCTTAAAAGATACACAATATTGGGTATTTAGAGGTGACTTTGTGAGCTTTTTCTATCGAACCAAAAGTGCTGAATCATGTTTTCAGCCAGAATCTTATCTAGTTTATGTCCTGAATATTACCGTAGTATTTTTTTTCTCCGATTTAATGCAGTGCGTCATGCTTATCTACGCATCATAAAATCGTAATTTAGGTGGTGTAGTCGCCTTAAATAAAATCGAAATATCGTCTGCGTATAAGGTGCAAAATTGATCAGTAACCTTAGGAATATCATTGATATAGACCAAAAAAAGTAGATACTACCCTGCGGAATATAATTTTTCATTTAAATTTTTTCAGAACGAACTTTTGTTACTGTACCGTTTTCATAATTTGTATTCTCAATGTCTACGTATTGTGCACGATTCGTTAGGTACGATTTCATCCAAATAAAAGCCACTCCCCTAATGCCCGTGTTGTATAACTTGTCTAAAAGTACTGCAAAGTTGACTCTATCGTACGCTTTGCTCATGTCTAATAGCAATCCTACTGCGTACTCTCTTTCATCTAATAATTCCAATATTCGTTTGGTGTACAACGAATATTGGAAATATTAGATGAATCCTGTGGCAAGATGAAACTGATGCAGATCGATTGTCCTAGACATGCCGTTCATGAATTGAATATATAGGTTGCCTGCAGTTCTCAATTTCGCCACTCAGATAAAATGGCCTCCATTCCATCGGCACACAACTTAAATAACAGAATCAGGGCCCAGTTCACGTAGACGCCAGTGCATCATTTTCATTGCAATACCGTTTTAATTTTTTTTTTTGCTTAATATCTAGATAAAATGTGTGCTGAACGAGAAATCAAAGGCCAATCATTGGTCTGTGTGTGCACCCCTGGACACTGTGACGAAATAACCAGGGAGCATGTGGCGACAGGAAAATATGTTCTGTATTCCTCTACCTACGTAAGATTTTTTTTTAGTTTTCGTTTTTAATATTAGTAAAAGATAATTCCAAGGAGTCATTCACACAGAATTTCGACTTTTTGGACTAAAAACTGAATTTCAAAACAGCTAATATACAGGGCTTTAGGTATCTCTCTTTCAACCTCTCCGGTGGTTAATCAGTCCATGAAACTGAACAACTTTCCCAAGGAACATAGGTCAAAATACGAAAAAAAAATTTGAATTCCCATACAAACTTCATCAGCATATAGCGCATTCAGTATGGGAGATCAACATTTTTTTTTTCGTATTTTGACCTATGTTCCTTGGGGAAAGAGAGATACCTAAAGCCCTGTATAAACAGTCCCTAAGTAATTTTTTTCCATAATATTTTAAAACAAGCAAATGTGACCGTGCATGTAACTTCGTTCTCGTGAAGAGTAGCCTAAGTCACTCTCAAGGCTCCCAACTATCCAAAAATCTAGTAAAGAAAAGACAATTAAACAAAAACATTTTTTATAATATTTTTAAGGATTTTTCTAAATAATAATAAGTTAATTTTTGATACAACAAAAATAGCCAGTCCATTAAAATATTTTACAAAGTTTGTCCACTGAGCTATATTATTAGGGACAGCAGCCACTTAAAATAGGTTTAATAAAAAGCTGTGCTATAAGTGTCTGCTTCACGACTTGAGGCACAGTATCAACACAGTACAGACATTTCAGGGCTTGAGGCTACATGTATTGATTCAAAGTTGGGCCAGGACCAATATTATAAAGGCTTCCAATGAGGCTGGCATAGACACGTGCGTGATCTACAGCCACGTTTTCTTTTGTCAAATCCGATTTTAAATAATAATAATAATAATAATAATAATAAATGCGAAATTTTGTGAGGATGGGTGATTGTTAATCCTTCAACAAAAATTAACGGACGGATTTTGTTGATTTTTTTGCAGCAATGTAGCTTAGTTATCAGAATAACACTAGGCTATTCAATTATCCTAAATTCCCGTGGGAACGAAGTCCCGAGCAAAAACTAGTAATTTAAAAATATGGCAGAGCAATACCTCCTTATACAAACCTTGAGCGTGTAGTGTTTATTTATTTATTAACGACATTTTCAATTGAATGAATATGTCCTTTTTTTAGAGCGAATCCATTACAGACTTGAACATGAAATTAAGTTAGTCTATGTTTTTTCTTCACGTCAATCTTGACTAAGGTCATATATGAGGTAGACGACGAAGCGAGTTAACTCAGAAAATGCCTATAAGGCACTGGTAACTCCTACACACTGACGGAACACAGCAAGCTGTTTGGTGCCAGACTTCGGTAGGAGGGTGGTCGCGAACCAGTCGGCCCTTTACAGAGCCTACCCCACCGCATGAGACCATAGGACGACACCTCAGATTCAAAACAAATTGAGGTGTCTTTGCCTATAGGATGGATTAATAGGAGGCAGGTCTCGTTTATGATTCCTTAGCCTATTAAGACACCCACGGAAAGAGATGGAGTGGTGTTACTCTCAACTGATCACCATACGGCAGAACGTGTTTGGTTATGTATACCTGTGGATGGTAGTTTTTTAAGCTTAACGAATAATTCCAGGACGGACTGCGGTTCAACAAACTCATTGGAACCATGACACCAGAAAAAGACTGTAAGTCACTATACCACGTGTTTCAAATATACCCAATAAGGAGAAAAACTCCTCGTATATCCCAAAATAAGTCTACTGACACCATGTTAAAGTCTCTACGTCTAATTTTCATTGAAACGAAAATATATTTTTAGTAAAAAATAAAATCAAAGTGCAGCTCAATTTCAAGTATGTCAAATTTTAATGTGTCATGTCGCCGTAAAATAATAAGAATCGTAAGTTGATAAATTTTCGAGGTAGTTTATCAACTACCGAAAAAATCATAAACGGTAGTTGAAATGTATTATTTAACGCAAAAAAATTTAGCTAATTGATCAACTGATTTCACCATACCTACGTCAAATCATACACGAATGGACCAATCGCTGCTCAGTGTACATTTTTACGTTAATCTGACATCCGTAATATAATACACTGTTCTCTGGTTGGTCGATGGCATTGGTGGCAAGCTGTGGCAAGTGATTATTCATAGTGTTAACAACACCTAGACCTGACAATTTAATATTGATACTTTAGTTTAATAACATGAAAACTAATTTATAGGATGATTTTTAATAAGTCCATGATAGCAAAAGATATTCAATGTACTCGTGATTACAAACAACTTTTACTATGGACCGATTTTGAAATAGCGAAAAAGAAATCAGCTATTTCATACATATTTCATACATTCAAATTTTTTTCGCGATTTCAGAGTCGGTCCCATAGTAAAAGTTGTTTGTTATTAAGAGTACATGCATATCTTTTGCTATCGTAGACTATTTAAAATTCACACGATATACAGGGCTTTAGGTATCTCTGTTTCAACCTCTCAGGTGGTTAATCAGTCCATGAAACTGAAAAACTTCCCCAAGGAACATAGGTTAAAAAATACGAAAAAAAATGTTGAGTTTCCATACAAACTTCATCAGCATATACTTAGCGCATTTTGTATGGGAGATCAAATTTTTTTTTTCGTATTTGACCTATGTTTCAAGGGGAAGTTGTTTACTTCGGCTGGCGGGAAGCGGGGCGAGCGAGGTGAAAGCAAGTGAGACATTCAACCAATCAGCGTACACCTCGCGTTCGTCGGATTATTTTACCGCGAGACGCCGTAAATTGATCAATTACCGGAAATGTATACGTTAAATAATACATTTCAACTGCCGTGTATAATTTTCCGGTAGTTGATAAACTACCTTGAAAATTGATCAACTTACGATTCTTATTATTTTCCGGTGACATAACCATTTTACTTTAGTTGAAACCCTCGTGCGATTCATACACACCCGTGTCTGCAAGATTTATATCGCACGCGGCGTAAACAAGCGCGCAATGGGGTTTGGATTTTCTTTTAATTGGGTTATTTTGAGTTTTGACGTAATCCATGGGTTGTTTAATTCAAAACGCATCAATTGGTTCCTTAAATTTTTTACTTGGAGCCCCATACAATAAAGCCACAGGCCTCAGATCGCATAGTTACGCTATTGGTCGTAGAATTACATAATAAGTACCTTATTCCAGGTCCCAAATGCAACTCAATCCTGGGGGTAGACGTGGATACGAGGTATCAGGTCATCGAAGGGTTCGGAGGAGCGGTCACCGACGCAGCTGGTATCAACTGGAAGAGTCTGACCCCGGCCTTACAGGAAATACTTATTGAGTATGTTTCAACATCTGAAATATAGATAGATAGATAGATACATAAATACTTGATTGCATACTTAACAAGGTAAGACAAAAACATACAATACAAACTTACAATCAAATTTACATGTATTGGGTGACTGTAATTAACTTCCACAAGGTGGACCGACAATCTGGTAAAGATTGCGGGAAGCCGCTGGATGCAGGTGGCACAGGACTAGGGTTGCCACCCGTACTCTAAAATAGAGTATTGTACTCTTTTTCAACTAGGCTTACTTTATAATCTACGACACCAATAGAGTACGTTAAAATACTCTATTTATGTGAAATCTTCGTGAAATGACTGTTACTATTATAGTTATTTAGTAACAATCAGTATCACGACGATTTTACGTAAATACGACATTACATTACATCAGACTAGGCTGTATGGGTTCGATCTCTTTGAATTAGTAACAGCACAAAAGTGGCAACACATATTTAATAAATCTGAAGATTTTCTGAATATTTATAAATTAATTTCATATATTTCGTCCATCCCGGCCACTTTTGCATTTACGGAGAGAGTCTTCTCCACTATGAATGTAAAGTGGAGGGACTTGTAAAGAGGCTATTAACATTTTTAAAAAAGACAAACATTTGCTAAAAAGTAACAAAAAATATGTTTTCAAAACCAATAAATAAATACTCTTTTTTATACTGTGTACTTTATTTTTTGTTCTAACAAAATAAAAAATACTCTATTCGCCCTAAAAAAAGGTGGCAACCCTACACAGGACCGATTGAGGTGGAGATCCCTGGGGGAGGCCTATGTCCAGCAGTGGACGTCTTGCGGCGACATGATGATGATTACTGTAAGCCCACGAAACCAAACTAATTTCCCAAAAAACATAGGTCGTTTTAAAATAAAACACATCTCCGTACAGCTTGTGCGATCAGCTGATTTACCTTTGTATGGAAGTAGAAGTATTTTTTAGAATTAAATATAAGTTCCTAGGGGAAAGTTGTTCAGTTTCATGGGTAGAATCACGCCCTAAAATTTCGCTTACTCTAATTTAAAGTCCCCTAGACGTATGCTAGCTAATATTTCATCTTAGTTCATGTCTCACCTTCCAAGGGACCCATGGAATAAGGGAAGCCCTTGTTTGGGCATTTAATTACTTACTTACTTACTTCGCTGGCTCAACGACCCAAAGTGGATCTTGGCCTCCGACAGTAAATTGCATTTAAGTGCTTGGGCATTTAAGTATTTTTATAAAAATGATTTAGTTTTGGAAAAACGTTGCCTCTTGTCAACAATTCCTGTATAACAATAACATAAACCTTTCAAATTTCAGAACCTATTTCGGGGAGACAGGTCTTCAATACAATATGGTGCGAGTTCCCATAGGGGGCAACGAGTTCTCCACACATCCGTACGCATACAACGAGATCCCTGAAAATGACATGAACCTCACCGACTTCTCACTCTCGCAAGAGGACCATTCCTACAAGGTTATTATGATTCTTTTTTGTGTTATTATTTTATTAAGATAAAATTTAGCTAATTTTATTTCATAAAACTTAAGCGTAAACAGAAAAATGTATACAATCTAATTTATTTAAATTATAAACTTAATTAACTAAATATCCCATATTGTACCTTTTTGTAAAATTATTTGTAAGCGTCTCATTATTGTATTTCTTTTCAATTGTGCAATAAAATATATTGTACTGTATTGTATTGAAGCGGTATTAAGAAGGTAGGTAATGTAAATGCTTTGTTCGCCCCACACTTGACTATACCTACACGATAAGAAGAAGAATGCTTATTAAATATAAATTGTATCGTGTGATAAAAAATTTACTTTATCACTCTCCAAATATTCATATTCAAAAGTCATATCGATCCATTACTTCGCTACGACGAGAATGAAGGACAAACAAACAAAGAAATGTACATACACACATTTATAATATAGATTTGAAAAATTAAAATTTGTCCAAAACGTCGTTTCTTCGAGAGTAAGTCAAATTATCCAGGCTCTTAATAAATCAAAATCAAAAGGTTTTCTCGGAAAGGAAACCTAAGTCCACGAGTGTTGGCTGCAGTGAGAAAATCGAGACTGTACTATATTTTAATTGCCCCATTAACTTTTATTTTTTAAATTTTTATTTTATATTATTTGCAGCTACCCATGATAAGAGAAATAATGACGGCAACAAACAACTCGGTGCACATAGTGGCGTCAACGTGGTCCCCGCCGGCATGGATGAAGTCCAATCGCCTGTTTACTGGCGCCAGTTACTTGCTAGAAAAGTTCTACAGAACTTACGCTATCTACCATTTAAAGTAAGTACAAACTACGGCCAAAAAGCGGGGCATCCTTAACAAGGTTAAGTGATACTTCACGCCAGATCAACTTCTTACCTTTACAAGGCGCAGGTCCGATCGTGCATGGAGTATTGTAGCCACCTTTGGGATGGTTCGGCCAAATACCAACTAGCCGCACTAGACTCGGTGGATCGCAGAGCCAGGAGGCTCATTGGTGATAAAAAGTTTGTTAAGGATAAGCTCCAAAGCCTAGCTCATAAACGCAAAGTAGCTTGCCTATGTGTTTTTTATAAGATGTACTTCAGGGAGTCAGGGAGTGTGCTCAGGAGCTGCATGAGCTCATTTCGCCTGCCCCTTTTTTCCATCGGATGTCTAGACGCACTGCAGGGTATGCACCCTTATCTTGTCGAGATTTTGTATTGCGCACTGCCAAGGGGTGAAATTCTCTGCCTGCGTCTGTATTTCTGAGCTCATACAACCAGAATATCTTTAAAGTACGAGTGAATATGCTTCTTCTGGGTGAGCTCGCTACATCCTCAACTGCATCTTTGCCCTGAGCTAGATTGTGGTCAAGAGCGAACCCATTCTTAATTTTTAAAAAAAGTAAAGTAAAAAAAAAACATTTGTGTAAAAAGCAGATGTTTCTTCTCGGGTCATGGATGTTTGTGTCTGTCTTTATTATGTTCCGAGCAGTGTTGCCAGCGTACGGTAATTACCGTATTTGTACTGTTATTTCAAGCAATGTGCGGTAGTATACAATAGTACTTCAAAAGTACGGTAATTTTCACGATCCGAACTGAAGTACGGTAAAAACGTACGGTACTTTCTGTGACTGAACGCGAATGTAATGTTTACGAACATATCCTTCTTATTTTCATTCCGTTTATCTTACCCAAGTTCTCGTCGTTATACTTTTTCATTATATTGCGTAGTACGAAGTATATATTCACGATTTGACATAAGGATGAGGATCGTGAGTATATTTTTGCCGTATTTTTTTAATTTATTTATTTGTACTTAATAAATAAATAAAAATTAAATAATCTTTTTAACCTCCGACAAAAAATAGGGGTGTTATAAGTTTGACGTGTGTTTCTGTATGTCTGTGTATCTGTGTATGTCTGTGGTATTGTAGCTCTTAAACGAATGGACCGATTTCCATGTTATTTGAAAGCTGACGTAATCGAGAAGGGTTATGAGCTATATTTCATCGAAATTGGTTCAGCCGTTTTAAAATAATAAGCAATCGAATGATACAATTTTTTTTGGTCTAGAGAAATACATATGATTGGGATTCATCCTTAGAAAAAATAAAGTACAGTTTTTTATTCTAGTAATTTCAATTGGTATTTTTTTTTGTTTTCTCCACACCCAAAAGTTGCCGATAAAATACTGCTTCTTAGCAATGGGGCCGCCTTTTGTACCCTGACGTAACTTTTGTATAAATTGTAACTGTATCCTATTTGTTTTGGAGTGTAATAAAGAATATTGTATTGTAAGATATGACGCTACAAGCAGAGTTTTGTTGTCTAGGTATTGTTAATAAATGTATGGTAATTGTACGGTAATTTTAGGGTAAGCGTACCGTAATTCTGCCGATACGACTTGGCAACACTGGTTTCGAGGGACCCACGACACAAGGGAAAACCTTAGTGTGGGCCTTTGAGTGTATAGCGTTTATTTATTTGCGTTTATTTAGTGTGTGAAGTCCAATTTAGAAGGATTTTGAATTAATTTGGGGCGCTTTAACTTACTATCACAACAAAGGAGCGCAGTTTGCAGACGCACTTATAAGAAAGGTAGGGTGACAAGCAAACTGCACTCCATTGTAGACTGTACCTCTACGAAATCCAAAGTATCAAATCGAACTCGATGTTTCTGTTCGTTGCAGATTTTTAGTAAGATATCGGAAGCTGGGAGTCCCGGTTTGGGCCATCACTACAACAAATGAGCCTAGAAGAGGAACGGAACGCAATGCTAACTTCAATAATTTGGGATGGACACCAAAAGATTTGGTGAGTTAACTTTAAGTCATGTCTGTACTGCACCATGTGTACCAATGGGCCTTTTTATAATTCGAACGGCACGGCACTTCATGACAGAATTTGAAATATCATTGCCTTCTATGTTCCCAGCTTCTAGCATCACAAGTGCATAGAAGGCAATGGTAATACAATTTTACCGGGCCGTTTTCGTATCATAAAAAGGCCCAATATATTGTACTAGCTGACTCTTATAGCACAGGTTTGACCTATTTTAAGTTCCCAACAGCCGTATTGTATAATTTTGTATCTTAATCATAAGACTCTTACTTGTATAATCTGGCTTTTTGAAATAAATAAAAATTATTATTTTCTGTTGAATCTGCTTTAGGCTCAAATTAATTAGTTCTTTTTCTTTCTTTTTTTTATTATAAAATGGGTTAACTCTTGACCTCAATCTTGACCTAAAGGTCAAAGATGAGGTCGACGATGGAGCGAGTTAACCCAGAAAATGCCTATAAAGGCCCTGGTACTCCCACGCACCGACTGAACACAGCCAGCTGTTTGGCGTCGGACTTTGGTAGGAGGGTGGTCGCGAACCAGACGGCAATTTACAGAGCCTACCACACCGCATGAGACTATAGGACGACACCTCAGATTCAGAAAAAAAATGAAGTGTCGTTGCCTGGGATGGATTACTAGGAGGCAGGTCTCATTTGTGTTTCCTTAGTCGCCTCTTACGACACCCACGGAAAGAGATGGGGTGGTGTTATTCTCAACCGATCACCACACGGCAAAAACTACTACAGATCAGACAGGTATATACTAGTCTTGGGTCTAAGTGTAGTTATTGTTCTCATGTAGCACTGGCCAAGCCCGTTAATCAGTGCTACGAGCAAAAGAAAAAAATAAAATCTAAAATGATAAAAGATAGAAGGTGGGTTGTGACCAAAAAAAAAACAACATTATGCGGTTGAGCCTTCAAGGTGATGATAAGGCTTCAAGGCTTGCTCGACCTCTGGCGTTGTCAAGGTTGACATTTTGACATAGAAACGCAGCGCATTACGCGCGCTATCACCATCGTACACGAGCTGCAGAAGTTTGAGTTATCTAATTACTAGACTATAGAGTTACCTAATGATAAATTATTAGATATTCTGATTACTTCTTTGCAGGGAACTTTTGTAGCAGAGCACTTGGGCCCGACCCTATGGGGCTCTATTTTCAAACACGTCCACATATTGCTAGGGGACGATAACCGCAACAATTTGCCAGACTACTTCCTTAAGGTGATTTAGAGTTTAGCCTACCTACTTAAATAGTTCCCTGTCCTACTTAAATAGTTCCCTGTAAGAGTATTTTTTCGTAGTACAAGATCTAGTTCCCATGCCACCCACGATTATTCTCGTAGATGTTCTCTTTGAAAAAAAAAACGATTTCCCCCAAATGTTTAATCCCCGATAAAAAAGTGGTGTTATAAATTTGACGTGTGTATCGGTGTGTGGCATCGTAACTCCTAAACGAATGGACCCATTTCGATGCGGGTGTTTTAGTTTGTTTTTCGTGTATTTCTACCTATGTTCCCTGGCAAAAGTATTTCAGTTTGGCCGAATTACATTCCTAATTTGTGACTGTGTTTAGCAAAATGTACAAATTTTGGGAAGTCTATCCCTAAACTATCTCCAAAGTTGTGCCTTTCCATTTTTAACCGGCTTCAAAAAAGGAGGAGGTTCTATGTTCGACTGTATGTATTTTTTTATGTATGTTCACCGATCTCCGCCAATTATGGAACGATTTTCAAATTTTTTTGTTCGAAAGAGTATACTCCAGGTAGTCCCATATAAATTGTATCGAAAATGATTCAGCGCTTTTAAAAAAAACAACAAAAACTAAAAAATACTACAAACCAGAACATCCTCTAAATAAATTAAGGACATTCTCGTTTATGGTTATCTGCTAATAGGCATTATAGTTTGCAAAAAATACTAGTTATCTACTTTGTGCGAACTTGTTGGGACTGAAGTCAGTGACTCATACGTTTTTAACGTGGAACATTATCACAGTCAAGTCACCCAATAATATTCAAGAACGGCTTTTTCAAGAAAATCATTTAAACACTTCTAGATAACGAAGGACCGTCCTAATATTCTGAAATACATCGCCGGAGCAGCCGTCCACTGGTATGACGACCACAAGGCTTCACCCAGCATACTCGACAAGATCACCAAGGCATTTCCTGACAAGTTCATACTTGTTACTGAAGCTTCCGAAGGTGAGATTATGGTCGGTGTGTTGTTTTTCGTAATTTTTGTTATGTATGTATTTATCCTTTATTGTACATGAGCATTAAGTTACACAAGACACAATATAAGAAAAACAGTACAAAGGCGGACTTATCCCACAAGGGGATTTCTTCCAGTCAACCCATCGAGTGTTTGAGAGGAAGGAGTAGTCGGCAGGTAGCATTAAATGTTTGTTTGTTATTTTCTTTCTTTGCTCTCTTAGAAAAAAGTCGCCACGATTATTGTCTAATATCATCTACTTATGCCTTCCTTACTATAGCCTACACTGACGGATATGTTTCATATCGGGGTGGACAGAGCATCACTTGTTTCCAAAAGCAATTCACGCCACAGTCACTAAATATACGAAAGGCTAATGATGAAAGATGAGTAATTCTGGCAGAGACTTACTGACTTTAATAGGATGCCTGGAAGAAATTGCTCTGTAGCAATAAGGCCACTGCATTGTACACTACATGATAAACATTTGTTTTTGTTTTAATGTTATGTTTTTTGTGTACAATAAAAAGTATTGTTTTGTTTTGTATGCCTGGGAGGAGTTGGCATCTGACACTTATCTATTTTGTAAATTTAAATATTAACTAGCTGATGCCCGCAACTTCGTTTGCGTGTTAATTTTTTTTGTACAGAGTACACAGATTGAAAACATCTATCTTACGTGATTTAGATTTTTACATACAAAAGTTTTTTCCCGCTAACTCCCGTTCCCGTGGGATTTTTACAATATCCTGTTGCAACTAAGCTTTAAGTTTACTAAGGTACCTGCATGCCAAATTTGCATGCCAAATTTCAAGTATCTAACTTAAGCGGTTTAGATTTTTCATACAAAAGGATTTTCCCGCTAATTCCCGTTCCCGTGGGAATTTCGGGAATTCCTTTCTTAGTGCACCTCTACGGTACCTAAGCTACGTCCCTTCCAAATTTCAAGTGCCTACGTTTAGCCGTTTAGGCTGTGCGTTGATATGTCAGTCAGTCAGTCAGTCAGTTTCTCCTTTTATATATTTAAAGATAATGGGATCAAGCACAAGGGCGAAGATGCGGTCGAAGATGTAGCAAGCTCGCCCAGAAGAAGCCAATTCACTCAAATTTTAAGGAGAGCCGGGTTATTTGAGCTCGGAAATATAGACGCAGGCAAAGAATTCCATTCCTTGGCAGTGCACAATTTAAAAATAATGAGAAGCGCTCAGTGTTAATGCTCGGGATAAAGACAGAGTACCCTGCAGTTCGTCTGGATGTCCGATACAAGAAAGGGGCAGGCAAAATGAGCTCATGCAGCTCCTGAGCACACTCTTTGAAGCACATCCATGTCTTTGTTTACTTGGCCTGTTATTTATGTTTGTTATCTAAACACACTCGTTTTGTTATCTCCCTTTTCGATTTTTTTTGTAAGTTCTTTGTAAAAGTGTCATTTTACAATACAATACAATGCAATATACTTTATTTCACTCCAACACAAATAAGATACAGTTACATTTTATACAAAAAGTTACGTCAGGATACAAAAGGCGACCCCATTGCTAAGAAGCAATATCTTATCGGCAACCTTTGGGTGTGGAGAAAAAGTACAAATCGTATAGATGTGGTTGCAAATATAATACATGCATATTTACATAGAATAAATTACATATATATATAAAATATATCTACCTAACATATGTACGTACATACAAAATATATATATATATATATATATATATATATATATACCAATAGAATTATACAATGAACATCATGAATTACAGAGAAACCATAAAAAGGACATTCTAAGGAAAATTTAAAGAAGACAAAAACACAAAGCCATAAATAAACTACTAATGGCGGTTAATAAAACTGGTGAACTGGCGGGTGTTAAGTTGAACCCTGAAGATATTGTACATGCAACCAGAGTCAGACCAATGCGTCCCCTACAAGGTCAACCGAAGAATATTGTTGTGAAACTTAAGACCAAATCTATCAGAGATTCAATACTTTCCGGCATTCGCAAGAGACGAGGTTTGACAACAACGGACATTGGTTTTGGAGGAGAAAGTCGCAACTGTTATGTCAATGAGCATCTTACAGCCCAAAATAAAATGCTGTACAAACAGACTAGGACACTTGCTAAGGAGAGATCCTATAATTTTGTATGGATAAAAAACGGGGTTATCTATGTCCGAAAGGCAGAAAAACAGGAACGGATTGTGATTTTGAGAGACCGAGACTTACTGAGTATCACTTAGTTACTCCTAAGGATTTCCCTATGTGCTCCATCCTGTGTTATACAGCACTGACAATATTATTATTATTAAGTGTGCTGTTCTATACAAATAAGTTTAAGTTTATTTATAAGTTTGCTCTTGTTTCCCTCTGTTATTGCAATTTCACACTCAAAAACACAAAACACAAATCAAATCTAAACCCAATTAATACCTTTTTACACAAATGTTACTCGACACTCAACAAAATTTTGTTCAGTATTATCTCTAATAAACATAATAAATTACTACATTACCACAATCACAGTACTATCACATATAACACCTTAGACCTATTCTCATACAAAGACACAACTTTTGTCATCTTTTTACAAAAATATGCTTTTGTGTTTACCTCACTAGAATGTAATACTGATAGTTATAGCCACCCTCATATGTCTGATCTGAAGCATCCTAACCTAATTAGTAATCCTTCTTATAGTCCAGCAGCCACCTACAAACTTTGGAATATTAGTAACCATGATCATTGCCATAGTACAGTAGTCACACACAATATATTTTACCAAAAAAATTACCCCTTGCACAGACAGCCACATTTTGTCACCGTATTACACTTGAATGCTTTCTACTATTTCTGATATTTAGGTGTAATAATGATTAATAATTTAAAGATATATTATAATAATTTAAAGATATATTATCAAAATATTCGTGGTCTTCGTACTAAATGCGACACATTATACCAAGCTATACTCTGTAATGACTATGACATTATAATTATAACGGAATCGTGGCTATGTGATGGATTTTTCGATCGTGAGTTCTGTGATACGCGGTATGACGTGTTCAGAGCTGATAGGGACCTGGCACGGACCCACAAGAGGACTGGGGGTGGGACCTTGATATGTACTAAACGGAAACTGAGTGGATGCATTAGAAGTGAATGGTTAGATAACTTACCGGAATCCCTATGGATAACCATACCCGGGCATGCACTCAGTGTCAACAAATGTAATCAAAGTAGTAACCTACATATTTTTGCCACTTACATACCTGGGTACTCTAATAATAGAAACCAGCCTCATGTCATCTCTCAGTTTCTTGCTGCTTGTGGATCCGTGTTGGATTCCTCTTCTTCCTCGGACCATTTCCTTATAGCTGGTGATTTCAACTTGCCCTGTATTGTATGGACGGCTGATGGTCCCATCGTACAAAAAAATGTTAGTATCGAATTACAGGAGATAGCAACAGATAGCAACAAGTCAGTTAATCGAATACGGTTTTGTCCAATATAATAGCACAAAAAACAAGTCGGGGAATACGTTGGATTTGATATTTGGTAATTTTCATATAGAACTTAACCGAGCTGATGATCCGCTGCTTCCTGAGGATGTTCATCATCCCTCTCTCAACATGATCGCAATAGATATACTAACTCCCCCGCTTAGAGCGGCTCCAATGGAACGGTACTTGTTTCGACATGGTGACTACGGTGGAGTTGTTAAGTATTTAGGTTCAATGGAATGGGAGACTATTCTTAATGCTGGATCGGTTGATGACGCCACTGATGTCTTATATAAACACCTCTATAACTGCATAGATAAGTTCATTCCCAAACGTTCAGTGCCCGCCAATAAATATTCCTACCCAAAATGGTTTACTCCGGCTTTGATTAAAATTATTAGGGAAAAAACAAAAGCTCACAAACGATGGAAACTAACAAATAGTAACCTTGACAAAGATGAATTTAGTCTACTACGTAAACGTCAGAAAAAAGTCCAGGCAGAATGCTACACTAAATATGTAAAGTCCTCTGAAGCTGCGATCGTTCACGATCCCAGAAAGTTTTGGTCCCTACTTAAAACTAAACGTGGCATTACTAACTACCCTCAGATAGTGACTTATAATAACATAAATTATAACTCTGGTAATGACATAGCCCAAGCATTTAATAGCTATTTCCATGGTATTTTCAGCACACCCGTTGTTTCTTCCACCGGTTCAGAACATATGGCAGCAACTCCTCTCCATGGAGATACACATCACATGCATACACTTTATATAACGAAAGAGGTCATTTTGAGGGAGTTAAAGAAATTAAAGATTAACAAGGGTCCTGGATGTGACCGAATACCACCTTATTTTATAATTAATAGCGCATCTGCTCTAGTCACACCACTACATATTATATTTAATAGATCTCTCCGCGAAGGTATCTTTCCCGAATATTGGAAAAAGGCTCATGTAGTCCCTATACATAAGTCAGGTTCTAGGATTGAAGTTAAAAACTACAGACCCATATCCATCTTAAACATCTTTAGTAAACTCTTTGAGAAAATTGTATTTGATAACATCTACCATATTATCTCCAGTGGCGTCACACCTGAACAACATGGTTTTCTTAAAAAGCGATCTACCTCTACTAACTTGCTACAATTTATAGACTTCACTGTTAACAACATGGAAGGAGGTAAGCAGGTTGATGTGATCTACACCGACTTTGAAAAAGCTTTCGACCGGGTGGATCACATCATACTGCTTCGCAAACTGAACGCCCTTGGAATACATGGTGATCTTTTGCGCTGGGTTGAGTCATACCTTAGCAACCGAAGTCAGGCTGTAGTTCTTGGAGGATTCAGATCGGATTTTGTCTCGATACCGTCAGGGGTACCCCAGGGTTCACATCTCGGCCCGTTGTTCTACTGTGCTTATTTGTATGACATATACACGTGCTTTTCCTATTCACATTATCTTCTTTATGCAGATGACAAAAAAATTTATCTTGACGTTAATAACGAAGCAGACTGCATCAAAATACAAGAAGACTTGCATAAACTATCACAATACTACTACGAAAATAAAATAACGATTAATGTCAAAAAATGTCAAGTTATATCCTTTACTAGGCGTCACTCTCCCATCTCTTTTAACTACACCATAAATAATGTTATATTGGACAGAGTGGAAACTGTGCGGGACCTTGGGGTGCACCTCGATACTAAACTTTCCTTCAGTAGACATTATGAACACATAGTTAATAAAGCCTACAAAAATCTTGGCTTCATCTTTCGTGTTGGCAAACCTTTAAGGAATATACACTGTCTCAAAACGATTTATTTCGCCTATGTGCGCAGCATTTTGGACTATGCAAGCGTCGCTTGGACACCTATGTACAAAATTCACATAGACCGTATTGAATCTATACAGAAGCGATTTGTCAGACGTCTTCAATATCGTGTTCGTTGTTTCCATGGTACATATGTTGATAGATGCAAGTATTTTAATCTTATGACACTACGGGATCGCCGTATAGTTTCAGACATGTCCTTCCTTTTCGATATTGTTAACAACCACATAGATAGTACTTACCTGGTCTCTCAAATTGGCTTCAGGGTACCATCAAAACGTACCAGAAACACACACCTATTTCATTCACCGCTCCACAGAACAAACTATGCCCAGCAAGTATCCCTTAGTCGACTTTTCAATACATATAATAAAACATTTTCGAATATTGATCCCTTTGCTAACTCAAAGCATTCTTTCATTCGGCATATAGTGGCGAGTCTCAACAATAATAATTAATATAAAGTTTATGGTATTTCTATGGCTGTGCAAGGTATAAGGTATAATGTATAATAGTTTATTTATAGACTAGTATAACAGTCACAACTCGTAGAAAGAACTGCTTACATGACACGCAATCACATACTGTACAATCGAACTACACAATGTTAGTGGAGGCTGTCATATCAACATGTGGCAGCTTCCGATCCCAAGATTAAGATCGTAGGGCTAGCAGCAACAACAACAACACACATACGCACACACACACACATACACACACACACGTACATATTCACATAAGAGGGTTCATATTGTCATTTTCGCTTAATTTTTTCTTTTGTTTTGTTTCTTTAACTCGTTATATTGAGTCTCGAGCGGTTACATTGGGTGATCCTTCTTTTTTCCTCTTTCAAACCATTACTATATAAAATCTAAATACCGATAGGAAACTCACTCCAGTGACATTGCTCGTACTTTATACAGTAATAATTTATACGGTAATTTAATTTTGTTAGTATTTATACACATTGGTAACTGTACTATGTTTGCAAATGTTTTCCACCTCCTGTTTAAACTAGAAAACCTGTAATTGGCTTTACAATTAGACCTAAGCTAGCTACTAATTTTAAATGTCTTGTAATTAAGCTGTTGGTTTTGTACAATAAATAAATAAATAAATAAATAATCATCATCATCAGCCTGTGTCAGTCCACTGCTGGACATAGGCCTCTCCTATGGCACGCCACTGAGCTCGGTCTTCAGCTCTCCTCCTCCAACCACTGCCCGCCTTACGAATATCGTCACCCCACCTAGTAACAGGGCGCCATACGCTACATTTGCCGATTCGAGGTCTCCATTCTAGAACTCGTCTGCCCCAACGGTCATCGGTTCTACGATAGATATGACCAGCCCACTGCCACTTAAGCTTGCTAATTCAATTTGGTTAACTAATTTGGTTTTCTGGCGGATAAAAGAGTTTTCGTATAATAAAGTGTTCACATACATACATTCTTCGGTGATGGGTTTATGATCAGTAGTTATCTTATGGACTTTTCATTAACCAATTATGTTTTTAGGTACACGCGCTAATGCGAAACAGAAAGTGGTGTTAGGATCTTGGAATAGAGGTGAAAATTATATGCATAATATTTTAGAGGTAAGTTTTCAAGACATTTTTGATTCATTTTTCGGAAACATTCTCGCCCCAATGCAATGCAGCGGCAGTTTCTAATGTAGAGTCCATACCGCAAATCTTAGTGACAAAGTATTCCCTACTTCCTAACCTAACTAATATTATGAATATGTAAAAGTAAAGAAATATTTTAAACTGTAGGTTAACAGTTGCGTACATAAAATACGTAAGTAAGTATACCCACAATACCTTTTAAACGGTTTAGACAAATCTTAACCGAATGTTCAACCGACGACTACAGCAAACCAAAGATTTGACAATGTCATTTTCATACAAGTTTTTTTGACACATAGTCCGATTAGCTTTTAGCCCTTATTCGTTTATTTGTCCTTCTTTTATGTTGAAACGAACTGATTTTTTTGAAGTAACTGACGACTTGATTTTTTGCACTAAAACAATAAAATGGTCCACCGAGTTGCATATAAAGCATGACAATTTTTATAAGTGTATGCTAATCAATAATCATTTGAACTTTATTTTCACGGAGACATAAAACTGGGAGGATGATACTCCGTGAGATTGCAAAAGAAGTAGAATGTTGTTTTTTATCAGGCCACATACGTCCCCACCGAAGGGCACGGTATTAGGCCATAGTCAACCACGCTGGCCCAATGCGGGTTGTTGGACCGCGCGCCGCCCGAAAACGAATTTGCGGTATTTCGTCACGATGTGTTCATATTTAATGAAAAATTCGTACATGAATCTGAAAAGACGAGTTTAGTGGTAAACTGGCAATCTTCCGGATACAAGTCTGGCTCATTATCCCGGGATGGTAGCCCAGTTGATTAAGCAATTTTTTATAGACCTATAGTCAAGTGTGTGGCGAACTTGGCTAACCCTAGTGTCAGAGTTTTCAAACCGCAAAATGGCCTCCGACGTGGTTGGGACTGTAGTCAATCGATAACAGCCGGTACCGACAGCTTATCGTGCCCTCCGCAGCACGAAAACACTCGTGATAAATTGTCACTTTGATCACCCATCAGGTTACCTGCCTCTGCGTATGTTGCTTAATCTCACTGGTCGGTTGAGTTAAGATCAGTGAGCGCTACAGTGTAATCGGTTTTTTCAGAATTTGAATCACGACGTGGTCGGCTGGATAGACTCGAACCTTTGCCTCGACGCTAAAGGAGGACCAAATTGGGCCGGGAAATACGCAGACTCACCAATAATAGTGTACCCAGAGAAGAATGAATTCATAAAACAACCGATGTTCTACGCCATTGGCCATTTTAGCAAGTTTATACCTCGAGACTCGATGCGGATTGGTTTAACTGTGCAGAAAAATAAACTGCAGTGTGCGGCCTTTTTGACCCCAAACGCGACAGTTGTAGTAGTGATTTTAAATGATGCGTAAGTTTTTTTACATACATACATATGCTCACGTCTAAAATACCTGTCAGGGTAGGGAGAGTCTCAGGTTTGATGCCACGTTTGAGATAAATTGAAAGGGTTATTAGATGAAACATGAGGTGAGAGGTTGTCGGCCCTTCGCCCACAATACCGCAAAACCCTCGCGTTCCAATTACTGACTTTTACAGTATGCCTGGGAAGAGGTAGCAGGCACATTCAATATTTTTCTTTTTGGGAAAAGAAAGTCCAGCGTGGAAGTAAGTTTATTTGACCAATGAAGCATTTTAACTACAAATATTCGTAATCCAGAATTACTTCACTAATGTGGTGCATAATTATAATTGTAAAGAATAGAATAGAATAGGAAAAATCTTTATTTTATAGGACATTCAGGATGCCACTTAAAACAAGTCAAGATTACATGAAATACATACAAACATACATTAAAGGATTTAAATACATACGCATTCGTTCTATTGACCCTACTGACACTACGCCTATTCGCAAAGGTGCAGTCTTCCCCAGAGAAGAACAGGCAAGAAACTCTGAGGGTGTCATTTCTAATTTTAACTTTTTATTTAAATGACTGTACCTGACGAGTTGGGGAAACTGACGAATTAAGGAAACTGACTAGTAAGGAGACTGACCAGCAAACGAATTTGATAAAACTGGCGAGTGGGGAAATTGACTGGTTACGGAAACTGGCGAGTTCTGTAAACTGACCAGTCATAACCCGACTCGACTTTACATTAGGTAGCATTAAGGATGCGATTCAGCCCACAAACTGAACCACTTTGCCCAAGGAACATAGGACGAAATATGAAAAAAGATCTCCATACAACTAGTGATTGGCTAATTTGTCTTTAAATGGGAATTTTTTTTTTGAGAATTTCATGTATTTTTCGTGGGGAAAGTAGTTCATTTTCATGGGGAAAATCTCTGCCTTAGATTTTTTTATGCCAGCTCATAGACGTCCCCACCGAGGGGCACGGGCCTCCCTTCAAAACACGAAGGGGATTAAGACTATAGTCCACCACGCTGGCCCAATGCGGGTTGGTGGACCGCTCGTCTTTCGAAAATGAATTGTCTTGGACGAGTGGGTTTCATCACGATGTTTTCCTTCACCATTGAGCAAGTGATAATTAGAAAATCCGTACATAAATCCGAAAAGACGAATTTAGTGGTACAGACCCGCACCAGGATTTGAACCCGCAATCTTCCGACTACAAGTCTGGCTCATCACCAACTGGCTATCACCGCTCAGTATTAAGAATTTAAGATTACCCTATCTAAACTTAAAAATAAAATTATACCCAATATTTATGTTTTCAGGGGCAAGGAATTGTCAGTTCTAGTAAAAATAAAGAAAAGACAAATCAAACTGAAACTTGACGCATATTCCTTCAACACCTTGGAAGTTCCTGTGCAGAAGACTAAAGATAGAGTATTCATGAATGTTACATAAATTATTTATAAATTGAGGAATTGCATGTTGCATAGATTTTATGACATAAAAGTTTAATAAATCAGAAATATACAAGGAGGTGCCTTTCATTTTAACAATAATCACTGGTTGACTTTCATAGTTATCGTCAAAAGCGGTTACGAAATACTCATTAACATAGCATTTATGTTCAAACAGATAGTTACAATGAATCTTATCGAAATATATTTAAAAGTATTATTGATTTTTAGGGTTAGGCCCTATTACTAAGGCTCCGCTGTCCGTCCGTCCGTCCGTCCGTCTGTCACCAGGCTGTATCTCATGAACCGTAATAGTTACAAAGTTGAAATTTTCGCAGATGATATATTTCTATTGGCCCTATAACAACAAACACTAAAAACCAGAATAAAATGAATATATAAGGGGGCTCCCATACGAAAAATGTGATTTTTTTGCTCGTTTTTATAGATAAGTTTGTCCGAGGCTGTATCTCATGAACCGTGATAGTAAGACAGTTGAAATTTTCACAGATGATGTATTTCGGTTGCTGCTATAACAGAAAAAAGTGAATAAATTTAATATTGAAGGGGCTCCCATATAACAAACGTGATTTTTTTGCCGTTTTTACAGAGATAATGGGTTTTATAGAGTCCGACTCGCACTTGGCCGGTTTTATAGGTAATGGTACGGAACCCTTCGTGCGCGAGTCCGACTCGCACTTGTTTTATTTAAATATTATTATATTGAGTTTTTTGAAAGAGATATCATATGTCCAATTACTTTTTCGTCAAGTACAGAATATCGTCCAATTCCTTTTTAGTTAAGTACCAAATGCATTTGACGAAAAAGTGGATTAGACGAAGTTAAGATTTGACGAAAAACTAATCTGACAGATGTCGTTTCTTTCATATTTTTTAATGGTTCTTAGAAGTTTTGAATATTTTGAATAGCTAAGCATTAATCTGAAATTTCAAAAAAATTGACTATACTAACAAAATCAGGGGTTGCAGTTTTGTGTTGCAGCTTTATATCTATATCCAAAATTTATTACCTACACCACTTGATAGGCTTTATTAGCATAAAAACAGAGTATAAAAGATGGTAAAAAAATAATACGGATCATTGCTGTTCAGCCTAAAAAAGCATGAAAATGTTTCATTAAAAGAAATTAAATAATGTGAAAGATCAAATGTCAATTAGGTACAAGAATTAGATAAGAATGTCAAAATAAAATGTCAGCAAAATATTATATTTACTTACACCGGTTATTTGGTTTGCAAAAATTCCTTTACGTCATAAAATCAAAGAATTATACTTCTTCTTCTTATCCTGTAGATGAGTATAGTCAAGTATGTGGCGAACTTGGCTAACCCTGGTGTCAGAGTTTTCAAACCGCACAATGGCCTCTGACTTGGTTTTAACGACTGTAGTCAATCGACAATAGCCGGGACCGACAGCTTAACGAACGCTCATGATAAATTTTTCGTCACTCATCAGGTTTCCTGCCTCTGTGTACGTTGCTTAACCTCGCTGATCGGTTGAGATTAACGAGAGCCACTGGACTACGATTATATACTTAGTTACGTTTTGTATGAGGACTGTATGCACGTGAAACACGCGGCCGTGTCCACGACAGCCATACCCTGATTATTTCTATTCTCCATCTACAACATACAAGTCCTGCCATAAAATGGGCTATTGATCTCTTTAAAAGGGACACAAAAGATCGTGACTTCCGTATAAAAACGTACTACAAATCAAGGTCTTCACAAAAAATAGGCAAGACTAAAAAAGGGATTCATTTTTATAAGCGACGTTATTCTTTAATACAATTCTTTTGAAAAATGGCGTTGACAGTCGTGATTTTGTTAATGTCCGACTAATTTTAATCACAATTAAAATATAGAATGGCAAAGTCGTCAGTATCAAGTAATGAAACCCTTTAGGGATTGCAGTGTGCCCGAACCTCGTCCGTTGATCCTGGCAGGTGAGGATGACAATTTTGGATCGTTAAGATGTTTTTTTTTTTTTTTCACTTTATTGGGGTTATCAAACAGTAACACAATATTTACGAATAAACAAACATTAAAACTAAGAACACGTAATTGTGTTACCAGCACCGATAACCACGAATTACTAGGTACATAGATTTTAGTTAAGGGTGATAGTGATAGCAAAAAGTATAGATTAATCTAATATAACATAACATATGCAGTAGAAGAAGAAGCAGTTTTATAATATGACATAGTGTTGAAAAATTAATTAAAATGAAGCAGAGAAAATTTAGAATAAATATCAATATACAGAAAGGATAGGTAATGAACTAAAATACAGAGAAGACAAGTAAAGAACTAAAATACAGAAAAGCAAGGTAACAAACTAAACTAAACTAATGTTATGATCGCACACACCACGGTTATGTTATTCTGAAGTTTTTAAGACCCATTTCTTCTTAAATCTGTCTACTTATTGTATCTATGTGTCATATCGAAGGCCGCTTTGGTTGAGTGGTAGTGGCGCTGCCTCTTGAACGACGGGTCCTGGGTTCGTAAATATTTTTGTAAAACGCAGATGTTTGTATTCGGGTCATGAGTGTTTGTATCTGTCTTGATGTATGTTTCGAAGGACCCACGACACAAGAAAAAACCTCAGTGTGGGCCTTTGAGTGTATAGCATTCATTATTCATTATTAAACTAGCTTTCCGCCCGCGTGGACTACAGGTTATATCGTGCCCAACTGTGGGATAAAATGTAGCTTATGTCCTTTTCCAGGCTCTAATCTATCTCTGTACCAAATTTCATCAAAATCGGTTCGGTAGTTTAGGCGTGAAAGACGGACAGACAGACAGACAGAGTTACTTTCGCATTTATAAAGTAAGGATTTAAAAAGTTTCGCAATCTTCAAACTGCTAAATGGCCTCCGCTAGGTTCAGCGACTGTTATTATTGACAACAGCAACAACTGGGAAATGCTTGTGAAAAGTTGCCTTTATGGTCACCATAAGAGCTCACTTTTTTGTATATTCTGCTTAGCCTCAGTGATTGATTCGCTTCATGATAGACATGAGTCATCAACGACTCACTTTTGTTAAATCGCCCTACATGTGAGGGGCTTCGGCGACGGCGGTGACTCACAGTCACAGCAAATGGAGTTATAACAAGTTCATGAAGCCGGTAAAAGTGAGCGCTCAGAAACGCGAATGTGAATGTAGTTAAGAACACGTTTGTATCGGTTGACAGTGTAAATGAATCCAGGGTATCCATTCGGTAAGTCAACAATCGATATTTCAAGCATCGGATGTCAGTACAACTCTTTCTAGCGCTATACAGGTGTCATTAACAGACAGTACCAAGGCTTATATCGGTCGCAAAGTAACACAATAGATGCCCTGTTTCGAATGCAAACAAAGTTGTCAATATGCCTTTTTATAATTCAAAAACGGCACGACAAAATTGTATTACCATTGCTTTCTATGTAATAGTAATACTAGTAGCTGATAACATAGAGGGCAATGATAATCCAAATTTTGAAGTACCGTGCCGCCGTGCCGTTAGAATTATAAAAAGACCCAATAGCATGTCAAACAAAATAATTTATTCGGGAATGTCTAATAGTAATAAACAATAAAATAAATGTAAGAATGTACAATTACTTAAAAGTATCTTCAAGATAAGATCATATACCTAAAAACATGAATATCTAACATCATAACACTCATGCAACGTTCCTCTCTCGAATTCTCCCTCAAAATCAAGTTGTCAGACTTTTACCCATAAAATAGCTTTACCCTCGCATCCCACTTATTTTAATACCTTAGAATACCTGGAAGTTCGTTCCCGTGGGAATTTTGTAAAACTCTTCCTTATTCTTTACCTAAGTTATAAAAGGAATCTTTTTGTCTAATTTCGGCTTTATAGGTCGAAGGGTTTCGGGCTGCGTGTTGATGAATCAGTGAGTGAGTCAGGACGCTGCAATTGTTTACATTTGTTTTTGTCTTATTTCAATATTATTCTTTGTCTGTCAATTCAACGAAATATGTTTGCTATAATGTGGTAACTGGCAACCCTAGAAAAACAGCTCGTTTAGCTAACTGAGAGGAAGTATGACAAATGGTTAGACTCATTCAGATTACTTCCACGTTATACTTTGTACAGTGAGTCACACTGCACTTAATTTAATACACATCAAGAGTTTCTTTATTAGTTTTCACAAGTAACTCACCCGCGGAATCGGCTGTCTGTGTTCCCGTGGGAAATTAGGGATAAATTAGGATGGACATCCTGCAGATCCTTGCTAATCTTAGTGGAATGTCTTTTTATATCGATTGAGTCATTTCTCTTCTTATTGATAAAAGTCTTTGTTCTGAGTCAGAACATGGGCCTTCTATTCTAACTGACTGATGACTATGGATCAGCACATTACGCAGCCAGATTCATCAACGCCTAGCCCAAATCCAAACCATGGAAATTGAAATTTTGGACAAAATTTTCTAAATTGTCCAGACAGGTTTTACTAAATTTCCACAGGAAGAAGTACTAGGCGTCCTCTAGTCCATAATTAATCTGATTTCCAAAATTAAATCCTTTGCTTCGATGTATGTATAGCAAACGAACAAACACACGATAAATAGAGTTAGGGCGTTAAATTGTGTAAAAAGCAGATATTTGTGCTTGGGTCATGGGTGTCCAAGTTCATGTCTATCTTGTCTGTGTTCCAAGGGACCCCGACCCAAGGGAAAATCTTAGTGTGGTATATCGAGAGAAATAATCTCTTTAAACCGGAATTATCCTTAGAAATTCAGTTCAATATTTCGTTCTTTGTTGATGAATTTTTAGTACGTATTCGAGCTATGCAGTTATTTGGTTTAGTGTGCTGTTCGCTCACAGTCTCTCGTAATTAGTCTTTATTTACTAGGCATTAATTAGGCATTTATTTTGTGGGTTCGTGGTTAAGTTAAACACGATTCGTGGAATCGTGAGTAAGTGATGTAAGTTTGTAATGTTTTTCATGAAAATGACTCATTAAATGAGTGATAAGAATGTCTGGTAAACAATAAATTGAGAGCACTACCGCAAAGGAGGAAGAACTTAAAATAACATAAGCTTAAAGAACAATCCTCAACAGCGTCTCTATTTGTGTTAATTTATTTCAAAATTTAGGTACAGACAGTGGTACCCATTTGCCCAGCGAAAGCAAGTGGCACCATTACAAGCTAGATAAGAGCGACGTCAAGGTCAACATGCATAGCCCTAATACAAAACAGCTAGCCGGAATGTAATACGGCCATACGGCGAATTATACAATCCAATTGCGACATATAGATTGTGTAGGCCTCACTGAAAAAAAGGAAACAGGTTTCACTTGAATAGTATTTGTTTCCCTTGAATTCAAGTGTAAAGACATAAATACCCAGGACCGAAGAGCAAACATCTGCTTTTTTCACAAATGTCGAACCCAGGATCCGTCGATTCAGAGGTAACGGTCTACAACCACAACCAACATTAAATACAAAAGTTGCATAACATTCAACAAAACAGCGCACACAGTTTTAACAATATAAATACAGTTTATCTGGAGACCGGATAAATCAATCTACGGCGGCTTCACGTCGTCAATTCACGTAAGTGGACAACGTTGGTGCATCGTTCATACACCGCCGTAGTACGGTCAGCATAGTAAAGTTGAAATGAAATGAAAAAAAATCCCATTTATTTACCAATACAGAACAAAACAAATTAACAAGGAACATGTAATTTACTTATGTCTATACTTGTCAGCAGCTCGAGTATGGTGGTGATAGCGCGCGTAATGCACCGCGGTCCTATGTCAAAATGTCAACATTGACAACGCCAGAGGGCGAGCAAGCCTTTGCGCAGCCCTCGCGTAATCAAAGTGAAGTTTCAGCGTCAACCGAGTGGCGCGCCGCGCGAGTTTTTCACCATCGGAGTAAAAAGACTACTAACAATTATACTAAAGAACTGCTTGCTATTAACTACATTTAACAATTTTCGAACAAGCATATGTTAAAAACAAATATTTAAAGCAACATTTTATGGTCACTGAAATACAGATATTTTTGAATTTAAATGTATCCGTTCCATTATTGTTATTTACGAAATGTATTTATTAATGTGATTTATTTTTACGATGTAAGATTCATTAAAGTTTTTACAGCCACAAATTAATTTATTCTGTCACCACCATAATTAGGAATGTTACTATGTATGTAAAATCACTCGAAACATTGTTACAGTAAAGCTTTTATATAACTAGATACACTAGTTTTTGTTTTATTTAAAAATACCAAGTAGTTATGATTTTACATGCATTCAAAGTTCGCAAAAATATCGCGTCCCGCTAACAGTCACGTGACTGCGTGTGACGTCATGTTCCGACTGTAGTGGCAGTAGGTAGTTTACTCGCGCGGTGTTTTGTCTTGTTTCTCGCTTCAAGCAGGCGCGGTCCGAAGGGGGGGGTCACAGGGGACATGACCCCCCCCAAAATCTAAGTTCAAATTGAAAAATCTCAAAAATTTGCCAAATAAAAAAATAAATAAACGCTACACACTCAAAGGCCCACACTAAGGTTTTCCCTTGTGTCGTGGGTCCCTCGGAACACACATAAAGACAAACACAAACACCCATGACCCGAGAACAAACATCTGCTTTTCACACAAATGTTTGCCCCGACTGGGGATCGAACCCAGGACCCGCCGATCAAGAGGCAGCGTCACTACCACTCGACCAAACCGGCCGTCAAAATAATAAAAAGAAATTTCTAGCTATCCCCTAACCGCGATAAATTTATAGTTTGCTGACGTCTAGGGGTGTTTTTATGAACTACGTACGATGGCCAAAATAACTTGGAAATGACATCTAGTTTAGAAACAAGGAACCGAACTACGTAGTTTTGGTAATCCTAGCAAAATCTATATGCGTCGTTATGATAACGATTGTATAACAATATTCTAATAATGTAATTTGTCGGTTTATTGTAAAGATTCAAGATAAAGGCTGTCTACTTAGTTGTGAATTGGGTGAGTGACCCCCTCCAAAATTTCAGGCTGCGACCGCGCCTGGCTTCAAGTTGCATGAATTAAATTAATAATGGATGTAGGATGCAAAAGGACAATCAGTTAATCTACCTAAAGTAGATGGACTTATGGTTGCTCATTTATTTAGCGACAAATAGTGATTTCTTTGCCGTCGAAATGCGAACCTGAGGCGTGAAAATGCAAAGGAAAGTGTACCTTCTTATAATATAGGAACCTTACTCTCGAAAATGTTTTGTTGGCGTTACCTAAAATATCACAATGCAACTAGCTAGAAGTAGGTATCAAACTAATAAAACTAGTTTTAGGTTCTAGGTCTTATAATCTAAAACTAATAAAACTTTAAAGATTTGTCTAAAACAAATGAGGTTTTATCTGTAGGTATCTTTCCAAATGGAGTGAGTTGAAAATATGTACTAAACCTTTTTTAACCGACTTCAAAAAAGGAGAAGGTTCTATGTTTGACTGTATGTATCTTTTTTTAACCCCCGACGCAAAAAGAGGGGTGTTATAAGTTTGACCGCTATGTGTGTGTGTGTGTGTGTCTGTGTGTCTGTCTGTGGCACCGTAGCTCTCAAACGGGTGAACCGATTTGGATGCGTTTTTTTTTATTTACAAGCAGGTTTTTTGGCGATGTTTCTTAGATACGTTTTATCAAAATCGGTTCAGCCGTTTCAAGGTCATCAGCTCTTTTGTTGGCTGCGGTAGGGTTCTTAGACTCTTAATGTGTATTTACTTTACTTTCAAACATACATGTGACCTCAAACTTGAAACACTCATGTATGCTTAATAACTATGCAGGATTATGGAACTCTTGGTCTGATGCTGCAGCCAGGATATCCAGAACACTAGCACACTCTTAAAAAAATAATAGCAGATATGTCGTGTTTGGACTCGTTTTGTTCAGTATTTGATTCTGCATACAATGCAATGGTGGCAACACGGTGAGCTGATGCTGCGGCCAGGATATCCAGAACACTAGCACATCCTTGAAAAATAATAGCAGATATGTCGTGTTTGGACTCGTTTTGTTCAGTATTTGATTCTGCATACAATGCAATGGTGGCAACACGGTGAGCTGATGCTGCGGCCAGGATATCCAGAACACTAGCACATCCTTGAAAAAATAATAGCAGATATGTCGTGTTTGGACTCGTTTTGTTCAGTATTTGATTCTGCATACAATGCAATGGTGGCAACACGGTGAGCTGATGCTGCGGCCAGGATATCCAGAACACTAGCACATCCTTGAAAAAATAATAGCAGATATGTCGTGTTTGGACTCGTTTTGTTCAGTATTTGATTCTGCATACAATGCAATGGTGGCAACACGGTGAGCTGATGCTGCGGCTAGGATATCCAGAACACTAGCACATCCTTGAAATAAGTTAAAAATTTTGAAATAAAAATTAAATTAAAAATTTAAAAAACCCCCCCCGCAAAAAAGTAAAGCGGACATTTAAAAAGTAAAAAATAATACCTTTCGTTGAGCCATCAAATTCATTTCAGAAATGAATTTGATGGCTCATTTCAGAATGAGAACGCATTAATTCTACAGGCAAGATTCATTTAAAATATCATAAACTGGCAATTTACGAATCGAGTATAAAAAAATCTCCGATGGATATTAAGAGGAAATCCTGTAATAAAATAAAAACAATAGTGACACAGTAGTAGGTGGTGGGTGGGGGGCAACAGCGTGGCGGTAGCGCGGGCAGAGCGCTATCAGCGTTAAGGCGACTACAGCACCTAAATTACGAATTTATGATGCGTAGATAAGCATGACGCACTGCATTAAATCGAAGAAGAAAATACTACGGTAATATTCAGGACATAAATTAGATAAGTAGTTTGCTGAAAACATGATTCAGCACTTTTGGTTCGATAGAAAAAGCTCACAAAGTCACCTCTAAATCCCAATATTGTGTATCTTTTAAGCTGTAAAAACGATAGTAAAATGCACACAGGAACTTGAATTTGCTATCGAAATGTTCGTGATTAAACATTCTTGATAATAGAGCGGGACCCATTCGTAAAAAAGTCTTCAAATAACGATTTTCGTGGGACTTACCTCCGCCATACGAACTACTGGTATGTAATTATTCGGCATATTTTTCTGAACATAAAAAGTGCGGTAGTCACTTTCTAAGGGTATGAAGGGGGTAGCTATGACGTGACGTATTTTATTTACGCTATATTTAGATAACTACAGGACAGATTTACTTAAATAGGGTCTCAAATGAAAGATAATTTAATAAACATTGTTTTATTCTAAAGATTCATTAGTGTAAACCTAGTAACAAAATAAATATTTTCAAAAAACGACATTTTGTAAAATTAAACTTTTTTTACTGTGTGAAAAGAACAGAAACCGTTAGGATTAGGGTAATTTAGCTCATTATAAAAAAAATAGCTCATCAACTCATCAGCATTCTAATGAACCTAAAAACGTTTAAATCGAGCTATAAACAACGGAACTGCAGTCGTCTAAGTGAGCGTGGGTAGCGCCGAACTGACTACGGTACTTAGATTTTGGTACGAATAATCTTGAAAATAACGTGACAAAACGGGTAGAATCACAGAAAAATGAAAAAGTATTATGAACAGGCATATTTTTTTTAACAGGCATCTTTTTTTTTGTAAAAAAATTTTTCTTCATTTTGTTACGAACTATTTTCAAAAATTCTCGTAACAAAAATAACGCTTCGTATCGTATCGAAATTAAACTCTTCATACTTGCACGTACTTGCGTTATATTTCAAAACAAAAGACTGAACGGTACTGGTCTGTACTGATGGACATGAGAGTGTAAACGTACACAAAATAACGCTTCGTATCGTATCGAAATAAAACTCTTCATACTTGCACGTACTTGCGTTATATTTTAAAACAAAGGACTCAATAGTACTGGTCTGTACTGATGGACATGAGAGTGTAAACGTACGCACTCGAGGCAGAGGCAGGTCACTGACGTGCGAGAGTGTACAGCCGCCATTATACAGGGTGTCCCAAAACTCAACGATAAGCCGGAACCGGATGAAAAGGCAAGTCATACCGGTTATTAGAAAAATATAAAAAAATCTAAGTTGTATGTTTCTAAAAAATAATGGGCATTAAAAAAAAACGAAAAATTGTACACCCCGTGACTATCTTTTCACTGCTGTTGCCACAAATATTTACTTTTTACAATTTTTTTTCATGTTATGTAATCCTGAACAATGCTTCTCTAAACTGTTATCAAAATTTCAAAACCAGCTGCTCCTGATTTGGTAAAAATGAGACGTTTTGCCCAAAAAAAATTCAAAATAAAAAAATCTCCCAGTTTTAATTAACTCTACTGAAAAAAAAATGTACTAATGGTCTGGCAAGTAACGGCAAAAGTTGGCCCGTTTAGTAAGGATTTCAAAATGGTAAATTATTGCTGGAATCATGGGCAATTTTTTTGTTTTCGTAGAAATCCCGTTCTTTTCTTACTTGGTAAAAAAATTTTCTGTTGTCTCCTAGGCTTTTCTCAAGGTCGTTACTTTAAGGTTGTAGCTTGGGTGAGATAGAGAAGTCAATTAGGACAGGTTAAGTTTCTAAGTGCGACTGAGGAAGGAGATGAGATAGAGACAGGTTAAGTTTCTAAGTGCGACTGAGGAAAAAATCTTTTTTTAAGTAATTCAAGGTCAGCAAGGACCATAACAAATAACTCGCATTGTTTATTACTTAAGTGAAGGATTTACATTGGTGCCGATTACAATGTACCCTTGACAGGACTAAACTTGATTAAGTGAGCGCAATTTCTCATTTATTCAAATAAAAATACTAGACAAGAGCAGGTATAGTACAGTTTCTAATCCTGTGGGTATGCATTGCAACTGGCACCAATGTAAATCCTTCACTAAAGTAATAAACAATGCGAGTTACCTATTTGTTATGTTCCTTGCTGACCTTGAACTACTTGAAAAAAGTTTTTTCCTCAGTCGCACTAAGTAACTTAACCTGTCTCGCTCATACGCCTTAAAATGACTTCTCTATCTCACCCAAGCTACAACATTAAAGTTAAAATTTTTAACCAAATAAGAAAAAAAGTTAAAAAACGTGATTTCTACGAAAACAAAAAAATTGGCCATGATTCCAGCAATAATTTACCAAGTGTCATACCATTTTGAAATCCTTACTAAACGGGCCAACTTTTGCCGTTACTTGCCAGACTAATGTATTACATTTTTTTTCAGTAGAGTCAATTAAAACTGGGCGATTTTTTTATTTTGAATGTTTTTTTTGGGAAAAACGTCTCATTTTTACCAAATCTGGAGCAGCTGGTTTAGAAATTTTGACAACAGTGTAGAGAAGCATTGTTCAGGATTACATAACACGAAAAAAAATTGGGAAAAGTAAATATTTGTGGCAACAGCAGTGAAAAGACTGTCACGGGGTGTAAAATTTTTAGTTTTTTTTAATGCCCATTATTTTTAAAAAACATACAACTTAGATTTATTTTTATATTTTTCTAATAACCGGTATGACTTGCCTTTTCATCCGGTTCTAGCTTATCGTTGAGTTTTGGGACACCCTATATTTTTTACATCGGCAACACTGAGATTCATTCCGAGGAATCCCTGCACCGTGCTGCGCCGTGAACTTTGGCACGCTTCATTCATTTGAAATCATTTGGTCAGGCCTATGACACTTTTAGTACCAATAGCTGCGAAATTGCGCTGCTACCACCTTTTAAAACTAAAAAAATAGTTGATGTTTGATATGGGTTCCTATAAAAAAAGTTCTTTAGCTTTATGAGGAGCCCTAAATTTTGCTTGTTTAAAAGCATTAATAAAGCTTTTTTTATTTGAATCTTTGACCCATTTTAATAAATTATACATGAATTAAAACAGACTCTTGAGTAACTGTTGCCTTTATGTGTTACTACGTAACAGCTACTAGTTTGGTACCCTCTAAGTTTAATTTTTTGTCTGTTCTTGGAGGATGATTGCACATTAAACAGACATAGTTAAAAATTCAAATGCCATTGTTTTAAGCATCTCCTTTTCAGATTACTAGATTATGTAATATGACATGCTATGGGTAAAGTTACATTACACGAATCAAATGTTTTTGACCCTGATTTATTTGTTAAATACATAGTTTCATTAAATAATAAGTATACGTACCAGCCCTTTGAGCTAAATTACCGTAATCCTAACGGTTTCTGTTCTTTTCACACAGTAAAAAAAGTTTAATTTTACAAAATGTCGTTTTTTGAAAATATTTATTTTGTTACTAGGTTTACACTAATGAATCTTTAGAATAAAACAATGTTTATTAAATTATCTTTAATTTGAAACTCTATTTAAGTAAATCTGTCCAGTAGTTATCTAAATATAGCGTAAATAAAATACGTCACGAGCACCACGTCATAGCTACCCCCTTCATACCCTTAGAAAGTGACTATCGCACTTTTTATGTTCAGAAAAATATGCCGAATAAGTACATACCAGTAGTTCGTATGGCGGAGGTAAGTCCCACGGAAATGAATTTTATTCTCCTTGGGTCCCGCTCTATAAGTAGTTAACGCATTTTTTTATTTAAGCTGTTAAGCTGTTCTTTAATGTATTTTTCCGGCAATTTGTGTGTAGACATATCTCTTCAACAGTATTAAATATGTTCGAAAGGTAATCTTTCCGTAACAAACTAAACTTTATTAATGTCTCTAGACCTTTCTTTTTCACCGTAACTGTATCTTCTTCCCCTAACGGTGAATTGCAAATAATGCAATCCATAATTACCACACTTTGTTTTGTTTTTACTTCCGTTCCGTATCGTTCGCGTAATTGTAAACAAATGAGCGAAGAAAGTAAATAGTTGAAAGGCCGCCGGCCGCCGCCGGCCCGCGCGCACTTGCCGATATGTTTCTATCCTATTCGCACACCGACCCGGCGGACCAGGAGCGAGTTGCGCATTCGAGGTCACGCGCTTTTAATTTTATGTAAATCATTTTATTCCTTTTAGCAAAACTTAGAGATAATTTAATCTTTATCTGTTCACATGTAGAAAGAGCATCGAACCTCTGTGGCATGCCTAAAGTTGCAAGTACATACAATTACATAAAAAGTCGCGTTTTTTATGTATCTGTGGTACATGTATGAAACATATGCCAATCGACAGATAAAATAATTACAAACAACAAATACTGATTGACAAAATGTCGTAAGTGATATACTTTCTGAGTAATTTCAGTTTGAAAATGTTAAATATAATTAAACGAAAATCATCGTGTAAATTGATTTAAAAGTCCATTATCATCATTTTAAGGCATCCCGCGTCACGACTAGCATTAAATTGGATTCCTGTAATACTAAAAGAATGGGATTATATACAAAAAAAAAATATGTTTTTGGTGAAATCCACATCAATCAAAATCCAAAATCTACTCATTCATTACAAGCCTGGGTCATCCATCAAGAAAAATACCACGTTAACGCGGCGCGAAGGGTGCAGGGTAAAAGGAAAGGACCAACCACAGGGTTGTTCTTTACCAGTCATTTTGTCACTGTAACGGAACAGAACATCATCTGTTCGTTAGTTCTCAAACATATGAAACTTAAACCTTAATGAAAGGAAAATAATTAAATAAGCATTTTATTACAATCAGTTAAGATTAAATTATTCGTTAGTAAATCTAAAACAATAATAACCTTCATTATAAAAAATGAAATCTCATAAAATCTCATTGGTGCTGCCATGTAACAGAGTAAGGATGCTAAATAGGACCGTATTACGTTGAATTAGAGTTCATATTGATGTATTGAGGCAGAAGGTGGAATGTATGGAGAACAGCTGAGAAAAGAGATGCAAAACTAAAAAGATTCTTTTTTTTTTTTTTTTATTATATTTATTACAAACATTTATCTTAAAAACTATCTTAAATGCAATGTAACATAAACGAAATTGGAAAGTCAAGTAATAGAATGATATTGAAAGGTGAAATACCATGTAGGTTGTATACCAAATAGACGAATGGCGCGCTTTTTGGCTGTATGGACGGCTTAGGGAGGGAAAAGAAAAAAAATCGACGCCATCTTTTCTCCTCGGAGTGTGTGGAATTGGTTGAATTTTCTTAATTTATTAATTTTATTGTTTAATTTTAAGAAATATCTCGTTTTCTTTGATTATAAAAGTTACTTACATTAACTAAAGTAAAATCTAACTATTTATTGTATGGGATAACAAAGGAAGTAATACTATCCTTATCCCAACTAAATTGAGTTTGGTTGTGTTAGTAAAACTCAATGTTTCTGATGAGGAGGAAAGAATAGTTAACGCGACGTTTGTCGTGGTTGGATTTATAGGCGCCTAACGGTGTCAAATGTCTATAAATTCAATACAACGCCTTATGGCGGGACCTTGTTATGAGACGAGCAAGGGATTGATTTATAATTCTATATTGTAATTCAATCTATAGTCTCCCAGTGCAGTCTTAGTTTGCACAGTGATCTCGGGGAACTGTCGAAGAAGATCCAGGCCTTAGGCACCGAGCATTGCGTGTAAATCACTACTGTTTCTGGTCTCCTATATATCTTACTTATTTATCCGCATTTTTATACATGCCCGCATTTCACACAAACCAAAGTTCTTTACGGCCGTATGAATGCACATACACTCAGCTTTAGGGATTAGGTACACGAGGAAAGCTGCCTCAAACTTCTACAGTTTCCCATTGCACCGTGGAAAACTACATAACTCACCACATGCACATGTTTAAAGTTAAATGTGAAGTAAAATACTTACTTCTAGCTTGTTTATTTCACAAGAAGATAGTCTAGGAATCTTATTTAGGCAGATACTAGGCAGGTAAAATCAAGTACATAAAGGTAAATAGGATATTCTTAGGTATTTACTAAATTTAAGAGAAATCAGTCTAGGAACTTTTCTGAATTAAAATATAATTAATTTGGATTTATTTTCTATGAAAATGTCTTAATAAGAGATTCAGCGTTATGAGATAGTTTGCAATATTAACTTCCTTATCTATTATTTACTTAACTTAGATCTGAGTCTACGGCATATGCTTGTTTCATTTATTGTATACCTGAGCTACGTGCTCACGTAGGGCCTTGACTTGAATAAGTCAAGATCTTCTTGGGTGGATGTCCTTCGAGGGATCATGGAGGCTCCACTCTTTAGATAATGGATGTTCTCTGTGGAAATGAGGAGACTCCATTTCGTCGAGTTGGTATATAATGTGTGAACCATCATTGCCAAATTGAGACTATATAATACCAGCAATATTCATTTATGATATGACCATGTAATGTAAGGAAGACTAAGTTGCATTCTATTTGCATAGGAAGGTATATAAATCTGTGAACCTGAATAATGTATGTGGCTAAACTTCTTGGTGAAAAGTATAACCGAAGATTTACTAAAGTATTTTGAGAAACAGCTAAGATTACTTTTAATGAAAGATCTGGCTTTACTATTTATGAATATAAATTAAAGATGGGAAACTTTTGGAGAAAATTCCATCTCTTCGAACCATGTGTATAATTAAAGATAGAATACTTTTGAAGAAAATTCTATCTTGCCTACTACTATTAATAATGAGAACTATTCACCAAGTTATAATAAACATACATAATACAGATCACTGTGAAGAAAGATCTAATTTCTACTAATTTTATTATTCTTATTAACCTTAGGAACATTCTTCTAAGATATTGTAATAAATATATTTATTTCATTTGTTTTTGTAAAATTGCTTGCTTTGAAAAGAAAGTCATTGACTCAAAATAAAGTAAATTATAAGATTAGCATCTCCTTTTATGGGTATGTATATAAGTATATATGCTTAGGATTCCTGTAGTCACCGGTCTGACTCGGCTCGACTTACTGACAAAGACAGTGTAAATTTACTGAGTCAATGCAACTTGACTTCCTCTCATCTTTTGCTGTAGAATACTAAACTATCTGATTGTTATTGAAAATAGTTAAATACTCTTCCCCCCCATAAAAGGAGTACAGCGGTGGGGTGCTGTCCAGTCTTTGGTCGAGGCACACAGTTCTAACAGAAGTTAGAGGGCAAAGCCCTGGCGCGGAGGTGGAGCGCTGACCTAAGCCGCAATACATAGTTATTGAGATTTAATTTACCTATTTTTCATGTTTAAAAATACTTACTTTTTAATCTGTCGATATCTGGATGAATGTTCCTCATCTTAGTACTTAAGTTTAATATCAATACCATTCTCACTAACTCTTAAAGAACCCAGGGTTACACATAAATCACAACGTAGGTCCTCTAAAACTAGAATGATCACTTGGCCAAATCTAGATCAAATGAAAATTTTAGTCACTTTTTAAGATTAGAGTTTAAGGTTCACTTAGTTTTAAGATAGGTAGGATAGTAAGGGATTTATTTATATCAGGGGGGGTTGTTACATCACTCACTGTCACCGTGATCTTTATCAATAAAAAAAGCAACTCATACTCATTGGTGTGCTCTTGACTACAATCTTGCCCTAAACCTTCTACGGTTGGACGAGCTTACAGTCAAGTATTAAAAATAAGGTTGAAAGTCACTACGTTAACTTAAATACAGAGACATTGCTCGACTGGAACAGCCTCTCGTAGACCGCTTCCCGCGCCGCTGATACGCCGCTTCTCGCGCCACTCGTATGCCATTTCCCACGCCGCCGCGTGCGGCCATCGAGTAGGTTCCGGGATCCGAACAAACATCACTTTATGATTTTGAGACTTTCCTCAGTTTGGTTAGGTCACTGACTTTTGATTTTGACTTCATATCAATGACAGCATAAGAACTAAGAAGTGGCTAGTACTTCAACATAATGAGTGGAGAAATAAGTACTGATAAGTCCTCTTGTCCACTCTGATCCACTGCAGGATATCAAGACTAAATAATTCTTGCGGCCTCACTGGTGGAAGTAACCGGTGGGGATATCAGGCCGCAAGGGAATCACCTGATTGTCCGAAAGAAAAATGATTCCATGCTACGGAAGGCGCCAGCTTTAAGTGCCTAAGTATCTGCGATAGTAGTCGGTACATGAGCCACTGCGTAGGTCTTTAGCGGGTCAAACTTCGACACCAGGTTTTATGAGGTTTACCGCGGAATATATAGTTGGCATACTCTTAGACATAAGGGTGATGGCTTAGATATCCCTCACAAAGCTCATAACATCATATTTGTGATCGCGGACGGCGTACGATAGGGCGAGCAGTATTAATTCCGCAGAAGAAACACTGTGACCCTGGCGGGCCTAAGTTTCTTGACATCGCGTAAATGTCAATAATAATAGATAAAACAGCTAATGTCAACAGTCAAGAAATAACAAAAATATCAACAACAAAAACTTCACAAAAGATAACAACTTAAACTTCTTCTACAGCAACGAGAACGCTTGTGCACGGTGCAAGTCACGGTGACAAACTGACTGACTTGACCTACCCGTCTAACATAAGAGCGGTGACAAAGCTTTTCTACGCATGCTGTCTTATTAATTCTTTATTAAAAGGAACGTGACAGCATGCGTACAGAAGCTTAAAAAACGTGACAACATCTAAAGCTTCTCTCATGCTACCCTCCTGGCGCGGTAAACAGCCCTGTGGTTCACAGACAGTGGTGAAGAGGGGGACGGGAAGAGATGGGGCTCGTGACACTTATCACGAGCCGCATCTCTTCGCACCGCATTAATTCTATGGTATTTTTTAAGTACTGATGGATGATTCAGGCTTGTAAGGATTTTGTTTCATATTGATTTCACCTAAAACATATTTTACATATTTTTTGCATTTTATCCTATTATACGAGAATCCTTTTTTGCATTTAGTATTACGAGAATCCAATGTAATGCTAGTCGTGGCGCGGGATGCTTTAAAATGATGATAATGGACTTTTAAATCAGTTTAAACGATGATTTTCTTTAAATTATATTTTACATTTTCAAACTGATATTACTCAGAAAGTATATCACTTACGACATTTTGTCAATCAGTATTTGTTGTTTGTAATTATTTGCTCTGTCGATTGGCATATGTTTCATACGTGTACATTAAAAACGCGACTTTTTATGTACTTGTATGTACTTGCAACTTTAGGCAAGCCAGGCTTCATACAAAAATGTTCGAAGCCCTTTATAGGTAAAATAAGATATTCTATGTACAATTTTGTTCTCGGTACAAAAACAATAAAAGAGACGAACATATTCGTTAATTAATTAGTTCTGCTTAAGTCACCTTGGTGAAAACTTACAGATAGGTACATTCTAAACTACTTTGTTTTTGTATTCCCAAGTTTTCACTATTTGTATGATTTTGTAAGTAGTTTTTTTTTACAAATACGCTAAAATTTATTTTATGACTGGAAACTCTTATAAAAACTGGAGAAAGTTTATTTAGAGGATAGTGATCTCTTAATAATTGAAAGTGTACACTAATCCCTACTGTAGGGTTTTTTGTGTTCCAGCAAACCCGTTAAGTTTATTTCCTCCCCTATTTCATAATTCTTCTGGAGGGGTGAGCCAACATTTTTATAAGGGTGTCTAAAACCATCAAAAGATTGTTTACAAAAAGAAATCGAGACTGTAAGAATTAATCCAAAATTATTTTTTTACTGACTAGTCTAAATTCTATATCTTGGAAACTAATTGACGTATCGAAATAATTATTTCACGAGAATTTTTTATTTTTAACGGAGAATACAGAAAGATAACATTCAAAATTTGTTAACATTCTTAATTATACTGGCTTCCTATGAGGCGACTTTGGCTACCCTAAAGTTACAACACAGACCAACTTACAACAATAGACGGGAGCCCTATATTGCCATTTGGCGCTTTGAAAACTCAAGTTCAAGTTTGCTACGTACCAGATTATACCTAACGATCAGGAAGAAACTTTTACTCTGTATCATGTTCTGTAATGTTGGTGTGTAATAAAATATATTTGTATTGTATTATAAGAAAGTCATTTTAACCTTAGAAAATGGTAACTATAAAAAAACATAGAAAATGATTGGGTGTGTGGCGTTTTTTCTTCTCCTTTTTTTTACCGTGTAGGCATAGCCAAGTGTGTGGCGAACTTGATTAACCCTTAGCGTTTATTTATTTATCTAAGCCTTACAGACCAGAGACTTTTTTTGCCGACTGTATTTTGGACAGCGTGTGAATTTGATAACGTATGACGTAGGACCACAGTTACGTGTGACAAACTGATTACTCTGACGATTTAACAATATGGTTAACAAGCTAGATCTGCAAGGCTTTAGGTAAATCTCTTTCAACCTCTCGGGTGCTAAATCAGTCCATGAAACTGAACAACTATCCCCAAGGAACATAGGTCAAAATACGAAAAAAAAAAGTTGATCTCCTATACAAAATGCGCTATATGCTGTTGAAGTTTTTATGGGAACTCAATTTATTTTTTGTAGTTTGACCTATGTTCCTTGGGGAAAGTTGTTCAGTTTCATGGACTGATTTAGCACCCGAGAGGTTAAATGATAATAGGTCTTTACCTATGAAATTGCCGTTTTTCATACAATATTTTTGGAAAACTGAATTTTCCATACTAACGTTTTTGGATTTTTCTCGGGAATGCGAAATCCAAATTTAGCAAAATTTTGTGGGAAGATTTGGATAACATTAAGTTAATTTTCATCATACTTACTTTATTGAAAGTTGTAACTGTAACAAAGGTACAGCAAAAATAAGCAATGAAACGGGCAACGGATGAAACGAACTATATTTGAGCTTCTTTTTCAGCAAATAAATTAAAGTAAATATGTATTAATTTGACTCAATATCTCCGTTATATGGCCAAGGTTTTAAATAAAAACAATTTTAGTAATAGCTGTTCAATCAAATAAATTATGAATAAAATAAACCAAATAAAGACCTATTGTTTACCTAAAGGCCTGTATATGTATATGTACATAAAATTGGAGGTCCTGACTCACCGACTCATCGACGCCCAGACCAAACCCTTGCACCTAGAAAGCTGTTTGGCAAGAAGGTTTCTTTCATAACTTAGGCACGGAGTAAGGAAGGATTCTAAGAAATTCCCACGGGAACGAAGTCCCGGGCATCCCATAGTACATATTATAAAGAGGAAAGATTTTTTTTTTGTATGTATGTAACGGATTAACTCAAAAACTACTGGACCGATTTCAAAAATTCTTTCACCATGATTTATTGAAAGGACCAAACAGTAGTATTCGATGGCCGGCCTGTATGGTCGAGTGGTCCTGGGTCCTGGGTTCGATTCCCAGTCGGGGCAAAAAACAGATGTTTGTTCTCGGGTCATGGGTGTTCGTACTGTCTCTGTGTTCACAATACAATACAATACAAATATACTTTATTGCACCAACATTGCAGAACAGAGTAAAAGTTACAATGGACACAAGGGAAAACCGTAGTGTGGGACTTTGAGTGTGCAGCATTTATTTATATTTATTCTTTACTAGCATTCCGCTCGGGACTTCGTTCCCGTGGGAATTCGGGAATATCATGTACCCTATGTCCATCACGGATAATGTAGGATTCTAATGGTGAAAGAATTTTTCAAATCGTTAGTTTCGGAGCCTATTCAATGCAAATAAACAAACAAACAATCAAATCTTTCCTCTTTATAATATTAGTATAGATTCATATCAAGAAACCACGAAGCAAGTTAACCAGGAAAATACGTAAAATACTAAGATAAAGGTTCAACAACATCTCTAGCCGGTCTCCATGAATGAACGAGTAAACAAACAATTCTCAGAATAGACGTAAGTAACATTCGCTACTTTGAACGTACCACTATTGGTCGTTTTAATAAGAGTGGAGCACCTTTTGTAGATCAGTCAGTCTGCTTTTGAACTTCGAACAGTGCGGTTGTGTCGAAAATTTTCAAAACTTCGAAATTTAAAAATGTATTTGCCACTATTAGGGGTGTTCCTTTTTTGCGGGAGTGTGTTTTCCCATACTTACCATTTGGGAGCGTGTCCAGTGGTGGAACCAATGCCTGGATTTGAAATGAATAAGGTGATTAAGAGATTCGTTGTTATTTTGACATTTTTGAGGTTGTTGAGTGAGAAAGGGTCGAGGTCGAAGAGAGTATTCGTGAATGAAATCATGCATTCTTACATTTTACAGTTATACACAAACAATATAAGCGTATTTACTTTTGTTATATAATAGAATCGCAGTAATCGAAAGCAGAAATAGTACCAAAGCCATAATACGATTTTTTATTTCTGTGTTACATAAAATTATAAAAAAAATTAAACCGTGTGCGTAGAGCAATTCACGTGTTTGAAAATATGTGTTTTTTTTTCAAATGAAGTAAAACCCAATTTGATGTGGATAAATCTGGAAAAACGGCTGGCTGGATACAAAATATTATAATTTTATTTCATAAGTATATATGTAAAGGCGGACTTATCCCTGAAGGGATCTCTTCCAGTCTACCTTAGAGTGGTTGAGACACACGTGACGCGGGTTCCGATGCAATATTTTTTTTAAATAAAATAATAGTAATAAAATATTTGTTATAAAATAAGATAAATACAATAAATTATGTGTACAATAGGGTAGTTTCCTGTATACAAAATATAGTAATAAGAACTCATCGGTAAATATATGAACCATTAACTGTAATTTTAACTATAGAAAAATACATTAAATGACAAGTAAAAATGCAGACGCAAGATATGACGTCATAGCACACTATTTCATACAATGTTTCTTATTACAAGAGAGCGTTTAAACGTTTGATATCGTTTGATAAAGAGTTGCTGATTTGACTAATGAGGAAACCAGCCTAATAAATGTCTAGAATTTATACTAATAAAATATTGACTTCCTCACCATATTAACAATAAACAGCACTTCCAGCTTAACAAAAGAAACCTTGTTCCTTTACGGTAAGATCATAAAGGATGTTGTGCTCTTGACTGTAATACCGGTATAGTATATTATTCAGAAAACTAATCAGTAATATCTATAGTTATACTGTGTATAAAAGATTTAATAACTGATAGGCATACAGGATAGTGAATTAGCAGCTTCCTCATTACCTATACATACAAATAATAAAATATAACTAATTTTTTTTTTTAAATAGCTTGATCAAAGAATTTTCGCGTATAGATGATCCAAACTTAACTTGGCAGGGCTTAACCTGGCCCCGGTCCAATGGGCAAATATTTATGCAAGAAAACATTTGATCTCAGATTAGACCGATTAGTATCTTTTGTCTTCTTCTTCTTCTTATCGTGTAGGTATAGTCAAGTGTGTGGCGATTTTGGCGATTTTGGTTTCAGAGTTTTCAAACCGCACAATGGCCTCTGACTTGGTTTTAACGACTTTAGTCAATCAACACCAGCCGGGACCGACAGCTTAACGTGCCCTCCGAAGCACGGAAACGCTCGTGATAAATTTCCACTTTGGTCACCCATCAGGTTCCCTGCCTCTGTGTGCGTTGCTTAACCTAATCGGTTGAGATCAGCGAGCGCCACTTCAATATTATTATTATTTAGAGTATCTTTTGTGAATATCACACACGTGGGTCAAAAACTAAAAAGTAATTACAGTCCAATCGCTTTTTCCACTCAGATGACTAGATTTTTCAAAAAGGATATTTTTGAAATATTAATAATACACCGAAAGTGTTTTTCAACCGACTTCAAATAGGAGTAGGTTCTCAATTCGACTGTATGTTTTTTAATGTTTGTTACACGATATCTCCGCCAACTGTCAGCAGATTTTCAAAATTCTTCTTCGAAAGAGTACACTCCCGAAATGGTCCCATATAAATATTATCGAAAATGATTCAGCGCTTTAAAAAAATAAACAAAAACAAAAAACACCTACAAACCATAACGTCATCTAAATAATAGATTGACGTTTTCGTATGTAGTTAATCTTCTAATAGGCATTGCAGTCCGCAAAAAATAGGAAAACTTAGGAAATAAAACCATGTAGTTTCAAAAGTTGCAGGATTATGACTGTAGGGATTGCTCCTCTCAATGATTTTGGAACTTCATAAATTTTTATTTTTTTTGAGACTTCTTAGTGCGAACTATTGTTGGTTTTGAAGTCGGTGACTCATACGTTTTTAACGTGGAAAATTATTATTATTATTAATAAAAGTAAGCCTTTATCATATCACAGAGCAAATTAACCAAACAATCATTTTAAATAAGTATTTTCCAAACACCATGTGTAAGCAGAACTGAATAGACAAGCCACAGATAACGGACAAAGAGTAAACAAAAGGAACTTGACCCCTACAGATAAGTCATATCATGATTCATACCTAACGCGACGTGGAGATAAAATATGTACATCATCATATTTTAGTGACACATTTTCTTTAAGTTATTGAGACCGGAGAAACAATTATCTTATCTATATCTGTACTTCTATACTTAATAAGTACTAGCTGATGCCCGCAACTTCGTCTGCGTGTTGTATGTATTTTTATAGACCGAGTTTGTACTTTGACACAATTGCCGTTTTTTATTGAAGCAACTATTTCGTTCATATTTTCGTTATATGAAAGAATAGCAACAATTTTTGTTCATATAAGGAAAAGCAATTTTTTAAAATATTTTTTATTTGAAAACTTGGCTAACTATGTCATATAAGGTTGATACTTAATACATTACTTTGGATCTGAAAACAAAGGTCAAACATAGTTGTTTCCTCTATCGCTTATATTTTCTATACCATTGTTACTGCTTTTGATAGATTAAGGTCCGTATTATAGAACGCGACTCAAACTCTGATCTATACTTAAGTAGCAGTCGTTTTTGATTTTTTGATACTGAGAGAGATAGACAATCAACACTTAACATGAGTCAGTGGTGCCTCTAAAACATCTTGTTGTCTTAACAATCCCACAAAAAGTGGTTAATTAATATTGTATTTCGCGTTTCTGTGAAAAACGTAAGGATTTTGTACTTATAAAAAATCAATTTTGATAAAAAAAAATATGTGGAGTAAAAAATTTACGAAAATTGTATGTTGAAAGACCTATTACTTAGGTAAGTACAATAAATGGCACACGAATTCCTTAGAGCTAATTACGGACTTATTTTTCAGTGGAATAGAAGTTTCTGAAACAGGTCACCTATGTCAGTATCTAAGACAACCCCCGTGCATTTGAGATTTCAGCTAGCACGCTGCTTTTATTGTGCTTTGCGATAATTGTGTAAAAATGATTCAATAAAAAAATAAATTTAAGATAGAAATGACTACGCTTTTCCCTTCAATGGACATTTGTAGAAATAAGCAAAAGTGTCAGTGCTTGATCCAAACTAAGAAACTTATTAGAATAGTAATATTATAATATTTATCCATGGCTTATATACGCAATGCTACGCTTGATGTAAACTAAAATCAAAAAATCAATAAATAGCCCTTATTTCATGTCAGAACATCAAAGCCATAGATCAAACCTATATAGACCATATTCAAAGTGGTTTTAATAAAACAAATGTCAATTGTCAGTTTCTATTGAGTTTCCCGCCTTTAAAAGTAAGAAATGCATTGAAAACACCGGCTGTACGGCCATAAATTCCTTTGCTTAAAAATAAAAATTTGCCGTTTTATTGTTTTCAAAAAGTGATGTCCTGAAGATTGAATAATTTCATTCAGTTAGGGCCGAATTAAGATTTGAAGACTAAATACTTAATCAACTTCGTTCTTATTAACACTGTATTAAGTATTTAGTTTTGGTTCGTTAAAAAAGTGCATAATAGCCGAACTATTATTAATGGGGAAGCTGACAAAAGTTTCGATATTTTAGATATTATACGCCTTCTATAATCCTCGTTGGATGTCATGAAAATTTAAAAAATTGCATATTGTTTATGAGTATATAATACGTTGTCTAAATTTTGCAATGCACGGACGGCCCCAACTCAGGTTACCACACGCGTGCACTCTGTGCTGTTGTGATAAGAGCGGTTTTGCAATGAAAATGGAGTAACCTGATGCGCTGGCCTCTGTACCAACAATGCAATGTATTTAGTTGGCAGCTGGCATATTCCAAATTTTTTGTTCAGTGCCAGTTCAGCACAGAAGTTTTTGTTTTATTTTTGGATATTTGTGGGTCAGTTACAATAATTTTAATTTCTTCCAACTCACTTATATTCGACGATAGCTCTTAAAAATAACATCTATCTAATTAAAGAGCAGCACCCTCAGATTTTCTTTATAAAGTACTTTTTTAAAGGTGAATTTATGAAGTTAGAAAAAGGTTATTATTACCTACAAAGAAAACTCAATAAGTAGCATCATGGCAGAATACCAGCGCTGCAGTCTGGTACTGCATCAATATGCTGAGTCAGCGCCAATTTGATTGGCATGATACAGATAACACGGTGTAAAATAGTTTTATAAAATTATTTATTTCTGTTTCTTACTCTGTTTACTTCATTGTTTGCTTGCTGATTCATGTTTACTTGTATGTTTGTTATTTGTCTGTTACTGTGTTGTGCTGTTTTATGTCAATTGAATAAAGTGTCAATCTATCTATCTATCTATCTATCATAAAATCAATTAATAAGCACTTCACACTGTAACTTTCTGCACTAAAGTTTCCCTCGTATAGTTTGTTTACCCAAACCGGAAATCGAATCCAGAAACCGTCGATTCACAGGCTGTGTAACTCTACTACTCAACCAAACTTCCGACAAAAAATTAAGAAAGGATCTTTTATACAAAATATCTCATAAATCTCAATCCGGTCCTTTTATCAAATGCTACGTACTCATAGACATAGAAAAAATAAGTTAAATATCAACACTGTCTAGGGATATTACTTAATTTTTCATACAAAAAGGTGTGTTTGAGAAGCTATAAAAGCATACTCGAGACACATGGAGGGATATAATTTTAAGATGAGCAAGTGTTAAACCTGAATTTTCAATTCTCCTCAATGAATTTTGTTTAAATTGTTTTTTTTTTTAAACGTGACGTAAACGAAAATAAAAATGCACTTTTTTCTGCTTTTTGTATGAAAATGGTGGAATTAGCGCAATTTTTTTTTCATTTTAGTCACGTTTTCACAAATTTCAAGAAAAATTAAATTCATTGATAAAAATTGAAAATTCATGTTAAGCACTTGCTCATATGAAAATTATATCACTCCGTGTATCTCGAGTATGGTATTATAGCTTCTCAAACAGACCTCTTTTGTATGAAAAATCATGCAATATCCCTAGACAGTGTTGATGTGTATATTTTTCTATGTTTGGCGTAAATAATAGAAAGAACTTGAGAAATATTGTAAGTGCCTATTCCATTCAAGGGTTGCCCTTGATTTTGATGGGATTCCATCAGATCCTGACTTGGTGACAATAAGACCACTTCTGGAGTATACTCTTTCGAACAAAAAAAAAGAATTTTGAAAATCGGTCCAAATGGCGGAGAAATCGGTGAACATACATAAAATAAAGATATACAATGGTTTAAGATTTCGTTGTCTTCCTTTCATTTAATTTACCAAGTTTGTTAGAAAGATTTCATCCTTATAATTGACCCTAACGATCAACGCAATAAAAGTGCAGGGTATTCTTACAGATTTTAGTCGGTTCGATTCCCGGTTGGGGCAAGCGAATTTTCGAAAATTCTTGAATGCAGTTTTCTTTCTTTTCAAAAATAAAGGAATGTTTTCTTCGAGTACAATTTTCTATCTACAGTATTAAGAGTACTTTCCCTTCAGGTGGCATTACAAAATTCCACCCTGTATACAGTCGAACATAAAACGTCCTCCTTTTTGGAAGTCGGTTAAAAAGTAATTCAAGTGATACAGTGTATCTGCTCCGATCCAGCGGCAGTGCTTCTCGCCGCCATAGTTCTTCGTAAACAAAACACTATCGGCTTACGGAGAATGAGAGAAGTAAAGAAATATAAATTGAAGACATAGCTAAGAAATACATATATTGAAGACCTGGCTGTATGGATGCAGATTCCTTTGCCTTTCTCGATAGAGATAAATTTAAAAAACAACATGTCCTTGCTTTTAGCCCATGTATATGTCAAAAATACGTTGATCTCTATGGTATGAGTAAAATGTTCTGAAAAACACCTAGCTTTGAATTTTTTCAGGGGTTTTTGTTGTTGGTTTTATATTTACTGGCTAAATTTCGAGATTTTATGTAGCCTAAATGTTGACCGGGGATATAAGGTACCCCTATGCAAAATTTCATTTAAATCGGTCCAACAGTTACGGAGATTAGCCCGTGCAAACAGACAAACAGACAAACAGACAAACAGACAAACAGACAAACAGACAAACAGAGAAACAAAAAAATCTAAAAAAATCGGGATTTGTTTTATTTCTCTTCTTACATCCCCCTGACTCGGTTTTTAGCATTTTTTTTCTATGTACAGAAATTCGACCTCTACAGTTTTATTATATGTATAGATTATAAAGAGGAAAGATTTGATTATTTGTTTGCATTGAATAGGCTCCGAAACTACTGGACCGATCTGAAAAATTCTTTCACCATTAGAACTCTACATTACCCGTGATGAACATAGGGTACATGATCTTCCCAAATTCCCGCGGGAACGAAGTCCCGGGTGGAATGCTAGTAGTTCATAAAAGAATGGGGTATTCAATTACCGACTTTATCATAGACATTATTTTGTGCATAATTTCATAAAATTGGACACCTTTTTATAAGCTGACTTGTTTATTATTTCAAAACTAGGCTTTTTTAGAAAAACTAATAATAAGTTTGTCATACAAATTATTTCCAAACACCATGTGTAAGCAGAACTAAATAGACAAGCCACAGATAACGGGCAAAGAGTAAACAAAAGGAACTTGACCTCTACAGATAAGTCATATCATGATTCATACCTAACGCGACGTGGAGATAAAATATGATACATCACCTATTTTTGTGACACATTTTCTTTAAGTTGTTGAGACCGGAGAAAAAATTTAATTCTCTTTTAGGTAGTTCATAAAACAATGGGGTAATATTCAATTACAGACTTTATCTCAGACATTATTTTGTGCATTTCAACACCAGGCTATTTTAGAAAAACTAACAATAAGTTTGCCATAATAGTTGCAAATTTAATTTTTTGCCAATCTTTCCATAAAAATCTCAGTAGGTATTGGAACGAAATAATATTTCCACGGAACGAAATAATATTCCACGTTAAAAACGTATGAGTCACCGACTTCCATCAAAGTAGATAACTAGTATTTTTTGCGGACTACAATGCCTATTAGCAGAAAACCACAAACGAAAACGTCATTCATTTATTTAGATGATGTTCTAGTTTGTAGTATTTTTTGTCTTTGTTGATTTTTTTAAAAAGTGCTTAAGAACCTTCTCCTTTTTTGAAGTCGGTTGAAAAAATTAATGGAGAACCTCATCAACATTTGTCAACATGTATAAGCCTTAAATGAGGTATTACATTTCTGCGTGTCGTTTATAATAGCTACCTGAAAAAATAAGGAACTCGGTATAGGCGATTTATTTACATGCACTTAACGTAATTTTAACTAAATAGGAAAATAGGCGGTCTTCCAGCGAATATATTGATGCTATCATTATCATACTATATAGCCTGACACAAATAAGTGTCTTGAGAGGCTGTAAGAGTAGCTAATTTGACAAGCCAGTCAATACTCTACGTGATGTAGTGTTGACGATTCTGGGGAGATGTTATGACTGCCACACTCTGTGAGAAAGTGAGGTGGTTACAGGAAAAAATTATCTGTTTAGTGTTTTGGTTTATCATGGGAATGGAATTTTGAACACGTTTAAGTTTTTATCGAAGTGACAGTAAACGAATAACTGCATCATACTCACATAGTCATACACACAAGATTATCCTACATAGTCATAGACCCAAAAACACACAGACATAAGATTAAACTGGCTTCTACACAACTAAGATATCTACTGTTATCTACCGTTCCTTCATTGCAAACGATATCTCAATTATTATGATTTCTGAAAAACATACTGACAGAAATATATATCTGACATTAATTCAACTGTAAATTGTCTAACAGAATGGTTAAATAACAATAAATTGCGATGTAATATGACACAGACTAATTATATTTAATTTCATAAGAACGACGAAAGAATTGACAAACTTGACATACAATGTAAAGATAATACGTTAGCAATGCTAAATGTAATAAAAGTTTTAGGAATAGAAGTTGATGAGTTCTGTAACTGGAAAGCTCATGTAGACAAAGTGTGTAACAAGGTGGACAGTTAACTTAGTAACCTTCGAAAAGTAGCGTCCAGGACAACCTTACTTGCCGCATACCATGGGTATGTAAGTTCTACACTCAGATATGGCCTGATCATATGGAAAATAGCACTAATGTTGCTAAGGCATTTATAGCTCAGAAAAAGTGTTAAGACTAACATGTCCCTATTCAAAACTGTAGCAGAAACTCCTCTAGGAATTTTAGAGATCCTCGTAGAGTTGTCTACGATGTTACGCCGAGAACTGCAGTTTATGCCAAGAACTGTTATGCAATGTGTGTTAGGATGTATAATGCTTTACCTAAAGATATAAGAGATCTTCCACTTAAGCGATTTAGAATAAGGCTCAAGCAATTTCTAAAGCAAAATATATTTTACTCTGTAAAAGAGTTTCTGAATCCAAACTCTTGACATTATAATATTAATAATTAGAGCCGACAATCTATTGTTTTGACATTTTCCTTTATCAACATTTACCCTTATTGACATTTAATTATAATTGTAATTTATATTATTATTGTATATCATTCAGTATGATTAAATGTGATGGACATAATGTGAGCTAACATCTAAGCACTAACAATAGTATTACTAACCACATTTACTACAATAAATTTCGTTTAATTTTAATTGTACTGTATGTATATATAAATCATTGATTTCTATAGTGTTTCTTCCGATGACCACTCATATTAAATCACCACAAACATATGACTCACTTTACAACAAAAATAATATTTTTTTAAATTATTTTACGTTTTGTTATAAACATACTATCACTTTTTTACAACAAATGGGTAAAGAGTGAACTCTTGACCCCTCGCAATACTTAAAATTCACGAAATCTACAAAGGACTGCCATATTAAAAGAAATTTAATTTTATTCATTTTGAATATGATCTGGCTCAGGGGCAAAATAGGGTCGACGATGTAGCAAGCTTAACCAGAAGAAGCCTATTCAGTCGAAATTTTAAAAAAATGGGTTATATGAGCCTGGAAATCAAACGCAGGCACACTATAAGGTAAAACCCGCACACCCGAGAAAACTGGGCTAGGTATCCCTGCTTATATTCTACGGCAAATATTTTATGTGATTTTAAATTAGTTTGCAAAAAAAGAGCAAGTTTGTAGTGACAAATCAATCAGGCGTGCGGTTTGCTAATTAATGAGAACCCCAATAAATATAAAAAAGAGGAATTTAGTAGAACAGACCCGAACCTGGATTTGAACCCGCCACCTTCCGGTCACAAGGCTGGTTCTGCACTTATTCAGACTTAACTAAACCACAATTAACTAAAAACAACTCACAATTCCAGCTCCTAGGCGTATGGTACGTGATGCAGAAGACGTCCACAGCCTCGAAGTGCATCACATACAACTTCACGAAGACTGACGAGCCCGGCACCTACGAGCTCGAACAGGTCTCGCAGCACTTCATACTCGGACTGACTCCGCTCAAACATGATTACAGGTAGTTACTTTGCTATTCTTGGGCTATATTCTTCTTCTTATTGCTTAGCGCGTTGTCTCGTTTTTTACTAAAGGTACGGACCTTTGTACAAAATTCAGAAAACTGTCATTGGTGATCGAATTCAGTCTATCTCGCTTACGAGTCCAACCCACTAGGTATTGGGCGACCGACACTTGACCTTGATTTGACCTACATTACAATCATTTTAAGCCTATACAGTCTATAGCAGGACGTAAGGAGGACTACTGCTGGAAAGAAGCCGAGTCTCAGAAATTCAATTGATTTCTTGGAAAAGTGAGGTCCACAGCAGTATATTTATTTCATCAATGTCAGAGTTTGTTAATTAAAATAAAGTCGCAAATTTCAAATAACGAAACTCGGGATTGTATTACGTCAGTACTTTTAATCAGAATCGCAAGCAATTGAGGACGATGATACTGGAGTACTTGATATCATGATCCTACACATCTCGCTTTCATTGCTGATGCAGAAATCTCAACTACAATATGCAATATGACAAGCTTCAGTAGTACTTAAGCCCTTAAACAATAATTTGCGAAGTTCTTTCTTAATGGGCGCTTCCATCACAAAAAAAACGCTCGTGCACCATAGTCAGCCAATCAGTCAGTACTTCAGTTTCTTAAATACAATAACTGGTTTAACTTTCAGGTATAAAGGAATCCTGACGGTACCTGATCCTGCCATTCCCGGAAGGATGAAAGTGAGATTTCCTCTGAGTAAGTTTATAATAAATTATACTATCTAATGTTATGCACCACTTCATATTATTATTTTTTTTTACTTGGAACAAAATTCTGATAAGTAACTTCTATGGTGTATTAGTGTCAGGTTAAATAGGATCTATTAAGTAACCCCTAATGTTATTTGAACAGTTTCGAGAATTTTATTACTTGAGGTTCTCTTGACACAAAATTGTATGAGGAAAGAATTTTTTTTAAAGAATAGGATATAAAATTATTTTGATTCGACAAAGAACATCGGAAATTGTTCTGGTGTTAACTGCTAGCTAGATAAGCCTACTCTAGAATTAAAAAAGAAGAAACCTATTGCCCAAAATTAATCAACAAAATTTCCAAAAAAGTCTAAAAAATACTCTTTTAAGTTGAGCAAGAAAGATATTGAGACCATCGCCATACTAGTTTACCAAACACTCCTTCCCAATTCCACACAATAACACAAATATTGTAGTAGATGCTATAACTTTCTTTGCAGGCGTCGCGGGTTCAGCGAGCTATACTATCCTGGCCACTGACTACACGACGTATGCTGCTGTGTTCACCTGCCAGAAACTTGCGTTTGCGCATCGGAGGTCCGCTACCATCCTCTCCAGGACTAAGAAGTTGGACAGGATGTACTTAGACAAGGTAACGCTGAAGGGCCTAACACTTGCCTGGTGAACTTAAAAAGGCCATCAGCGGCCAACAACATTGACATTGAAACAAAGGTCTAACGGAAGGGTTACTGCTATATTGTTAAAAAGATCATCTTAAAGGCTCAATTTTATTCAACAGTAAAATAACACTAAGGCTGTAATAACCATGATAAAACGAACTCACGAAAAAGAAGGAGATACTTTTAGACCAAAATGTCAAATGAGTCTAAGCATATTTGGTATTGATTTTATTATAATTTTCCTTACAAGAGTTTTACGTGACAATTAATACATAACAGGAAAATGTAATCATTTTATTTTGTTTGCTTCAAACGACACCACAACTCGCAGATTAATTTGTCTCTTTACATAAAAACTAATATCTTCACATGTGGTTCTAGAAACAGTTGACGCTACATTTGGCATACCTTTTGCTTAATTGGCCGATTTCGAAGTAGTCACAGCTAGATAAATAGACCTAAGACACCTGAGGGATTCTGAGAGTTATTATTGTTACTTTGATAAATGTTATTTTTCTATGTTTTTCTTTCACTTCCGTTCTATAGTGCTGATAATTGTGAAGTCACATGGAGGCAGTACTCTCTTTATGTGTATTTATTGGCGCGCAAACCAATCTAACTCCATCTACGAGTATCTTGTTTGTATTGTACGTTTTTGAAGTAAAAACTTCTTTAGCGGCGTTGTGCACTTTTTGGATAGGTAAGAAATGTTAAACTCGCGTCAGCGTCACTGATCGAAAATTCGTAAGACGGAGGGTGAAGTGAAAACTTCTTAGACCGCAAGGAAGTAATATATGTTCAAATCACTTCTGCCGGCACTCGGTTGTTTTTTTCTTTCCTTTATATTAAGCATGTAATAAAGTGTTTATCTATGTATCTTTCAACAGATGCGCTCAAAGCTGTCTTCATACGGCATCGACCCGTACGACTTGTCCATCATCTCGCAGTCGGAGTGTCCGAAGCACCCCAACGGCTCCAGCGACGGCGTCCACATCAACATCCACCCCGACACCTTCTCCACGCAGAACATCGGCAACGCCGTGCGCACCGCCGGCGGGGCTGTTGGTATGTAGTTTTAACGCCGTATGGTGATCGGTTGAAAATAAAACCACCCCATTTCTTTCCGTGGGTGTCGTAAGAAGAGACTAAGGAAACACAAATGAGACCTGCATCCTATTAATCCACCCCAGGCGACGACACCTCAATTTGTTCTGATTCTGAGGTAGCGTCCTATGGTCTCATGCGGTGTGGTAGGCTTTGTGAAGGGCCGTCTGGTTTGCTACCACCCTCCTACCGAAGTCCGACGCCAAACAGCTTGCTGTGTTCCGTCGGTGCGTAGGAGTACCAGTACCTTATAGGCATTTTCTGGGTTAACTCGCTCCATCGTCGACCTCATCTATGACCTTGGTCAAGATTGAGGTCAAGAGTTAACCCATCTTATAATAAACAATAAAAAAAACACGGAGCATGTCTTCATTTCCCAACAAAATTATAAAGAAAGAAAGAAAAAAAAACAATTTATTATTTCGGAAATTACAACACATATGTATGTATAATGCTACGCTAGATACTCAAAGGCCCACACTAAGAATTTTCCTGGGGGTCCCTCGGAACATACATAAAGACTGACACAAACACTTATGACCCAAGAAAAAATCCAGGACCCGCAAGAACACACATATAACAGGGCATATACCAGGCAAGATCATACAGTAAAACAAGATAAACTAGAGAGAAACATGAAAACAATAACAAACTACCGTTAGATCGGTATGTGTTGTAGGGTCCGAGACAAAGGGTCCTCAACTCAGCTATATGTTGTGACTCGAGTGAGGTCGCGAGCCACAAATTACGCTCTCAGACTTCAGACTTTGAGTTTGTGACACTTTTGACAAGCTGGTAAGCAGGCTAAATGGTTTGGCAACATGCAGCGCAGACCTTGGATTACATAGAGGACAAATGTGTCCGCCTCAACATAATGGGGTTCAAAAGAGGTTGACCTAAATCGCGATCGACAGACGTCATCATTTTCGATCTGACACACATAATAGAGTGATCTGACAAACATAATGCAAAAATTAAAAAAAAAACAGACCCCTCCAAAAGGTGGGAATCACTATTAACGATGAGGAGCAGAACTACAATGTCACCAATGTGCTAAGAAATACTCAGTAACTTACGTTCCTACTTGTGCGTTGCTGTCAACCCCAAGAACCCTCTCGTTACAAGTATATCGCATCTTATGTCCATGAAATGTATTTAACAGAAGCATTATACCAAATATAAAGAATGTTTTCTTATTTTTCCAGCTACTGGCGTGGAGTACGTAGTCGAGACTGGCAAGAAGGTGTATCATAAAGTGGCCAACAGCAAGGAGGATCTGACTGAGCCACCAGCTGCCATTACTAACGCCAAGCCTGGCAGAAACCTCGACATGGACGCAGAATGGTTGCCTTAAACGTTCTCTTCTACTAGAAGGCTGCCCAACAGAACTGATGGCTTCCAAATTCCAAATTCATCTGACACAATTGCATCGAATGGCCTTTTTTCATTCGAACGGCACGGCAAGGCAGAATTTGTATTACCATTTCCCCCTATGTTCTAAGCTTCTAGTGTCACTAGTTCATAGGAGGCAATGGTAATACAAGTTTGCCGTGCTGTTTTCGAATTATAAAAATGCCCATCTAGAGCTCTGTTTTAAAAAAGAATTCCCCTGTTGTGATCGAAGAAAATACGAGTACCCGTTTCAAAAAATATTCAAATGAAAATTTTTAAATTGACCGAAAAAAAAGCGACCACCTTTTAAATAATTTGAATGTCAAAAACATGTGTTAGGGTGACTTTTGTAAGCATTTCTTCTACTATTGGCGAAAGAATAACAAGTTGGGCGGTCTTACTTACAAATATTATTTAGGTATTATTTCTAGTTGTTTGGAAATCTTAATCTCAATGCTATAATAATACTCATTTATCGGAATGATGAAAGGATACATCTTCGACTCAAACAATATGCTTGAACAAAAATCTTAGAAGTGTTATATGTATCAATTTTATCCAGATACATACACCGAATTCAAGATCTGGTATACTTGAGTAGCTATTAGATGACTGTGCAGAGCAATTTATTTTCCTCAAGGAACGTAGGTCAAAATATCTAAAAAAATGGCCTCCCTATACAATTCGTGCGATCAGCTTTAGCATGAGAAGTTGCAAACTTTTTTGGGAATTTTATTTGGGTTCCTTGGACACAGTTATTTTATTTCATGGCGAGAGTCAGCCCCTCAAGTTTCACTCGCTAATTTAAAATTAGCCCAGCGATGTGAAAAGAAAATTCCTAAATGGCAAATTTTTACAGGCGAACTGTTGGAGGTCAAGACCATATGCTAAAAACGAACAGTGTGTGTACTCATACACAGTCACAAACAAGTCAAAACAGCCACACATGAAGTTACTCTTTGCATTTATATCAGCCAAACTGAAGAAGAGTTTGAATTGCGTACACTTATTTTATAATTATTAGTTTTAAGAATTAGTTAATAATTTGTACAAAATACAATACAGTAATAGGAAGATATATATGATTTTATTTCCTTCTTTCCAATACTCTAATTGTCCCAATATCGGACAAAGGAGTTCACATCATTGATTCGTTATTTTTGATATTTTTATTAGACACATACAGGTGTCCGCTGTTGACATTAAATAGAAAAAGAGGAAGAAAAATTCGATGCAAGCGGGACTTGAACCTGCCATCATGGCGTACCGTGCCAACGCTCTAACCAACTGAACTACATATCTGTCAATCAGTTCATATCAGTTCATTTAGTAATCCATTTCATGGGTTCAGGTTCGATCCTATCAGGGCAAATATTTGTTTGTTAACAAACAACTTTCTCTAAGGAATACAGGTCGAAAAATGAAATCCATAAAACGTGAGCGATTAAATGAAGTATTTTTTTTATAATTATTTATACAAATAGGATTTATGGGGAAAATAGTTCAGTTTCATGGTTGGAATGACGCACAAAAGTTTCGCTAACTAATTTTACTCATACATTCACACCTACGGGGTAGGCACAGCGTCTGTGGTTCAGAACCACTTGATGCCACTTTGACATAAATTCTGAGGGCTATTTTTTTTAATTTATAATAAGATGGGTTAACTCTTGACCTCAATCTTGATGAGATGAGGACGACGATGGAGCGAGTTAACCCAGAAAATGCCTATAAATAAAGGCACTGTGGTACTCCCACGCACCGACGGAACACAGCAAGCTGTTTGGCGTCGGACTTCGGTAGGAGGGTGGTCGCGAACCAGACGGCCCTTTACAGAGCCTACCACACCGCATGAGACCATAGGACGACACCTCAGATTCAGAAAAAAAATGAAGTGTCCTTGCCTGGGATGGATTACTAGGAAGCAGGTCTCATTTGTATTTCCTTAGTCGCCTCTTACGACACCCACGGAAAGATATGGGGTGGTGTTATTCTCAACCGATCACCACACGGCCAACCGATAAAACATGATGTTGCTAATTTTACGTGTCCCTTTATCATTGAAATCAATGCACGACGCTTGAATGGATTTGTATTAAAGAAAACTTCGATTTGAAACCTATTTTATCGTGTAATAAAAAAGAGAGACCTTGCGAATCAAAAGGAAGTTAGGTTGTACTATAGGTATCTAGTGTTTGCCGATAAGATCTGCAGGACTTGCCGTGACTGCCCACAGCGCTGCCCTTGAGACTGCCCTTAGTTATTGATCATGCATTTATTAATTTTATAATCAAACTGGTTGATTGCTATGCCTAATTAATTTTCTGGTTATCTAAGAATAATGGAAATTACGCTCACGCCTGTAATCCCATACGGGGTAGGCAGAGCATCAGTGGTTTGAACCACTTGATGCGACGCTTGACATAAATTCTGAGGGTATTAGAGGAAACATGATGTATAGTGTAAGACAGTATTTCCCAAACTATGGGTCGCGACCCACTGGTGGGTCGCAAGAAGATTTTAGGTGGGTCGCGGTGGTAACACCAAAAAACGTGTGGTTCGGTCAGTATTCGCACGTCGTGTGTAACTCAGCTCAGCCTACACGGTAGCGAATGCAACAAGCCAATGAGGGATTTTCTTTTTCTTTTTTTTAATTTTTCCCCAGGCGCCGGATAGATGGCGCTAAACTAGGTACGTTACTGCAACGTTAGGTCGTAAAGATACCATATCCTTTAACAAATTTTTAGGTCGAGGTGGATCGCCAAATTTGGACTATCATTTTGGTGAGTCGCCGCCCAGTCAACTTTGGGAACCACTGGTGTAAGAGGTTGTCAGCTATTCGCCCATAATACAGCAAAACCCTCGCGTCCCTATTACTGACTTTTACAGTACGCCTGGGAAGAGTTGGCAGCTGGAACATTCTAAGTTTTTCTTTCACTCCCAGTCCAGCATGGAAATAATGCTATTTTAATAAACCCAGACTTATATTTAAAGAGCACTCTTTTATATCCTGTCTAGGCTAACTTTTAAACTAAGTTTTTAAATTACCCAACAAGTTCTCTTAAAAGTTAATTTCCGAAATAATAATATCAATTTTTTTTTAAATTCGGGTGAATAGGCTTTTTCTGGGTGAGCTTTCTTGAGCCGCTTGGGTCTTCTTGTTGCTTTAGGATAGTAATGCAAGAATATTTTTACTTATGTCTGGGTGTATTTATTTGGCGTGACTTAAAATAAGATACCTATCGTAACTTCAATGGGTGATTCTACCCATGAAACTGAACAACTTTTCTTCATAAGTATTATATTCTCAAAAAAACTTTTTGAATTCTTATACTGAGGAATCAGCTGAACCGCTCAAGTTGCATGGAGGACGAAAACTACCGCATTATGATGTGTGGCAAACTTTGCTAACCCTGCTGTGTCAAAGTATACATACCGCACAATAGCATTTGCTAACCCTGCTGTGTCAAAGTATACAAACCGCACAATAGCATTTGACTTGGTTTTAACATAGGTATGTGTTACTAGCATTCCACTCGGGACTTCGTTCCCGTGGGAATTCGGGAAAATTATGTAGCCTTTGTTACTCAGGGATAATGTAGCATCCTATTGGTGAAAGAATTTTTGAAATCGGTCCAGTAGTTTTTAAGTTTATTTGTTACATACAAAAATACAAATCTTTGCTTTTTATAATATACTAGCATTCCGCTCGGGACTTCGTTCCCGTGGGAACTCGGGAAAATCATGTACCCTATGTCCGTCACGGATAATGTAGGATTCTAATGGTGAAAGAATTTTTCGAATCGGTCCAGTAGTTTCGGAGCCTATTCGATGCAAACAAACAAACAAACAAACAATCAAATCATTCCTCTTTATAATATGTATAGATATAGACTAGCTTCCCGCGCGGGACTTCGTTCCCGTGGGAATTCGGGAAAATTATGTACCCTATGTCCATCCCGGATAATGTAGGATTCTACTGGTGAAAGAATTTTTCAAATCGGTCCAGTAGTTTCTGATGTAAACAAACAATCAAATCTTTCCTCTTTATAATATGTATAGAAGAAGAAGTGTAGATTAATCTACTATTGTCCTTTATTTCCACGCTTTACCTTTACATGTCGACATAGTTCGCCATGTGATCACATGTCACTCCAGATTACCCGACTGGTCTGGTATATGGTCGCTGTGCACTGTAAGGTCGAATCGTGAGCTAAATTAGTGTCATAACAATAACTTCCACACCCTGACAGAGGTAAGGAACATTTGGATCGCTAATCTTTCCCTTTTACCCTTACTCCCACTTTTCTTATTTTTATCATAAACTAGTTTTACGCCCGGGACTTCGTTCCCGTGGGAATTTCGGAAAATTATGTAGCCTATGTGTTAATCCAGGGTATCAGCTACCTCCATACCAAATTTGATCAAAATCAGTCCAGCCGATCTTGAGTTATAAGTGGTGTAACTAACACGACTTTGTTTTATATAAATAACATACGGTTATTTTTGTAGAGTGCTCCAAACCAGCAGTTTTGAATTCGATAAATAAGTATATGTTTAATAAAACGATAAGTATGTACGATAAGCCAAGAAACGGACTTCTCTGTCTGCGTGGAAATACAGATTCCCGTGCTCATATAACCTAAATCGCTTAAAGTTCGAGTAAAGGCATCTTCTGGGTTAGCTTGCTTTATCCTCGACCACATCTTTGCCCACAGTTTGCATACAAAGGCGTTTACAAGTTAGGAGTTCTGATCAGAATTGCCATTGTGCTAAATTAAAGAGCAAACTTATTATTAAACCCTCGCGCAATTCTTGAACACCCATGTGTGCAGGTTTGTATCGCATGTGCTGTAAACAAGCATGCGACGGGTAAATAAATAAAAAAACGAAAAACATCTCCAGGAAACAAAACAACCTTACAAATGTTTTCTACACCTGCAAAGTCGAACCGGAACCAGAAATAACCGTCACACGACTGACTTGAGGAACAATACGTATCTAGCAACATAAAGGTAACTATAAATAAAAGGTAACATATGGAACGAGTGCAGGTGACGACTTATACAGCAATAAACACGATTTATTAGGTGCTGCTTGTGATGCAGTGGATGCGGTCGAAGGACTGATGGACTATAAAGATTTGTAAATTAATTTCTAATTCGAGTAGTTTGTTATAAACCCAACGAAGATGAAGACTACAAAGACGATAATTACATCAGGAGAGTTTATAGTTAAAACTATAATTTTAATCTTATTTATTAAGTTACTACGACTATAACTGGTGTAAAAGTTGCACTCAAGCTTTTAATTAATGAATTCACAAATAAAACTTTATTTAATAGATAACTTACCTACCTTTACCCGCATGGATTCAATTTGGTAGGTTTTAAAATAAGAAAGTTATTTAATAAAAATAAAAAGTTATTTAATAGCAACTAAGCAACGCAACACGAGCCTCCGTGCTTTGAAGGGTACGTAAAGACATCGCTTCGGTCCCGGCTGTTGTCGATTAAATGTACAATAGTCAAAAAGCACCACAAACTAGATATAGAGGCCATTCGGTGGTTTGAAAACTGCTATCCAAGTTGACCACAGCTACACAACTAACATAGACGCGTGACAAATTTTTATCGTATGTGTTTCGTTTCGCCCTCTCGTTTTATCAATAGCTTTAGTACGGAATAGGCTGCAGAAAGGGATTGATATGAGAAAATCATATGACACACGCGTCTATGTTAGATCTACTGGACGCTAAGTAGGCCGTACACGTGCCACAATAAACGATACAATTACAATGTAGTATTGTAAATAATAAATTACAGACTCAAGATATTGTTTTTATAAGACGCACTTTAGCTGCATGGTCATTTGATGCAAATTAAATGCCAATTGTCAATTACGTCAAGTACACACGACAGCACATCAGGCTATAAATGTTGACCTTGACGTCGCCTTTATCTTGGTCGTAATAGCGCCGGCTTTCGTAGTGCAAATGGGTAATCCGACGTGCTGCTGTCTGTACATACGGTGCAGAGCGATTTAACTATAACTAGCATTCCGCTCGGGACTTCGTTCCCGTGAGAATTTAGGAAAATTATATAGCGTATGTTAATCAAGGATAATATAGCATCCTAATGGTGAAATATTTTTTGAAATCGGTCCAGTAGTTTTTAAGTTTATTCGTTACATACAAAAATACAAATCTTTCCTCTTTATAATATAAGTGTAGATAAGATTCAAGATTCAAAACGTTTATTTGAGATACACACTACAACACAACAACAACGTCACATAAGGAATAACAACACAGAATAAAAAATAAATAAAAAAATGAAACAAAATTTAAAAAATATAAATTAAAATGGATGCAGTTGTGATGTAGTGCGATGACAAACAGGATTCACCTCAGCATGTGTTGCAGCAAAGGCCACAACGCTGGTTTTCAGTTGAGCCCTTTAGATCAGTGTATGAGTACTTACGTAGACGGGAATGAAGAAAATATGCATGTGTTATATGTAATATATACGTATATAATGAAATGGATTCTTATATAAATGATAACATAAATATGTTATAATAACATCTTGGCCACATCAATAAACACTCGCCACCGCCAGAAGCTTGGTATGGCCAGGCCCAGGCCCTTGTAGTAAGCGAGTTGCTAAGTCCCAACTCCTCGAATAGGAACATGTTTACCAAATCCAATAGTTCATTTGCATTTAATGATACATGCAAAAACCAAGGAAGTGGTCTGGTGAAAGTTGGCCACTGGTGACCTTGTCGATAGGTATGGCGGCTAATAGCTGGTTGTTGTTTTGTCTCAGTAATTGTGACTAATCTCTGTTTCGGTTGAGTAGTTTACTATAAATAGGTTTTTGCGTACTTACCTTAGAATTATCTGCGTTAGAAGTTTTTATCGCACTATATAAGATGTTCAAAGTACTAGGGAACATATTTTCAGGGGATGAATAGTCTACCTTCGAGCATATTATTATTCAATTGAATCATTTATTGCTATTGATATGTATGATGCTGATATGCAGAGTATACCACGTTATTTTTTAATCAGTAAGCAAATTTTTTATACGTAACTTTATGAAAATTTAACAGACCCGTATTTTTTTGTTTAATCGTTTCATATAAAAAAATTAAGCTAGATCGTCTGAAACATGAAAAAAAAATTTAAAACATGAAAATAATAAAAAATAGTACTTTTCAACACAATTTGTGACACGCGTGTTTCTGCGTTTTACAAAATTCACCTCTAAGAGTTAAAAAGGGGTAAGTATCAAAATCTGAAAATTATAGGAAAATTTTTTTTTCTCCTTATTTACGTTCTATCAACGTTACTGATATGGTCATACATGTATATGTGCTTCTTTCCATATTGCAAAAATGAAACGGCAGGCAAACTGTCATTTTTGTTAATTTATTAATATTATTTATTTATTTATGAACTAGCATTACGCTTGGTACTACGTTCCCATGGGAATTCGGGAAAGTCATGTAGCCTATGTTACTCAGGGATAATGTAGCATTCTAATGGTGATAGAAGTGCAAAAAAGGAAGAGGAAGACTTAAGGACTAAATGTATTTTTTTTATGCGTGTTCACCGATTTCTCCGCCAATTATAGACCGATTCTTTTTTTGTTTGAAAGATTATACTCCAGAGGTGGTCCCATATAAATTTTATCAAAAATGATTTAGCGCTTTTAAAAAAATCAACAAAATACTACAAACCAAAACATCATCTAAATAAATGAGTGACATTTTCGTTTGTGGTTATCTGCTAATAGGCATTGTAGTTTGCAAAAAATACTAGTTATCTACTTTGTGCGAACTGTTGTTGGGATCGAAGTCGGTGACTTATACGTTTTTAATGTGGAAAATTATTAAGTATATGGTAAGAAAATATAAAATTTAAAATAAAATAATTTTTAATACGCACACACACTTTTAAATTTTTATTTCATTTATGAGAAATGCCATGTTTTTTTTTCATATATTTTCCATGTGTCCCATCTTTTTTTTTTTCTGATCAAGCCATAAGGTACCAACTGTGAATGCCACCTTCACACCTCGGTAGCGTAGTGATTAGTGGAAAGACTCTTGATCCTCGGGTCGGGAGTTCATCAAAACAATTAAAATCAAGGACGTCCAAGGACATTGCAGAAAGAATATGAAACCCAATATGAAATTGTAATTTTTAAGACAATGTTTGCAAACAATTTTATTAATTTCCAGCAGAATATGTCGAAAACAGAATCTGTCAAGAGTAGAATCGGTCGAAAGCAGAATCTGTCAAACAAAAGTAACCTATGATGACAAAAGTATAATCTGTTACTTAAATGTAGAATCGAGGGTGTAGCAAGTAGTAGTAACATTCATAGGATTCCGTACCCAAAGTAAATAAAAATATTACCAAGACTCCGCTGTCCGTCCGTCCGTCCATCTGTCTGTCCGTCTGTCACCAGGCTGTATCTCATGAACCGCGATAGTTAGACAGTTGAAATTTTCACAGATGACGTATTTATGTTGCCGCTATAACAACAAATACTAAAAAATATAATATAATAAATATTGAAGGGGGCTCCCATACAACAAATGTGTTTTTTTGCCGTTTTTATAGATAATGGTATGGAACCCTTCGTGCGCGAGTCCGACTCGCACTTGGCTGGTTTTTATGTCACACCACATACATAAATATACTTTCGAAAATCAATTGTATGCTACCTACCTTATTACCCTCGCAGCTAAAAGACACTGCACAAATAATAGTTTAAATTAAACCAAAAGCCTTAGTCACGAACCTGATTGACCGGAAGTTGAATGTCAATCTGTCATTGTGTCCTTTGATAACTAGAACACGCCTAAACTAGGCCTTAGATTGGCAAGGAATTTGTTCAATATCTAGGTAGGTTCTTATGTAGACTAGATAGATAGGTACTTAGGTAAGCGATTTCAAAGAGATTATAAGGTCACCATTTAGATGAGCATTTCATGCATACATACACTCACTGCTGTAATCTTTAGGGAGGTAGACAGAGCACTCACTAACACCACCACCACTGAAAACCACATTTTGACATACATTCTGCAAGTTATTCTGCAAGTTATTAGATGAAACCATGGACCTAATGTTCTCGTTTACTATGTAGCCCGCGAAAACTAGAACAATTAGTGTCAGAAAACGAATTAAATCAACCGATCAGTGAGGTCAAGCAACATACACAGAGGCAGGGAACCTGATGGGTGACCAAAGTGGCAATTTATCACGAGCGTTTCCGTGCTTCTTTTTTTTTATTATAAGATGGGTTAACTCTTGACCTCAATCTTGACCATAAGGTCAAAGATGAGGTCGACGATGGAGCGAATTAACCCAGAAAATGCATATAAAGGCACTGGTACTCCCACGCACCGACGGAACACAGCAAGCTGTTTGGCGTCGGACTTCGGTAGTAGGGTGGTCGCGAACCAGACGGCCTTTGGCCCTTTGGAGGGCACGTTAAGGTGGCGGTCCCGGCTGTTATCGATTAAAACAGTCGTTCAAAAACCAAGTCAGAGGCCATTGTGCGATTTGATACCTCTAAAACCAGGGTTAGCCAAGTTCGCCACACACTTGACTATACCTACACGATAAGAAGAAGAAGAACTTAAAAATCATAGGGCAGCTTCTTAAACGGACGCTGTGTGTTTTGAAGAAACATAATTATTTTTTCTGTGAAAAACAATAACTTAATAGCAAGTTTCAAAGGAGCTGAAGTCAGTTTTACTAATAATAATTTGATGTTGACAAAATGCAGACTTTAACAGCTCAGTTAACATAAAAAAGCAATTTACAGTTTGGAGGTTTGTTGTATATTTCCTTAAATTAAACAAGTTTGGTGTGTATGTAGCCTTAGTTAAGGATTCTGCAATTTCTGGTTACATAAAATATTAACCTCTATTTAATTGGTAGGTTAAATAACAGTGCAACATGCTAGCCCGTAACAAATATTTTTCTTAGTTTTCCTTATCGATTTATTTTAAATTGATAGTAGTTGATAGGGGCTCCCATTTCTGCATTTAGGCTCTAAGATGGCCCATTATGCGTGTGGGTCGGTGGCTATTCCAGCCACCTCAGCTCCAACCAGAAGCTCAGAATCCTCCTGAGAATTTCAAAGGATTTACGAAGCGACCTAATTCCTGGTAGGATTTGTGCCTGTTGGTCAGCCACTCCCACACATTCCAGGATTACGTGTGCGATAGTAATAGTAACGATAGTCCGCCTTTGTAAACTTCCTATTACTGTAAACTTGAACTCCTCTGTATAATCATTGTACAATAAAGAATAAATAAATACATACATACATACAACAATAAATAAGTTTAAGGGTATTTTGTTCTAAATACATACATTTCAATAACGAAACTAGCAGCTCTAGCACGATAACGACAAACTCGGCTTGCGCTGAAACTTCGCTTTGATTGCGCGAGGGTCCCGCGCAAAGGCTTGCTCGCCCTATGGCGTTGTCAATGTTGACATTTTGACATAGGACCGCGGTGTTGTCGCGGCGCTATCACTATCGTACTCGGCCTGCTGAAAATGTCATAAATTTACTATAAAACACACTTACAAATAGTAGAAATACTTAACGCAGTCCTAACTAGTCCTCTATTAGGAAACTATTCCAATAAATACCTATATTTCCTTTACATCCGGATTGCAGGGCATCCGGTCCATTGTAGCGAGCCCTATTAGAGTTGCCAGCCTATTTGGTGTTATTGACAGTAATTAATAAAAAAATTACGTTGTACTTCGTTTAGTCATAAAAGGTAATCGTTTAGTGAAGTGATTGGATTGCTTAGGTTATCTGTAGGTATAGAGTTTATCGGTTTAATCACATAGCATTTATTTTTATTATAACTTGCCTGTACTTTATAAACTCCACTCCACACTTCTATTAAACACAAGAAAAAACCAGAGGAGAGTAATAAAGAAGGGATATTAATAACTAACTACACTTAAAGCAGGACCGCTAGACATTAAAAAAATCAAAAGTTTTAAATACTTGGGATTGACTGCCTAGCTAGACACTATAGAAAAGCCACAGCGTCAGTCTATAGCGAGCGGACCCGTAAGTGAGAGGTTCGAGTTCAATTCCCAGTGCCACAATTTCTAAGTTATAAGGACCAATCTACTTAGAAATTTTATTTGTGTCCAAGGAAATTAATTTATTAATACGCCGAGTAGTTTTTTGTTATCTTTAGTCTCTCACTAGGTTGACTGGAAGAAATCCCCTCGTGGGATATGTCCGCCTTTGTAAACTTCCTATTACTGTATACTTGTTATCCTCTGTATTATCATTGTTTAATAAAAATAAATACATACGTACATACGGGACTAAGCGCCAGGAAGAAACTACCTAGATAAAAATCAGAAATCCTGAAAAGAAAGAGGCCAGGGTTTATAATATCAAGATTGTCTGGACCCTTGTTTCGCATACTTTGAGACTTTATAACTAAAGCTTTTTTTTTAAATCCACCGTGTGGTGATCGGTTGAGAATAACACCACATTAAGAGGCGACTAAGGAAACACAAATAAGACCTGCCTCCTAGTAATCCATCCCAGGCAACGACACTTCATTTTTTTCTGAATCTGAGGTGTCGTCCTATGGTCTCATGCGGTGTGGTAGGCTCTGTAAAGGGCCGTCTGGTTTGCGACCACCCTCCTACCGAAGTCCGACGCCAAACAGCTTGCTGTGTTCCGTCAGTGCGTGGGAGTACCAGTGCCTTTATAGGCATTTTCTGGGTTAACCCGCTCCATCGTCGACCTCATCTTTGACCTTATGGTCAAGATTGAGGTCAAGAGTTAACCCATCCTATAATCAAAAATAATAAAGCACACCCGTCATAAAAATACTGCGTTGCGATGACGCCCCGGTTTAGTCATTTAATACGGCTTAACAATAAAATAAAAAAATAAATTTAATAACATCACACGCACAACACATTTCCTTGACGTTCGCGGTTTTTCCTCAGATAGTTTTTATTTTTTGTTTTATTTTTCATTCTTTGTTCTATTTATTGGGTCATTTACCTGTGTTAAGTGTAGACAGTTAAATAAACCAGTTAAGGCTTAACCTGGAAAATAAAAACAGCAGTGAATTGAGGAAAATGGAACTTCATGTGTTGCAATTTTGCGAGTCGTGTGGTAAATAAAACTGATGATTGATAAACATTTCTCATCAAACCAAAAAGCTTCTCTTTAAGAAAGATTAAACTGCTCGTTGTCATTGAGTTCCGCACTTCGCGTACAATGCTTCTTTCTTATTGTATTTCACAAATCATCGATTTTCCAAATGCACACGAAATGTTTATAAATTCTTTGATTCGTCGACAATAATTTTACATACAATCAAATGTGGCTTCAAGTGGTTCCAGGACCACATGGCATTCTACCTACCCTGACTAGGTGTTTTTGGCGTGAATGTGCTGCAACAATTTGGAACAGTTTGAATTCTGCGTATTGTATTGTTTTTTGGTTTTAATTTTCATGTTTGCTTTTTTTTAGAGTTATCGTCTACAATAATTTAAATAAAAATTAACATACTTAACTGTTGTTTTTTTGGGAAACACTTGCCGAAAGATAATAAGTATGTATTTGGTTGTCGAAAAAAATCAAAACGATTTGATGCCAAGGACGCAGTGTCAAAACCTAATAATTTTCCTCATAGGTCACTGGGTTACCTAGATAACCTAAAGGGACTGCTAAAAGGACGCTTTTCTCATTACGATAGTCTCCAGCACGCAAAGGCATTACAGACACAAATGGGATTTGCAGAAAAAATTAGTGTGGAATGTAAGTACTGCGTGCTAAGGAGACAAATTACAGACTTATTGTAACTAGTTATTAGGTTATCTTGTAATAAGATGCAATATCTATGTGAGGCAGGTGAATTGTAATATAACCCTTTTGTTTACTAACGACGTATGTATGTATTTATTCTTTATTGTACAATGATAATACAGAGGATAACAAGTTTACAGTAATAGGAAGTTTACAAAGGCGGACTTATCCCACGAGGGGATTTCTTCCAGTCGACCTAGTAAGAGTATTTAAGAGAACACATTACTACTCGGCGTAATCACAAATTAATTATTTTTGTACACAAAAAAATAGAAAAAAAGAGAAGAAAAACATATCAGTCAGTAAGTAGGTTTTATAATTATAAAAACGAATATTATATTATGTATAAGTTGTTACTTGTTGCTTTAGACGTTGTTACTTTACAAAAAAATATAGAATAGAATAGAAAAGCATTATTCAACTAACACGACCACAATACAGATAACAAACAAATCAAACTTAATCAAAACGGCACTGACTCAGCATGTTTCTGCTATGCTTGCACACAGCAGCGCTGATATTCTGTCAGAATCCTGATTCAATTTTGTCGTGTGATCCGAAGACATATACAGAGCTTTAGGTAAATCTCTTTCAACCTCTCGGGTGGTTAATCAGTCCATGAAACTGAACAACTTTACCAAGGAACATAGGTCAAAATACGAAAAAAAAATTTTGAGTTCCCAAACAATAAACTTCATACAGCATATAGCGCATTTGGTATGGGAGATCAACTTTTTTTTTCGTATTTTGACCTATGTTCCTTGGGGAAGTTGTTCAGTTTCATGGACTGATTAACCACCCGAGAGGTTGAAAGAGAGATACCTAAAGCCCTGCGTAACGTCATCAATTATTGCAATTTTCAACTTTAAAATTTGCACTTATATATTGTTTTACCTTTATTTATTACTTCATTATGTATTAATCAGTACTTTTCGTACCTTCTAAGATGACGTCAATTTAAGTTTATCTCCCCCTCCCTACTTTCAAATCAGTAAACTTTTAACTACTATTCAATTAAAACGGTAAAGTGGAAGTAATGAGAAAGTGTGTGGCGAACTTGGCTAACCCTGGTGTCAGAGTTTTCAAATTGCACAATGGCAATTGACTTGGTTTTAACGACTGTAGTCAATCGACAACAGCCGGGACCGACGGCTTAACGTGCCCTCCGAAGCACGGAAACGCTCGGAAGCCAAACATTTAAAAGCCCTCACTAAGGTATCCCATTTGTCACACACAAACACACAATATACACACACAGACCCGAGAACAAACACGAATGATGAAATTTCTAAATTGAATATTCCATAATTCAATTGAATATCTATTATGTAACAAATACCGTAATGTTATAATCTGTCTGGTAGAAAATCCACTATGATGATGATAATGATGAATGCATCTAATGTAAAATTATAATAAACGCAATTTATCTGTTAGTTGTAATACCTACATTGTCAGGTGTTCGATTTGTAATAAACAGGTTTGAAATAATTAATAAACAATAATAATTATATGATGCATTTGCCGAGTGATAATCTTGCCACGTCGAAATACTTATTTTAATGTAAGTAAATTATTATTTTAATTCATTTTCGATAGACGAGCGGTCCACCAACCCGCATTGGGCCAGCGTGGTGGACTATGGCCTAAATCCCCTTCGTGTTTCGAAGGGAGGCCTACGCCCTCGGTAGGGACATATATGGGCTGGTAAAATCACAGTTTGTTTCTCGAAAGAAAAGAAAAAAGAAAGAAAAATTGTTATTGACGTCCTGTTTTCATAGGTAGAACGTAATAACACCAATGGGCCCACAACTCAGCATAGTTATGGTGGAACAGGATCTTGAGACACATCCCATCCCCTGCGCTAGTGGTCAAAAGCGAAAAAAATCTGATGGGTTGTTGTTTCCAATAATTTAAAAGAAATGGCCCATTAATTTATAAACGTAACAATTGCTTGACCTCAGCACATGTTGAAACAGTCGTTAAAACTAAGTTAGAGGCCATTTGGCGGTTTGAAAACTCTGACACCAGGATTAGCCAAGTTCGCCACACACTTGACTACACCTACACGATAAGACGAAGAATCACATCTTGGAAAAGTTCGTTTTATCTATTAAAACTGTTTAAATTATAGCTTCGTTGGGAAGTTTGTGTGTTTTGATCGATTCATGTTGTTTTGATCGATTCATTTAATTAAATACCCGGGGATCCCCAAGTTAACGACGTAATCAATTAAAATTCAATTAAGATGTTGACATTGCGATGCGTGCATTCTACGTAAATTACTTTCGTAATATTTGGTAATACCGAAATAATATCAAATTTAAATTCAAAGTCTTTATTTGCGAATCACAGGTACAACTAGGTCTTATATAAAATGTGTTCGAGCTCTGTGTTCTGCTGAGAAGCATGCAACATTTCAGGAAGTCGCTTAACAGACTCCGGACCTAAGTCGGCCGTTGCTAGGAAAACTTGTGTAGGTGGGGGTACAGCGTGGATGACGCCTGCGAATGTGGTACTTCCCCGCAGTCTATGGCACACCAGTTGACATGCCACGCGAGTCCTGACTCCTTACTTACGAAGACCTCTACAAGGCCACAGATAATGCAGTCCCCGTCGCTGAGTACTGGCCCACAAAGATTTAGCCTAGGGCGATACGATAAGAAGAAGGAAGGTTAACGCGTTATATATTCCCATCGTAGAGTGGATAAGTGGTCAAAGAGATGACTTTGAAGTTATGAAAAGGGAATCAAAGTTTCATACTTTGGCCATTATACTACGTATGAGTATATACCCAACACCAGGAGGCTTAGCATATACGCGTGACTTAGCTTAGGTCATGTCGAGGTCATTTTAACTGTTCCGTACACATCTACACCAGTGTTCTAATGTCAGGTCAGGATTCACTACGAAAACCGTTTAGTATTTTTAATTACCAGAGTGACGGATATTCACAAATAACTTTAGGGAAAGCTGGGATCGTGATTTTTCGCGAAAAATATTCGTTAGCATTATTTGCGATTATCCTCCAAGCGGGTAAGCATTTTAAAAATAATAAATTTATAATCGATAATAGGTTTCACCCTTATCATAATCTACTTCGAATAAGTGGTATGAGTCTGTAGTTCTCCGTACGAGAAAGAATACAGTACCCTACACACACGACGTTCATGCATAAGAATAAATAATAACTTACGGTTACTGTTCTTAGTAAAGGAATGAGAATTTTTGCCGCTTGACTTGACGGCAGGATAGCTCAGTTGGTTAGATCTAATCCTGGGGTCGTGAGTTCGAGTCCCATTCGCGCCAAAGATTTTTCTTTTCTTAAAATTATTTATGAACACCGTTGCTGTATCAAACGAAATAAGGGCGACGACGTCCATCCTTATTATGTAGGTAAATAAAAATAAATAAAATAATCTTTATTTCTCAAACAGCTTATACATTAATTCTTAGTCTAAGGAAAACTCACCATTAAGCAAATTAAAGTTTTACTTGTGTTGGGAGGTTCCAGTTAATGAAGTACATAACAAAATAGTGTAAATGTGATGGCTCGGAGAAACAGTTGAGAAAGATTCAAGATAAAAAACAACTAAACAACATAGGTAAACAACTTAAATTAATATAATAGAACTTAATTTTATGGTGTGTGTGTGTGTGTGTGTGTGTGTGTGTGTGTGTGTGTGTGTGTGTGTGTGTGTGTGTGTGTGTAATGATGTGTTGTGTAGTGTTTGTGTGGACGTGCGTGGGTGTATGAATTTATTATATATATACAATACATATATATATATATATACACATTATTTTATAAGATTAGATTATAAAGTCCAGGTAAGTAATGTTAAGTTATATACTTAAGAATATTTTCAGTATCAACATAGTCCTTAGTTTTTAGCCACTCCGTGATTTTCGACTTACAGTCGTAATTATTTAAACTGTAGATGTATGACCAAGTATGTGGCGAACTCGACTAACACTGGTGTAAGAGTTGCTTAAGGCGACTACAGCACCTAAATTACGATTTTATGATGCGTAGATAAGCATGACGCACTGCAGTAAATCGAAGAAAAAAATACTACGGTAATATTCAGGACATAAACTAGATAAGTAGTTTGCTGAAAACATGATTCAGCACTTTTGGTTCGATAGAAAAAGCTTAAAAGTCACCTCTAAATACCAATATTGTGTATCTTTTAAGCTGTAAAAACGATAGTAAAATGCACTAGTTAGGCGGCGACGAAGCAATTTGACATTTTCCGTCGGACTCTTTTCTATATACCTAAAACTGGTATGTACGTGTTCCTTCTGCTGTGTAGAACACGAAACTGCCTGTTTTAAGAAGAGGTAGTGGGGACACGCATAGCCAGTGGCGTGCATTCCATACAAGCAGAAAAGCAGTGCCTACCCTAGGCTTTTCAAGGCAAAAAAAATACAAAAATTAAATATTATAATGTACACCAACGATCACAGATCTTTGTGAAACGAATAAACGTTTTCCGAAATGACGCCATCTTCATTTCTCTAACCTTTAACTTTTCAAAACAGCGCCATCTAAACTTCTAATACTGAACTAGTAAGAGCCCTCGTAGGAGCGCGGATTTGCCTTTCTAATTATTCGTTAAAAGCACTCGTTTGAAATGCCTTTTTTGTTGAGGTTTTGTGTTGAAATGGGGGCTTCTGATTGGCTACTGTTTCGCCTCCCCCGCCAAATATTAACAAACTGATTGTATGGAGAAAAAAGCTCTGCCTATAAAGCGATTCTACCAAATTGAGAAGTGTCAATATTCGGTAAGTTTGAAATGGCTGTTATAGATTTTTAATTTTGCGGCCTTTTTGTCTTATTGGATGCATTCAGCCATATTGGTTTGTTTTTGTTTGCATTTCGTAGGTACGAAAACTTTTGCAAATTATTGTTTTATCAGTTTATAGTGATTGTTAGATATTTGTTTAGAACAAAATGAGTGCAATAAGTTGTGAAAAGTGTGGTGATGATGTTTGTTTGCCTAAACTGCGTAATTTTTCAACTTTACCTTTTCAAGAAAAAGTAAACATTACTTATCGCAAAAGGCCGATACGTGGATTTGACGCAAAAAAAGGTACCGCAGTAAGACATTACTAAAATATACTATATTCATTATTGGTTCACGGGTTGTGTGCATACTAACCGCTTAAGTATTTTGTTTTCTGTGCATTTTGTTTTCAAACTGTTATAAAAACGTATGGAACGGCGCAGAGTTATTTTGATTTGAATAACCTTAATACAGCGATTAAAAAGCATGAGCTTTCTGAAAAACATCTCAAAGCTAGGTACGTTGAAAGTTTTTTCGTTTGTCAAAAGTCGCATAGAAACGAGTTTGAGCGGTCAATTAAAACTAGACAAGTTAACTGCCTACCCTGCCTAAAATGTCTATGCACGCCACTGCGCATAGCTGTGACGTCACAAAGATGGCGGCCGACCGTACCAAGTTTTTCTTAATTTCTCGAGTTCTACTGCGTCAATATCGTTGTTTGATATGTCATTTGAAAGGTCTATAATTGTTCTATAATTGCTCTTTAGAAACCTACTAATTTAGATATGTTGTTTTTAAAATATTCACTAAAAACATGTTTTTTTTTTCATACACTTTCTTTTTTTCCGGCACAACTAAATAAAGAGAAACATAAATGCATCTAAGTTAATAACAAATAATAAAGGTCATTTTGTTACCATCTCAAAAATATGAACACCATTGTAGTGCAATAATAAACAAACAAGTTGTGACCAATTCTGTTAAGTAAGTACTTACCAACTGTTTTTTACCGTCGTCTGAACTATTGATTTTAAATGAAGTGTATTTAAGAGAAATATAAATAAAAGTGTAAATATAATTATGGTTTACTTTTTTATTATAATATCGCACATCAAGCACATAAGAAGTACGAGCAAAGCTAAAAATACAAAGCAAAGTATTATTGTAATCATAATAACAGTGCAAAGAAAAATTATTCATAAGGTATAGTGAAAATTACTTATTTTTACATAAACCGCATTGTACCAACAAATAGTTATAAAGTATTGAATGGGATACATAATGTAGACACAGTTGAATTATCAAGTTTAGTGAAGAGACCATAGCAAGCCACATACTACTCACTCATCAACATCCTCAAAGTTATGCTGATTAAAACATAATTATTTTCCAACATGGCAAACTCTGCTTTGAGCATACACTGCCGCATGAAGACCGTTATGTCTGTGGTTATGTCTCAATTTCAAAAAGAAGAATGTCATAGTGTGCATGTACTTTTCGATCGTTATAATGAACAGTCTATAAAATCTGGAACAAGAGAAAAAAGGAAGCAATCCGTCACTCCCGTGGAATTGAAAATTGCAGATTCTGGTACCCCTTTACGGAGAAAATGGGATCGTTTTATCCACCACTCCAGCAATAAGGCTAATCTCGCTTAGTTTATATTTGAAAATATAGTTCAGCAAGCGGCGAGTCTTAAAGGCGATTTGGAACTATTGACTGCAGGTGAGTTTGAAGATCCTCTTGATGTTAGGACAAATGTTAACTTAAGACTTCATTTAATATGTAATCACAAAGAAGCAGACACAAGTTTTGTGATACATGGAATAGATGCTGCCCAGGTAGGTTACGAGACACTGATTGTAAACAGCAGGGACACTAATGTCATGTTCTATTCTACCTATTCTATGAGAAACTGAGCTATTGAGTTGACCTATTTCTATGAGAAACTACCGTCGAAAGTATGGGTAAAATTTGGTTCATCACAAAAGTCGATATATGTATTCATGACATAATCCTATTCATGACATAGACCAATCGATGGGACCAGAAAAGAATAATTCACTTGCTTTTCATACTATAACAGGCTGCGATAGTACAAGCTCACTGTCTGGTTTTACCAAAAACTCCAGTTGGAAGGTGTTCACCGAATGGTATAATACATTTCTTGATCAATTTGGCTCCAAAGAGGAACTAAGAGAAGACGTAATTATGAATGGAGAAAAGTTTATAATTAGCATTTATTGTAACAAAAAACCAGCACTTCAAGCTTTAAACAGCATTGTTGATTTCAGAACCGCAGTTTTTTCGAACATTAAAAATCTATACAAATTACCACCCTCTAGAGAATTTCTGAAGCACCATCTGCACAGAGCTAATTACCAGGCTTTAATTTGGAAAACTGCAAATATCCCGATCCAAACCTTACCCTCACCAGAAAACTGTGGCTGGAGGTTATATAGCAATTCTCTTGTTCCCATCACAAGCCTGAAACCTCCAATATCTATGAAAGATATCGAGCTAATATCGTGCCAGTGTAAGACTAACTGCCGGACAGTGAAATGCCGGCTGTGTACGCTCAAAGCAGAATTGTATGATAGGAGTTTGCCTTAATGGAAAAGAATTATGTTTTAATCAGCATAACTTTGAGGATGTTGATGAGTGAGTAGTATGTGGCTTGCTATGGTCTCTTCACTAAACTTGATAATTCAACTGTGTCTACAATATGTATCCTATTTAATACTTTATTACTATTTCTAGGTACAATGCGGTTTATGTAAAAATAAGTAATTTTCACTACACCTTGTGAATTGTTTTTCTTTGCACTGTTATTATGATTAAAATAATACTTTGCTTTGTATTTTTAGCTTTGCACGTACTTCTTATGTACTTGATGTGTGATATTATAATAAAAAAGTAAACCTTTATTATATTTATACTTTTATTTGTATTTCTCTTAAATACATATCATTTAAAATCAATAGTTCAGACGACGGTAAAAACAGTTGGTAAGTAGTTACTTAACAGAATTGGTCACAACTTGTTTGTTTATTAATGCACTACAATGATGTTCATATTTTTGAGAAGGTAACAAAATGGCCTTCATTATTTGTTATTAACTGAGATGCATTTATGTTCCTCTTTATTAAGTTGTGCCGGTAAATAAGAAAAAGTGTATGAAAAAAAAACATGTTTTAGTGAATATTTTAAAAACAACAAATCTAAATTAGTAGGTTTCTAAAGAGCAATTATAGAACAATTAAAGACGTTTCAAATGACATATCAAACAACGATATTGTCGCAGTAGAACTCGAGAAATGAAGAAAAACTTGGTACGGTCGGCCGCCATCTTTGTGACGTCACAGCTATGCGTGTCCCCACTAACTTCTCTTAAAACAGGCAGTTCCGTGTTCTACACAGCACAAGGAACACGTACATATCAGTTTTAGGTATATAGAAGAGAGTCCGACGAAAATCGTGAAGGAGACGACTTATAAATGTTTTCCCGCCTGACTACACACAGAAACTTGAATTTGCTATTAAAATGTTCGTGATTAAACACTCTCGATAAGTAGTTAACGCATTTTTCGATATAAGCTGTTACCTTTCCATAAATCTCATTTTTCTAACTTTCGAACATGTTTTTACGCACGCCCGCTTTCATAGTCCGTAAACTTAGTGTATCGACGCTGTTCGCACTGCCGGCCCAGGCCTGTTGAGAGACGGAGATGGCGCTATTCCTATGTGTGCTGCCTTTATCGGGTGCTGTAGTCGCCTTAACCTCACTGAGCGGCGAGCGCCGCCGGGCTAAGACTGCTTCTCGTAGACGTCAACGTGTGTTGTGTAGTCTGATGTACTGTCGCGTGCACATTTCTTGTACGGACGGCCGCAACTCAGGTTACCACACGCGTGCTGTTGTGATAAGAGCGGTTTTGCTATGAAAATAGAGTAACCTGATGCGCTGGCCTCTGTACGATCGATTCACCGCACACAAGCTACAAAAAACAAATACGGTAGTAGCATCTGGCATACCTCTGAAAAAATCTCCTTTTCTCAGTAAATACGTGACAAATCCAAATGAATTTGCCGCCAGAAATCTAATTTCTTGTTTGTAAATCTCTTTCAATATTTTAAATGAAACTTTTATCTTTTTTTGCAAGGAAGTTATTTGAATTACATAATGTGAAATACGGTTTTTTTAGGACAAATTGTTTGCCACTGTTACACTGTTAGTGTTCTTGGGCGTCTAACCCTCCAATCAATGGCATTTATATGGCAGTGGAATGATAATAGTGGCCATGGCCATATTATCTGTTCAGGTGGAAAAATTGAGAACTACTAAAATTTCATACAGTCGATGACAGCCGCACCGACCAGCAGCACTACCGCCAATCGAACGATAAGGCATACTACTTAGCACTTAGGCCTGAATTTCAGAAGGAGACTTAAGTCTTGATCTATACTTAAGTATTAATTGTCTCTTTCTCTCACGATCAAAATGACAAAGACGACTGCTACTTAAGTATAGATCGGAGTCTGAGTCGCGTTCTGTAACATGGACCTAAGGCATCAAATGTATGAAACGATAGTTCATGAAAACGCTTGTGATAAATTGCCACTTTGGTCACCCATCAGGTTCCCTACAACTGGGTGCGTTTCTTAACCTCACTGATCGGTTCAGATCAGCAAGAGCCAAGGACTACGAGCACTTCGTACTGAGTCGTAAAGTCGATAGGTACCTATAGTTTTATATCACGTTCAATTTAGTTCCCAATGAAATTGATAAGAAACTAGGATTTTCTGTCCATGGGTAACAATCGAGCGATGTTTCCACTATTCTCCGAAACTATTACATTGTATTTAATGTATCGGTGCGCTCCGATTTTTTACTCGACTCAATGAAACACGAAGAACCGCGCTGAATCGCTTATAGTTAGGGCAAATCACACGATGTTAGGTTTAAACGAAAAGTTAGTATTAGTTTCTAAAAAAAGATCAGCAACAGTCAAAGCTCATAAAAACTAGTAACTTGCTAAGGTTAAAAATATTAGGTGCCTTTTATTAATGTTGGATAGCAAAAATGAAGGACATGAATCAGCTCATAAAACAACTTTTCCCATGGAACATTGGTCAAAATGTTTAAAAAAATAAACAACGGGTATCACTCCGGGAGTGCCAGCAGAAGTGAAACCTTGAACATTAACGTTTCGCATTAATATTTATTTAATTGTTTCTATGCTGACACCGGATGACATCCTGACTTTTGCAGTTTTAATTCCCTATATTTATCAAACACCCCTCCGTGACATCTTGACTTTTGGAGTTTTAATCTAAATATATAAAAGGAGAAACTGACTGACTGACATATCAACGCACAGCCTAAACGGCTAAACGTAGGCACTTTAAATTTTGAAGGGACGTAGCTTAAGTACCGTAGAGGTGCACTAAGAAAGGAATTCCCGAAATTCTCACGGGAACGGGAATTAGCGGGAAAAAACTTTTGTATGTAAAAATCTAAATCACGTAAGGTAGATGTTTTCAATCTGTGTACTCTGTACAAAAAAAAAATTAACACGCAAACGAAGTTGCGGGCATCAGCTAGTTTCCTATATTTATTAAACACCCCTCCGCGTTACGGATTTTAGATCAGGGTCACGTGACACTGACGCGAGTTTAACATTTTTTACCCATACTTCAAAGGGCACAACGCCGCTAAAGAAGTTTTCACTTCAAAAATACACCTGTCTCCATACAACTTGTGCCACCAGCTGTTTATTTATTTATTTAATAGGTCACCAACAAGTTACACATCAACTCTACAACTCACCAACTGTTTTGGCATTTTATGGGAAATCGATTTTTGTATTTGTTAGTTTCTTATCGGGCTTGTTCAGTTTCACGAGGATGTTTATGCCCTAAGGTTTCGGTAACTAATTTAAAATAACTGAATAAATATTTGGTAGTGGAGATAATATTAATCACATTCATAATATTTGCACAATTTTATTAATTATAAGCTCTACGAATACAACAATACCTCTATCTTATTAATTTCCACACATTCCAAATATTTGCCCAGCAGTGGGATTAATAACAGCCAAGAAACACATAGTGCATTAGCTCGGTATGGTGTTGCCTATTGCTCCAGAACTGGATCAACAAACGATTTATCAAAAGTGTGACTAAAAGAAGAAAACCTAATCAGAGTCGTTGCAAACGGCCCTAAAAACCCAAGATATCATTAACAAAGAATGCCAAAGGCGGGCGGAGGCTTTCAGTAGCTTTGAAGGCTGATACGAAAACCACCCGGCGTAGTACTAGCCGCGACTCAGAACGCGGCGCACGCGTCTCTTGCTACAACCTAATAATAAAAATAATAACAATTAGAGGTTGGCAACAAGACTCCAAAACTGTAAATTAAAATTAAAAAATAATAACGAGTTCGATTTAAATCGAAGCGTGTTCGAAGTTTAATTTTAAAATTTTGCGCGCTAATTTTTGCGGGAACATAGAATTTGAGTGTGTAATTTCAGTGATTTTTAGTTTTAAAGTGCATTTTTTGGTAAGTCATTTCTTTAATAATTTTATTCAGCAGTGTATCAACCTATAGATTTTTAAGAAAATTATTTAAGAACCGAATCCAAATCGTAGACCACAAATTTAATTTAATTCAATATTCTTCATTGCAAGTTACATTTATTAGCACATGAACGTGAAGGATGGCAAGAGATGGAGGAGTGAATTAGTTTTACTACTGTATTCAGTCGACAACGTGCCCTCGGAAGCACAGAACAGCTCAAGATAAACCACCACTATGGTCATTGTTCACCTACTAAGGTTCCTCGCCCCTTGCTTAACCATGCTGATTGTCTACGAGTGTTTCACTTACTGACGACAACTTGACCTAAATCTCACCTGTTACTAGTGTCATCCAATATTCATTACAATACGATATCTATTTTCAACCCCCCCCCCTTTCCCGACCCTTCTTGACTCGACCTAGACCTACTTATTAAGAGTGTAGTAAAGTTCACTTTTAGAGTCTTGGGTATATACCTCAAGCAAGTTTGGTAATTCTAAATGAATGTTTACTCTATACTTTTTTTTTTTAAATTAATCTGTAACATTTATGTGGCTTCTTATGGTGCTGTACAAGAATAGAACTACCTCATCTCTTTTAATCTTTTGAAGGGAAAGCATCAACTGAGAAAACTCCCGCAGGTTCTATAAGAAAACTGCTTTGAGTATGTAGTATTTGTTTATAACTGAAAACTGCGCGTTTGTGGCTGTCATTTTTGACGTGACACTGATTTTTTTTGAAGACACGGTATTACGTGGTTTAGCTATTTATTCCATATAAAAACCAAGTTGTACAGAGCCATGAAAAAAATTTCAACGAGTTGCTCAATTTGACTAACGTCGCGCTGCAGTGCAGGAGCAGTTGTTTAATAGAATTGCCCTGCAGGAATCAGCGGTAACTTTATGAATACTTTATCACCTCTATCGATTTTTCAGCCGTGTGGTGATCAGTTGAGAATAACACCACCCCATCTCTTTCTGTGGGTGTCGTAAGAAGCGAATAAGGAAACACAAATGAGACCTGCCTCCTAGTATAATCCATCCCAGGCAAAGACACTTCATTTTTTTCTGAATCTGAGGTGTCGTCCTATGGTCTCATGCGGTGTGGTAGGCTCTGTAAAGGGCCGTCTGGTTCGCGACCACCCTCCTACCGAAGTCCGACGCCAAACAGCTTGCTGTGTTCCGTCGGTGCGTAAGTGTACCAGTGCCTTTATAGGCATTTTATGGGTTAACTCGCTCCATCTTCGACCTCATCTTTGACCTTCAAAGTTAACCCATAATATAATTAAAAAAACCTTGATTACAGCTATCTTGATTGGGGGCGCCACTGTCCACTGAATGTTAAGATGCAAGGTAGTTAGTTAGCAAATATACAGTCAACAGCACATCAGGTTACCACAAACTGTCAAATTTCCTCAATGGATAGTATCTAAACTCTAATGCTGTCAAAAGGCGATCAAAAGTCGAGACAGAGCCGTCATGGATGCTTTGAGGTCTGGATGCAACAGCGGGGAACCGTCACTGGTTTAGTAAAATACATTATGTAATATATAATTATATATTTTCATTATAGCTATTTATCAACTGTAAACTACTATGAAAAGTATAGTAAAATATTTTTAAAAGAAAAGGAAGTATTAACAAGAAAACGCTTAATCTAGATAAGGGCACGGACGTCAAGTCTGTGGATGCTAATATCATTATTATTAAAAAAAACTCTAATTCTTGGAGATAACATTGAAAATCGATTGAAGAATTTTGATAGTTTTGGATAGCATGATGTGCTGTTGACCCTGTACACGTACAGTTGACGGTGGCGCTTTTGGTCGGGCCGCTGTCATCAAGTGTACGAAATTTCGATAGTTATAAATTTAGCCACCTGAACGGATAAAATGGTCACCATTGTCACTCAACCACCACTAAGATGCCATCCTGAATGTCCTATAAAATAAATAAATTAATTTTTTTTTTAAAGATAATTTTTTTCTATTGACTAGTGGAACAAACGCCCTGGGACAGTGAGAGGTGTTAAGATAGAAGTGCAGATTAACCCTTAAAGCCTAAATAAGCACGTGTATACGTACGCATTGTTCTCTCTTATTAATAAGCTCTCTGAAAATCGAAGCAATGCTTTCAAATTGGTAGGCATGAACCCGGAAATTCAGGTCGGTTGTTTGTTACAAAGGGTGTTTTTCTTTGAATATAGCTTCGTCATGGTGTTTTTCATGACTCGACTAAATTTATTCGTTTCCTACAAATTAACCGTGCTTGATAGATTTTGCGGTAGTGTAAGAAAAGAAACGATAAGGTACTTATTTTTACAAAAACGATGAATAACCCTAAAATTGAACGATGAATAACCTATTCCCCCGATGTGAATAGCTTATAACTTTCAAACTGCTAAACCAATATTGATTAAACATAGCTAATAACCACCTCGATCACGTTAGCTTTCGAACAAAAAACAGCCTTATCAAAATCGATCCATTCATTTAGGAGCTACGATGCCACGAACAGACACACTTATATCACCCTTCTTTTTTCATCGGGGGTTAAAAATATATACTTACGGTCTTCCTAAAAATAAATAATCACTGCCTTATAACATACGCAAATATAGTTTTTCATTTGTTTTTAGTAGTTGTAACCTTGTATACTACGCAGTTTGTTTTACTAGTAACACCCTTGAGACCAAACTTCACTTTAAAATATCAACTTAACAACTATCAACATTTAAAAAAAAAACAATTAGTCAATTATTGACCCTCTCGAGTAGTATAAAATTTTTAGCAATTTTGTTCGTTTTTTTATGTTCTCCTCAGTTCTGGGAAGATTCTTATTTGTAGTGTCCCGGCAACAGCTGCGACCGACGATTAATAATAATAATAATTTCCAAAGCACGGAAACTCTTGAAAAACTGATTAAATTTTTAAAAAAAAAAAGATGATGATTAAGTATAGCCATCATCGAACAGTTTATTTTTTAACTCTTTTATTAACCTCTAATATTCTATTCTTTGTTATTTTAGCAAAGGCACGACATGCACTAACAATGTCGTGCCTTTGCTAATGTTCTGAGTATTAACCAAATAACAATTAAAATACAGAGTGGCGATATAAAACCCTTTACGGGTTATATTACATCAGAGTCTGATCTGTTAATCAGCATGATGCACCGCTAGCAGATGAGGATGACGATTACATTAGATTAGATTTATTTATCTCATAATATAGCTACAAATGTCAAGTATAAAATAAAATATGTTAGTCATTTCAGCCCATAATATGATCGTCAAAAATATAAATTATTAATTTATTCTAAGATGGAGTTTTTGAAGTTCTACGATGTAATTATCTTTTATATTGCACACTGCGAAGAAATTGAATTCCCTGCCTGCGTCTGTATTTTCGAGCTCACATAACCCGAATCTCTTCAAAGTTTGACTGAATAGGTTTCTTCTGGGTGAGCTTACTACATCCTCGACCACATCTGCGCCCTTGTACTAGATCGTGGTCAAGAGCAAACTCATTGTTTATAAAAAATATAAAATTATGAAAAATCCCACACAACCGAACCTCTAATGTTAATGAGCCAAGATACTACGTCTTACCGTTTACGTTTACGTCGTAACTTTGACGTTACTTTCCGTCAGTTATTACGATAATAGTTTGGAATATTCGTTTCGTATTAAATGCCATGCGCGTCACATTGAGGTCAAGTTGGTCTCGTCAACTCTCGCGACTATTATTCAATATATGTGCTACTTCTTGCATAATGCCACCATTACATCATAACAACAGGTACTTTTATGGAAACTTAAAATATATACAGGGCTTTAGGTATCTCTCTTTCAACCTCTCGGGTGGTTAATCAGTCCATGAAATTGAACAACTTCCCCAAGGAACATAGATCAAAATACGAAAAAAAATTTTGATCTCCCATACAAAATGCGCTGTATGCTGATGAAGTTTGTATGGGAACTCAAATTGTTTTTTTCGTATTTTGACCTATGTCAAAATACGAAAAAAACATTAACCACCCGAGAGGTTGAAATAGAGAAACCTAAAGCCCTGTATATTTTCCATCAAAAATAATAATTAAATTTATGATCCACTACCTACTTGTTTTTATTTTGGGAATTTAGATTCTACAAAACGAATGTAAATTTCCAACAATGTGGAATAAAAAAAAATACTTCCGCGGGAGAGAAAATCTATGACAAGAGGCTTTGCACCTCTCCTTAGTCCTTGCACGCTCTCCTGGACTAGACTAATCTGAGAATATCTAGCTAGGCACCTTACTATTCAAAAATTATCTTAAAGCAACCGTTAAGAATAACTGTATTAATTTTATTGGGCTATCATTTACAAGAAATTCTACAGAAATAAAGAACTAATATATCTCTTGAACTCAAAAATGCATTTGCAGAACTGGTTTAACCAGACTTACTAGAAAATAAAGTATCATGCACAGACCAATCCAAACTCGATCTATATTGATCCTTATTACCAGTGGATAAGAAACTAGACTTGCACTGCAGTAACCACCTGGCATTGGCAGGTCAATATCCGTAACAATACTCAGTACTGCACTGTGTAATTCGAGACTGAACCAAGCTACAAATTACAAGTAAACGCCTCATTAATCAATGTTTATTTTTTAAGACTTTTAAAACAGCTAAATAAAATCTATTGGTGGGTATCCACTATCCATATAAAGTCGTACTATATTAATCCAATGGGAAAACATTATTTTCAATAAAAAAACACCCATGATTTAAATAATACAAAAACATTCATAACCTTGTAATGTTTAAACAGTTATTACCTTTCATTTATATTTCAACTTTATTTTGAACAGGAAAACTTGTATTCTCACTTGGGGGAGAGGGGGGGTCTCTACAAATATCACGTAATATTTTCCCCCAAAAGAAATAGTGTTGAATTGCGGGAAAGCTAAGTTGAACCAACTAAACCATGTTGTTGCGGTAGCAACTTATGACTACTCATGAGTTCCCGTGGGCTGAATTAGAACAATAGTTTTTTTCAAATTTAAGTTGGTAAATTATAGCTGTTTTTTGTTGTTCGATTATAAAAGTTTAAAAATAATTAGGCAAATTATGTATTTTTTCTAAATAAATTACTAATTAACGTATTTACACTAAAACTAAGCATTTTCATAAAACTCACGTGAGATAAAGGGGGGAGGGGGGGGTGTCGATTATTACTTTTTGCTCAATAAATAATTTAAAAAAAATTATACCTACTTTTTATTATTTTAGTCTAGACGCATCCATAATCGGCAAAAAATCATAGATTTAGGTTTGATTGCAGTGTTTTGAAGTAAGACTCAAATCAAACTCGTTACTTGAGTTTAGTAAAATTAATATTTTATTATGGTACTCAACTACTCAATTAGAGTCTAATAAACATGAATCCGCTCAGTGTTATTTAGTGATGCGTGTCTTTTAAAAATGTCCATTATTATAATTGAAACACATTTTCTTGTTTCCAGTAATTCATTAGGCTCAAAGAGAGCAGTGGCGTGCTCAGAAGACTAGATTTAAAGTAATTACAATGTTTTATAATTCATAAACTGGGTTAGTTGTTTAATTAAATCTCTATTCACCTATTTTTTAAATTAAAAGTCAAAGTAAAAAAAAAACATAAGAATTAAAGTCACTTAACTTTATTATGTAAGGTAGAATATGTGACTTACTGTAAGCATTATTAACTGACATCTAATGTAAATCATATTCTTGCAAATAAAATTATTTGAATTTGAATTTAAAAACGTCTCAGATGCATTTATTTTTTTAACTTTATGCCTCTTGCAAAGGTGCCATTTTTACCCGAGAAGAGCAGGCGAGTATCTCTAATTTTTTTCAACAATTACAAACTTCCTTATTTTCTATTTTTAATTATGATTCCAATCTGCAATTACTCTGTAGGAAGTTATTTCAAAAAAACTGTAGTGCAAAATATTTATAATAGGCTCTGCCTGAATGAAGCGGTCCAACCCTTCACTCAGCTTGAAGTTCAGGGCCGCGTAGATTTCGTTGCTTTGCTCGTATTGTGCTAAGCGCCTGCGCCTGCGCTGATCTGCAGCATGCAGCGCATTGTTCAAGGGGTATATTTTTGAAAGGCACTTAAGTGAAATATTGTGATTGTCACTCGGTAATACTCGTACCTATTCGGTGCGAAAAAAACTTATTCGTTTTAAACTCAAACTCAAATTATCTTTATTTTACGGAACATACAGGATGTTAATTAAAATAAGTCAAAATTACATATTAATTACATACAAACATACATTAAAGGATTTAAATTCATACATACGTATTCGTTCTTTTGACACCACCGACTCTACGCCTATTCGCAAAGGGCAGTCTTCCCCAGAGAGACTACTGACAGCCCCCTCTATAAGGCCTGCCTTGCCTATAGGCTGATGAGACAGTCCCCAACGTAATCCTGGAATGTATAGGATTGGCAGACTAACCGGCAAAAATCCTACCAAACATTAGGTCACTCCCAAAAGAACTGTAAGGAAATAGATAATAAATAAAAACACACTAAACAAAGACGCATCAGAGCAGTGGGCGGTAAACTGTTAAATAAATCAAATAACCATAATAAAACACGGTCAATCACGATTTGTTAAAGTAAATGCAAATGTATGCTAGTCGTAGGTAGTTATTAGCAATGTCCGAGAAGTAATTGGTGTATTTGAATACCGGACTTTATTAGTGGAAGCTTCCGTGTCTCTTAGTGGTGACATACACATGATACACATCGCGGATACACATAACAAGATACGAAGAAATCTATATTACCTTTGCTGTCAGTATTGTCAAGTTAAAGCGGATATTCTGGTATAATTGTGGACATGATACAAACTTCGCGTATGATATAGGTCAGATGGCAGTCGTTTTACGTAACCTGCCAATTCCTGGATCATGGTAAAAGCGTAGGTACCCCGAATGAGAAACAGGACATGGCGCTAGACTATAAAAATGTTAAGACTCATACTTCATGAGTATGAGCCTAAAGAGTAGCGGTTTTCTTTTCCATTTTAACTTTACATATATCAAATCTTTTCATACCTAGATGAAGTAGGTAGTTTTCGACAACTTAGATCATGCATGGTGAAGTATAAATTGAAACATGAATATACATAAATGTACATAGGGTGACTTTTTAATCAGTACGCAAATTTTGATATAACGAAAGAAAGGAGAAAAAAATGTTGTTTTCCAAAATTATCAGATTATGATACCCTTTTTTAACGTCTTAGAGGATGAACTTTGTAAAACGCAGAAACACGTTAGTCACAAATTGTGTTGAAGAGGTCTTATGTTATTTGGACGATGATTTATTTTTTTTCCATACAAAAACTTTTATTTATTTTCATGCTTCAGACGATCTAGCTTGTAATTTTTATATGAAACGATATATAAAACAAAAAAATACGGGTCTGTTGAATTTTCATAAAGTTTACGTACAAAAAAATTGCGTACTGATTAAAAAATAACGTGGTATATAGCCCTTGACCTGTGCATATGTTATTCTCAAATTCGAATCTCAAACATTGACTAACCATCGGTGACGTAGTTAACTTAATTGACCGACTGTTATTGAAACCAAATCATGTCACAAGACCACCACGTCTATTTCCTTCCGTTCAAAAATACCAAGGTCTTTATTACCATAATCAAAAGATTTGAACCATTATCGGAAGCCCAACTTAGTTCCACAACAGCCTCTGAACCTTGTTTAATTTCGAGTGTCGAGGCTAGCGTGCCAGTATCAATTATCATCTGCAGCATTATCTAATACCTACGTGCGAAGGTCCACTGGTGAGCCATGCTGCGATGATTGCTTAGGTCTTCATTGAAGCCTAAGTTATAAGGTCGATGCGAAGTTATATTGGAAAACAAAGGGGCCTAAAACGCTCCCTTGCTGCACTGTAGAGAATCTAACATCTACGCTTGGGAGGCAAAACCTGTTTCGTAATTAATCGTTAAATAGTAAAACATTCGGGTTACGGGTGTGTTCTCAAAGTTCCACTTATTATCACTATATAATGACGTTCTAATTGAAAAAAAAAGAAAAATGGTTTGGTTTTTAGTCTAACTTTTAAACTAAAGAAACATTACCTCTAAATAGCACAACATTTTATTTAGTTTTCTATTATGAAATATGTACTTCTACAACAGACTACGTGTAAGAAAGCTCCCTGTACGATATAGACCAGGAATAAAAAGTAAAAAATAATACCTTTCGTTGAGCCATCATTTGATTGACCCTTCATTTGATTGGGTCTGATTCACTAAAGTGGTACCCCGACGCGACATTATAGCGCCATTTTAATGAGCAAACCCTATCGTGCCATCCATCGATTTCGATAATTAAAATATATATATGTATTTCTGAAATGAATTTGATGGCTCAACGAAAGGTATTATTTTTTACTTTTTAAATGTCCGCTTTACTTTTTTGCGGGGGGGTTTTTTTAAATTGTTAATTTAATTTTAGCGGTCAAACTTATAACACCCCTCTTTTTGCGTCGGGGGTTAATAAGACTGGATTTTTCGAAGATTGAAGAATTGGGGTATTCCTGGAATAACGATAAAAGAAATAAAATATCTATTACCGTAAAGGAGTAGATCTCTTAGTAGGTAACCAATCAATGTGAATTACAATTACAAACGAAACTAATAAATCTTGCGTATTCGCTCAGTGATCTCAAATTAAAATATTATATTACAGTGGTAGGTACTCGGACGTTAGTCACGATGGTATTTACATAGTAATGTAAACAGCAAGCTTGTTACTATGGTGTATGACCACAATATCTTTATACAAATTACAAATGATCCTGGCAAGACAACTGATTCATTGGTTTCTTCGATAAACCTAACTGATTTAAGATTCTTAGCCTTATCAACTGAAAGAAGATATTATTGTGGCGACTATAACGCAGCTGCACCGGACACCGGTCTAGTATGTGGTGATGCGGTTTTTAACTTGTCTGTAGAATCTTGATTTGTATATACAAAAACCGCAGCGTATAACTATATCACACTAACACCGCATGAGTTTAAAATAAAAAGTCGCAGCTCCGTAGATCAGAGCAGATTACCTTCATGCAATAAACGCATTGAATTTATACATTTAAAAGCTTTAAAAATTAAGTTATTGTTTAGAAGAGCCAATTTATAATGGCAAACCCTGGCATGAAGGAGCCAGTTTTTTAAAGAGCCGGGGTTGCATTTTTAGGAACGGATTTGGTTAGTGATTTCATTTTTAAGTGGCAACACCTGATTTCCCGTCATCCACAAACATACCGACAATACCACAAAAATCACATAAACATACACAAACATACCACAAAAATCACCAACCAAATCCGTTTCTAAACTACCAAAATAATGCAAATAACTCCTTTAAAACCTGGCTCCTTCATGCCATTTCTCCGTTTAATATAACAACTAGCTGATGCCCGCAACTTCGTTTGCGTGTAATTTTTTTTTTTTTACAGAGTACACAGATTGAAAACATCTATCTTACGTGATTTAGATTTTTACATACAAAAGTTTTTTCCCGCTTAACTCCCGTTCTCGTAGGAATTTTGCAATATCCTGTTGCAACTAAGCTTTAAGTTTACTAAGGTACCTGCATGCCAAATTTCAAGCGTCTAACTTAAGCGGTTTAGATTTTTCATACAAAAGGATTTTCCCGCTAATTCCCGTTCCCGTGGGAATTTCGGGAATTCCTTTCTTAGTGCACCTCTACGGTACCTAAGCTACGTCCCTTCCAAATTTCAAGTGCCTACGTTTAGCCGTTTAGGATGTGCGTTGATATGTCAGTCAGTCAGTCAGTCAGTCAGTCAGTTTCTCCTTTTATATATTTAGATTCCAAGATCGAGTGAATATACTTCTGGGTTGTCACATCTTTGGCTAGGTTATGTTTAAGAGCAAAATCATTTTTTTAATAAGTTATCCAAGTGATGACGAAGCAAAACCACTCGCATCACATGTCAAGCTAAACCATGCCAAGGCCGTGGCAATGACTGCGCTCTGAAAACATAGCTCCACTGTAATTGATACATAGATGTACATTATGTTCACATTATTAGTAATATTAGGAAGAAGATTCGAACAAATGCTGATAAGATCTAATCATAGTTTGTTTTTTGTAGTTGTTATGAATTATACAGAATCATTCATGTGGTGACCTATATTTTTTCCTATAGATGTCATAAAAATGCAATTTTTGGTAAATAATGTTATTTATTTTTATTAAATTGTAACTTCTTGTCAAATTCTTTGGCCAAGATACTTTTGAAAACTTATTATATCCTTATTTACTTTTATCACATCGTTAAACATTTGTTTTGTAATTTAACGTTTATATCATTCAATTAATGTCTAGTTAAGACCAATTCAGCAGTTTTATAGACCTATCTGAATAATATATCGATTAAACTTCGTAGTTTTTTCTCAAGGAAGGAATATATAATTTCTTGCACGATATGCATGTTAAAAAATTAAATATTCGGTGCGTAGAACGAACAAAAAGTTTTTAATAAAATAAATTTTTAATAAATGGCCAAGGGTCAATCACGGGTAAAATATTAAATGTAAGGGTAAGGATTTCCGAGAGGGAAAAGTACAGTCAACAGCACATCAGGTTACCACAAACTGACAAATTTTCCCAATGGATAGTAAACTTTAATGCTTGGAGATAAAATTGAAAATCAATTGAAGAAATTTGACAGTTTTGGATAGCATGATGTGCCGTTGTCCCTGTACATTGGAAACCTTGACTCCTTAGAGTAACTTATACTTGCATCACGTTAAAAAACTACAGAGAGATAAAAACATTTCTTTAAAAATGTATAGAACTTTCCTAGAGGAAAATCAAATTAACCTACAAATGCCAAACTATTTTTTTAAAGGGAATTTATAAAAACTGTCATTAAACACATAAACACGCTACACACTTAATTAAAGGTCCACACTAAAGTTTTCCCTTGTGTCGTGGGTCCCTCGGAACATACATAAAGACAGAGACCCAAGACCTGAGAACAAACATCTGCTTTTTAAACAAACATTTGCCCCGACTGGGAATCGAACCCAGGACCCGTCGATCAAGACGCAGAGCTACTACAACTCGACCAAACCGGCCGTCGTCATTATAATCATATCAACTGCCAGGTATCCCGCTGCTGAGCCTACCCCAAGGCTCATCATATTAATCGGTCCTATACAACCCGTAAAGAAGCCAGACTTGTAATCCGAAGGCCGTGGGTTCAAATACTGGTGCGGGTCTGTACCAATAAATTCGTCTTTCCGGATTTATGTACGAATTTTTAATTATCACTTGCTCAACGGTGAAGGAAAACATCGTGATGAAACCCGTCCGTCCAAGAAATTCATTTTCTAAAGACGAGCGGTCCACCAACCCGCATTAGGCCAGCGTGGCCTAAAATCCCCTTCGCGTTTCTAAGGAAGGCCCGTGCCCCTCGGTGGGGACGTATATGGGCTGGTAAGAGAGAGAGAGAGAGAGAGATATACATACAATCCGTATCAAGCGACTTCACGCAATCTTTGTCTTAAAGCTATATCATCGTAGCCTAGCGTACGTTACCAAGTGGCGCTCGCTTATTTGAAATGATCAGTGAGATTAAGCAACATACATATTATGTGACAATATTATGTGAGATCCTCTATGTTATATAATAGAATTAATAAGGAACTTAATATTTATGATAAATTATACTATGAATCTAAAGTAATTATAACTGAATGGCTTAAAACTAAAAACTATGAAGAAACAGAGGCTTTTCTAGTAATAATAACTTAAAACATTATATACAAAATTTTCTTAACTCACACACACACACACACACACACATACACACTCACACACACAAGAATTTATGTTTTTTACTTTATATTTTTACTTTTTGCTTTTTTGTTTCTATAATATTGTATCTAACGTGTTTTTTTATGGAAGAGCGGAGTCTTCTGACACAGGCGTACACGCTTAAAAGAAGACTCCAATCAACATTGTTCATGTACGTGTATTTCAAAAAATAAAGAATTTTGTAATTTTTTTTTTTGTAATACCTAGGTGCATAAAACCTGATGGGTGACCGAAGTAGCAATCTATCACGAGTGTTTCCATGCTTTGTCGATTGACTACAGTGGTTAAACCTAGTCAGAGGTCGTTTGGTGATTTACAAACGTTGACAACAAGGTAGTCAAGTTCGTCTCATAGTTTATACCCACTTGATAAAAAGGAAGTGCAGTATCATTTCAAAATTTTACGTCTTAAAAATTTATTACTATTTTATTATTAACATACAGCCTCCAAATCAGTCACGTGAATGATTCACGTAGGGTTCCCAACCATAATGTTAATAATTTTCCACGTTAAAAACGTATGAGTCACCGGCTTCATTCCCAACAACAGTTCGCACAAAGTAGATAACTAGTATTTTTTGCAGACTATACAATCCCACAAACGAAAATGTCACTCATTTATATAGATGATGTTCTGGTTTGTAGTATTTTTTGTTTTTGTTGTTTTTTTTAAAGCGCTGAATCATTTTCGATCTGGAGTATACCTCTGGAGTATACTGTTGCGATCAAAAAAAGAATTCTGAAAATCGGTCGGTCCATAATTGGCGAAGAAATCGGCTAACATACATTAAAAAAAATACATACAGTCGAACATAGAACCTCCTCCTTTTTTGAAGTCGGGTAAAACAATTTTATACTGTTTTGGACTACTTTAAATGGTATCATACAAATAAAAATAGATAATCAATGGTATCATACAAATACATAGCTCACGCCTAAAATCCCTAACGGGGTAGGCAGAGCATCAGTAGTTCAATGGTATCCATAGAAAGAAAGTAAAGGTTAATGGTGTACCATGGACTTAGTATATTTGTAGAGGTTCTATTACCGATGGTTCCTACTTTGAATGATTGGGGTCATTTCGCGCCTTTTATAAATAACTGACGTAGTCCCTTCCGCGGCTTTGGCCGTGAAGGTCAGGTTTCCTTCTAATAAATGAAGTCAACTAGTTAATTGTCTTTCCCTGGTTGTCTACCCGGTCACCAGCTCCCTCAGAGCTACGCCACAATATAGACAGAAAAATATCTATATGACATTGAAGAAATAAAATACTGTTTGTTTCAGCTATAAGACAAACATTGTTACTAATGTTATACTTATATATTCTATGGATCCATTTTATCCGAAATAAAAGTTTTAATTCATTCATTTACCTTCTGCTACCTTAGTATACTTCATTTCATGTAATAAAAGTTGACAACCCTAGATTCACGTCGCTCGTTCGCTCGCGTGTTTTTGTGGTCATAAACATTATCACTGAGAATTTGATCTATTCGATGACAGGTTTTGTTCAATGGGTAGCGACCCTGGTTTTAAACAATACGATCGCGATTCGACTCCCTATCGAGGCAAATAATGGGTTAATACAAGGAGAGATTAGTTTTCGGGAAAAGATAGGCACATTGTTCTTTGTATTTCCACTCTAAAAAATATATAGAATGAGCCAATTGCCAATTCTCCACAGGAATACTTAGGCAGTGGGTGGTACGTGAAGGTTTTGTTGTAATGTAGGCGAAATGTATACCCTATTAAGGATAACAGGCGTGATGTTTGAATAAATAAAAGTTATCGATTTTTTGATAAGTAGTTTAAACTTCAATTACAATCGTAGCGAATATAAGATGTCATTTAAACAAATATTGTTACATAAGAACTTTATTTCTAATGTTTAAATATTTTTAAACGCTTTCGGAGTCGAGGGAAATTCACAAAGATTTTTTGCAAGCAAAGAAAAAAATTCGGCGCGAATGGGACTTGAACCCACGACCCCAGGATTAGACTTTGTGCTCTAACATTTCCTTCAAGTAAATAAATATTCAAAAGATTCCAAACCTAAGAAGAAAGGATAGAACGACTATAATACTCATCCAAACATTAACTTAATGTAAATAAGTTGTTTATAATCATTAAATAAACCACATCAACTGTCATTCATTATTGATTCAGAAAAACGCATTACTTGCAATACTTACTCACTTTTTTGACGTCATAACAAAAGAGACGACAATACATATTGTTAATTAACGACAAAGATAGCAAGATACTAGGAAATCCCTTCATTGAAATTAATTGCCGGTCTAGTCCATTAATCGTTTGTGGTCAAACTAATCGCTATTACAAAGAAACAGAGTTTAAATCTAATGGAAATTTTCCTCAATTTATTTATGGAAAGTTTAGTTCCAATCAGAAAATATTTGTGGAATATGTTATTTGGGAAATCCTAGAATGCCCTAGATGTCACTGATGTAGGTGGGGCTTAGACCACAAGTGTGGTAATAACATGTTATGTTATTGTTTATCGCGGGCGTTTTCCGCTCTCAGCTTCTCGGTTGGACAATTGTGCAGTTTTGCTCGTTTCGTTTAGATTCCTAATTTAAAATTCAAAAATATCTTCATTTCCTATTTCCCTTTTAAAGAGTTCAAGTGTTTATCTGCTTATTTCCTCAAGAACCCAGCACTGCCGAAGCAGCCGCCGCATAGTTACCTTTGGCTAATCCCTATCCCTACAAATATTATACAAATGCGAAAGTCACTCTATCTGTCTGTTACGCTTCACGCCTAAACTACTGTCCCGTTTTTGATGAAATTTAGTTCAGAGATAGATTAGACCCTAAGAAAGGACATAGGCTACATTTATTCCCACAGCTGGGCACGATATAACCTGTAGTCCACGCGGGCGGAAAGCTAGTGTTAAATATTTGTCCTACAACATTTGTTCAAGGTGTCGAGTTATAAATGTAATACTTAGATTCAACTTAGTACATTTAACCTTTTTCTATCGACCGTTTTGCAAAATAGAGATACAAGAACCTATTTAAATTATAGTATAGGTAGTCTAAAGTAGTGCAGCTTTAATAATGGTAGTTGTAAGACATAGTAGCTGCTAATAATATGTAATTGTGTAGCTGGATAATAACAGCACTAAAAACTACGACAATTATCACTTTTAATTTACCCTAACTAGGAGAGACGTTAAAGATGGAAGTTTAAAAATACATACTTATGTTTAAAAGTACTTTAATAAATTATTAAACAAGTTGCGCACGGGTAGATTAGTACAATGAGACCAATTCCGAAATCTGATTCTGATTGTTTAATTTAATAGCGTTTAGCACACACTTACCGAATAAATACCGTGCGCAACGTGCCGTGTTAGGGTCTTTTAACCGTGTGGTGATCGGCTGAGAATAACACCACCCCATCTCTTTCCGTGGGTGTCGTAAGAGGCGACTAAGGAAACACAAATGAGACCTGCCTCCTAGTAATCCATCCCAGGCAACAACATTTAATTTTTTTCTGAATCTGAGGTGTCGTCCTATGGTTTCATGCGGTGTGGTAGGCTCTGTAAAGGGCCGTCTGGTTCGCGACCACCCTCCTACCGAAGTCCGACGCCAAACAGCTTGCTGTGTTCCGTCGGTGCGTGGGAGTACCAGTGCCTTTATAGGCATTTTCTGGATTAACTCGCTCCATCGTCGACCTCATCTTTGACCTTATGGTCAAGATTGAGGTCAAGAGTTAACCCATCTTATATATAAAAAAAAATGTATTATTTGAAAATTAACAGTCCAACAATCTCACATTTCTGCCGCATGTATTGTAGAGTAAAAGAACAAAATATGACAGTAACATCTGTGTTTTCTTTCATTAACAACGTTGTTTAAAAAAATGCGAACTGCACAACAAAGGTCAAAACCTGTTACATTTTGCCTACACATCCGAAACGGTGAAATCGACCGGCAAAAACATTAATCGATTATTTAAAAATAGGGCTTCTATAGACTTACTCATCCGCAAAGGTCTCAGTTGTAGTAGAAAATTGTATCACGATAAAAAAGAAGAACAATTATAATTGTATTTATTTGTAACATTAACAATAGGAAGGACGTTTCATGAGGAGGGTGGTACGGACGGAGTGCCTGCTGGTTTTTTTTTATTAGTTATAGACAGTTCAGTGAACAAAGTAGTGCACAAGAGACAGAAGGCTTATGTTTTGCTGAAGACGGCATTTGTTTAGTTCGTAGGCAAATGACAATCGTGAAAAAGTTTATTTCTCTCTAACGATTTGACACTTTGTTAGCTGTCCCGCCATTGTAAAAGTAGGTACTGTTGTTTTTTGTACTTAATAATAGGTCTTTACCTATGAAATTGCCGATTTTTTCTCAAGCTTTATTTTATTCATAATTTATTTGATTGAACAGCTATTACTAAAATTGTTTTTTATTTAAAACCTTGGCCATATAACGGAGATATTGAGTCACATTAATACATATTCACTTAAAAAAGAAGCTCAAATATAGCTCGTTTCATCCGTTGACCGTTTCATTGTTTATTTTTGCAGTACCGTTGTTACAGTTACAACTTTCAATAAAGTAAGCATGACGAAAATTTACTTAATATTGTCCAAACCTTCCCACAAAATTTCGCTAAATTTGGATTTCGCATTCCCGAGAAAAATCCAAAAACGTTAGTATGGAAAATTCAGTTTTCCAAAAATATTGTATGAAAAACGGCAATTTCATAGGTAAAAACCTATTATAAAAATAAAATAAAATTGCTTCATTGATTTGTAAATTAATAATTTACCAAATGAGTATCTATCACGAAAGCCTATTTGCTAAATAATTATTCACAAAATAATTACCGATTTTCCCAGACTTTGGTATCGCTTGGAAATGTTCTGAAATGTTATTGCTTGAATTAATTGTCAGATTATCGCGGAATTGTAGTTCAATGCTAGACTTGATGAGAGTTATTGACCTAGAAGTCCTAGAACAGATTAAAATACCTAATTGAAGTCTAGGACAAGAATGAAGTTCCCAGGGCCGCCGTTATCTAGTCAGCTGAGATTGCTGTGCAAGGGTACGACAAATGTTTTTGAATTTGTGAAAGTTGAAGAAAAAGTCAATTGAATAATGTTTAAATGTATGTTTAATGAGCTATGATAGAGCGGGTTCTCCTGCCACGGGCAAATTAATTGCTTACTAGGAGTTTTTTTTCCCATTACTTTATTTTGTGAAAAGTGTTTATGAAATAAAATAATATTCTTTATTTTTAGGTTTAATTTTCGACATTTTCATGGAATAACGTGTATATGAGTATTATTATTTCCAAAAAATATATTTATTTATTTGTTTATTGTCTTAGAAAGTATTTGTAGTACCTATTAAGAACTGTAAAATAGTAACTCTTCGCATTACATTTTCCGTAACGATAAAAAAAATATAATATAGTACTAGCTTTGCTTTCCGCCCGCGTGGACTACAGGTTGTATCGTGCCCAACTGTGGGATAAAATGTAGCATATGTCCTTTCTCAGGACATATGCTACATTTATCCATCTATCTCTGTACCAAATTTAATCAAAATCGGTTCAGTAGTTTAGACGTGAAAGACGGACAGACAGACAGACAGAGTTACTTTCGCATTTATAATATTAATAAGGATTTATAAATCAGTTGCATTTAAAACAAATCGCTTAATAAGAAACTGATATTAATAAATAGGTTATTCTAGTACAAGTTAAGCTCTATCAAATCATTTTTCAATTAAGAAAATTGCATAGGAAAATACACCTTTGAACTGAGTAATTAAAGACTTATTTTCTGCAAATTACTGTAGAAGATGCAAATATTTTCTCACGGGATTTGTTTGCAAGTTATATTATGTATATTATTGAAGTTCCCATTGAGGGGCACGGGCCTCCCTTCAAAACTGTGAAGGGGGTTTAGGCCATAGTCCACCACGCTGGCCCAATGCGGGTTGGTGGACCGGGTGGAACCGAACTTAGAATGTAAGCTTATTTACATTTTGACATTAAAATAGTTTACTTTAAGTACTAGAATAAAATAGAAAAAATCTTTATTTCAGGACATTCAGGATGCCACTTAAAATAAGTCAAGATTACATTTAATACATACAAACATACATTAATAGCTTTAAATACATATTACACATTCGTTCTTTTGACCCTACTGACTCTACGCCTATTCGCAAAGATGCAGTCTTGAGTGAGAAAAAAATAATAATTTAATGACAAATACAAATACTTCGGAGTATCAAATGACAGGTACTCTCTAGCGCAGTATTTCCCAAACTATGGGTCGCGACCCACTGGTGGGTCGCGGTGGTAACACCAAAAAACGTGTGTAACTTAGCTCAGCCTACACGGTGGCGGTGGCGAATGCAACTAGCCAATGAGGGATTTTCTTTTTATTTATTTTTTAATTTTTCCCCAGGCGCCGGATAGATGGCGCTAAACTAGGTACGTTACTGCAACGTTAGGTCGTAAAGATACCATATCCTTTAACAAATTTTTAGGTCGAGGTGGGTCGCCAAATTTGGACTATCTTTTTGGTGAGTCGCCGCCCAGTCAACTTTGGGAACCACTGCTCTAGCGCATAAGTACAGATGACAGTAACAGGTATCGGTCGTGTGTCGGTCGAAAACTTACAGAGTGTTCACGTATTAATAATTTAATACTAAAACTTCCTTGCTGGACTGGGAGTGACAGAATAACTTAGAATGTGCCAGCTACCCACTCTTCCCAGGTATACAGAAAAAGCCTGTAAGAGGGATGCGAGGCTTTTGCTGTATAATGGGCGAAAGGCTGACCACCTCTCAGAATTATGCAACTTGTTCCATCTGATAACCCTCATAATTTGTGTCAAACGTGGCATCTTGTGGTTCTAGAACCACTGATACTCTGCCTACCCCGTTAGGGATTATGGGTATGAGCGTATGTATGTACTAAAACGGGTCTAAATTCGCGTACATATTATGATTTTACCTTTGTTCCCGACATTTCGACGCGGTTGCAAGCGCAGTGGTCACGGGTAGACGTTGTTTGTTGTTCCAGCAAGGTGTCATCGGAGTGGTGGTCGTCTAGGTATTCTTTAAGTTTATACTTCACTACTTTGATTTACTTTAAGTAACATACTAAATCTAAATATATAAAAGGAGAAACTGACTGACTGACTGACATATCAACGCATAGCCTAAACGGCTAAACATAGGCACTTGAAATTTGGAAGGGACGTAACTTAAGTACCGTAGAGGTACATTAAGAAAGGAATTCCCGAAATTCCCACGGGAACGGGAATTAGCGGGAAAATCCTTTTGTATGAAAAATCTAAACCGCTTAAGTTAGACGCTTGAAATTTGGCATGCAGGTACCTTAGTAAACTTAAAACTTAGTTGCAACAGGATATTGCAAAATTCCCACGGGAACGGGAGTTAGCGGGAAAAAACTTTTGTATGTAAAAATCTAAATTAACACGCAAACGAAGTTGCGGGCATAAGCTAGTATTCTATAAAATGAAAGTCTTTTTGACTTGACTTCTATGACCGACACATACGTTGCTATCTATCCATCTCTGTTTTGTGTGTAGCTCAAGAGAGATGCAATGACTGTCCATATCGAATTTAATAGTATACGGTCGGGTAGGCCAAGAAAGTGGTTTATCAGTTTTCACAGAACTTCCCTTGTAACCAAAATATCGCTAAGGTTCACAATTTAACAAAGAAAGAGATAGATTGATGACGTATTATGATGCATTTATATTGCAAGGGAAAATCAATCTTGCTGTTTTATGTCAAGCAAACGAATTTCAACCTTAGGGTGGTAGACCACATTTTGGCCGAAGTACGGAGCCTGACCCATCAACCTCACGAGTCAAAAACTGCCAGCATTATCGTGCTAGGCCATTGGCCATCGCATCACGCGAGTGAGTGACAACACAATGGGAGCCGACACGCAACGTCAACTGCATCGTTACGTCATCACACCAACCGGGTCATTGTTGCCCCATTTAAATAAAGAAGGCTAAAAATATCCCGCTAATATGACAGGTTAATCGGTTTAAAAATAGAAGGTTTCGGATAAATTTGTTTACGATTGTCGCATGTTTTTTTCGAACGATTTTGAAAAAGGAAGACAAATAGCATAATTGACTATAGGAACAAGGTTATACGAGTTTTATGCGAAAGAGATTTTATACTTCGTTATCCGATCTGTAGGCACAGATAAGAAAAGATTTGGACTTAGTAGAGACAGCCAGTAGAGTAATATAGACTAGGAGACGTATTTTTGAAACGATAGAATTCCAATTCGCATTCGAATTGACAAGATTCGCGTGAGAATCTCATACAAATCTTGTCAATTCGTATGCGAATTGGAATTCTATTGTTTCAAAAATCAGGCCCTAGAATGTCTATTTTCCCTCCGAATAGGTACAAAATCCATCAATTGATCAAAAATTCATTCTGTCATTTAATTAAACAAAGTAGCTGTCGTTAAGAAGTAATTTTAGTTCCAAAGCAGTTTTTCTCTAGTAACAAAATATTACTTAATCGTTTTTTCTAGGCACTAGAAGTAATGTTTTGATAAAATTGCTTATTGTCAACTTTAAACTAAATCTTGACTGTACGAAAGAAACAATAAAAAAAACTATAAAATTAACGATAAACCTGGAAAATATTTATCCTTACCATAAAAGCGTTGGCCGGGTTAGGTTTCCCCGATTTTGTTGCAAAATAGTTCTTATTGTAATGAAATAGAGTGCATGTTTACTTGTACCTAAAAAGATAGATTTATGGATAGGGCCGCATTTCTAAGTAGTAATAAAACCAAATAAACTACTTTATAGCTTATATTTAAGACTAGCATTCTGCTTTGGACTTCGTTCCCGTGGGAATTCGGGAAAATTATGTAGCCTATGTTACTCAGGGATAATGTAGCATCCTAATGGTGTACCTAAGAATTTTTGAAATCGGTCCAGTAGTTTTTATGTTTATTCGTTACGTACAAAAATACAAATCTTTCTTCTTTATAATATTAGTGTAGAAGGGCAATGTAATTCTTGAAAAGATGGCGTCCATGATTTTTGTGGTTTTGAAAAAGTCCAGTTTAATGGGTATTAAAATAAGGAATGGCGAAGCCGCCAATACCAAGTCAAGAAATCCACAGAAGAAACCCTTAATAGTTTGTAATACGCCAGAGCCTCGTGATCAGCAGTGTGTACCGCTAGCATGACGATTTTGGAGCACTAAGGTGTGGCTGTTATGAGCCACACACCTCGTCAAGATGCCTAGTCGCAAATTTGGTGCCCAATGCAATAATAAAAACTAAACAAGATTATGTACTCAGGGATTTAGACCGTGTGGTGATCGGTTGAGAATAACACCACCCCATCTCTTTCCGTGGGTGTCGTAAGAGGCGACTAAGGAAACACAAATGAGACCTGCCTCCTAGTAATCCATCCCAGGCAACGACACTTCATTTTTTCTGAGTCTGAGGTGTCGTCCTATGGTCTCATGCGGTGTGGTAGGCTCTGTAAAGGGCCGTCTGGTTCGCGACCACCATCCTACAGAAGTCCGACGCCAAACAGCTTGCTGTGTTCCGTCGGTGCGTGGGAGTACCAGTGCCTTTATAGGCATTTTCTGGGTTAACTCGCTCCATCGTCGACCTCATCTTTGACCTGGTCAAGATTGAGGTCAAGAGTTAACCCATATAATAATAATAATAAAAAAAACACTATTTTAGTTATTCATTTTACATAATTTAATATAAAAATTGTTGTTCAGTGAATTTCAACTGAATTAACGAAGAACTTACCTAATTAATTTCGATAAGATTAAAACTAGTGAATTACTAAATTAAATTGAACTCTGTTACTGAACATTAACTCATCCATAAACTGCTATAGTCCTTTATGAGATAGACAGATCATCACATCATGTGATTCTAAAACGATTAAAGAATCATTTCAATTAAACCAGATACCTAATGTTAATATGGTGATCACTGTCAATTTAACAATGTCACGACCGTCAAGAATAGGCTTTACCTAGATTTTAATACATTCTAGACCTAAATAGTACAGGTTAATAAAGTCTTAATAGGTATTATGCGAATCGATAATCAGTTTTAAATCAGCTTTGAAATCAGCCACACCTATTTACTTATTATTTAGAAAAGTATTTATTGCAAGCTGTTCGCCAGCGTAAGTTTCTTTGCCGAGGGAAAGTTATAGCCCTTGACAGGGCTGGCGAACCTTTGTGGCAATTTTTTAAAAGAAATTTTTAATGAGACCACAGACGTGCTATCAAATAATGTTATCTTATTGTGAAAATAATTAAATTAAATTAAAATAAGCGCGCTACCCGCTCGCTGCGCCTACTCATTCCGTAACGTAGCCTACGTTAAGTTCATTAGTTAAACTGCATAGTGAATTTTGTCTACTAGGACAGTAAGTATTATATTATCTGTGCTTTGTCAATCGGTGGCGTGCCCAAAATATTTTGTCGCTTGCCATTAGTTCGCCATCCCTGGCCTATGATGTTCCGGGGAAAAAAAACTTTAATGGTGTAAGAACTTTTAAATTGGTCCAGTGGTTACATACAGCATATTAATTACAAAGAAACCGAGAATAAAAGTTCTTCACCTTTATAATTTTAATGAAAGATAAAATGAAGATGTTCCTCTGGCATTGGTAAGAAATGTAGCCTTTTTACCTACTCCCCCTACTACCTACTTCTTTCTGTATAAACTAAGTAAACTAGTTTTAAACATATTGTTACGTGTTCTTACTACAATTTTTGTTATGAGTATCCGATATATCGGCGCTGTTGCAAGCACCATAATTACGGATGAACTGGAGAAATGCGGGTGAACTGGAGAAAGAGCTCAGAAAAAACCGCCTTCGGGATCATGGGCTTGCCACAGCGCCGAAATATCGGATACCCATTTATAACAAAAATTTTAGTAAGAACACGTAGTAATATATTTAAAACTAGTAAAAATAACCGCGAGAATCGAAACAATATATTAAAAGAAGTACAAATTGTTAACCCTGACGTCTTCTTGAGGCTATGTCCACAGCATCCTCCCTCGGGAGATCATACTCCCTCATATCAAGCCCTTACAATATATATATTCTTTATATATTCTTTATTGCACAAAAACAGTAGAAAAATTTCACATAAAAAATAGTGTAACAAAGGCGAGCTTACAATCTATATATATATATATATAAATGGAACCCGATTTTCGTTGTCACGACATCACGCGTGAACGGCTGGACCGATTTGGATGATTTTTTTTTGTTGTGTTCCTTATTGTCAGGAGAAGGTTCTTATGAAAGAAAAAACTAAAAAAGTGCCACGGGAACGAAGTCCCGGGCGGAAAGCTAGTATGCAATATTAATGCAATATGCAATATTGTGTGACTTTAATTTACCAAGCGAAATTTCTTACGACTTCCATACCATCCAAACACTCAAGCCTACAATCCCTGTCAGAGTAGACATCATTGTGGTTCTGTAACCAGTTGACGCCACATTTGACCTAATTTTTGGAGTAATAAATTGAAACATGAGCATAGTGGTGATGTTTTCAGCCTTTTGGCTACAAAGGAAAGCCCTCGTAGTCCCACATACTGGCTTCGACTGTATGCCTGGGAAGAGTTGGCGTCTATAGAATAAAACAGAAACTATTTACTGCTTCCACGCCATACACATAGTTACAAATAATTAACAAAAACAAAATGTACTAATACCTATTTAACACAATGTGCCTTAATCTTGGTTGCGGACCACAATAAATCTGGCACATTTTAAGTTTTTCTTTTACTCCCAGTGCGGCGTGAAAGCCTTATGTCTTGCGATGAGTTTGAACACAGGCCAAGGTCTATTTGGACTATCAATGTGCACCATCAATTTTAACTTGTGGGTCTGTTGTCTGTTCTGCTTTTTTAAGTTTTTAAACAAGCCAGTTGGCTTGGTTTCAGTTGAAACGGCATGTAAAAATAAAACAAATAAAAAATGTTTTTCCTTCTTTCTAGAATAATCCAAGATGTTCCACGGCGGCATCTGGGCGAAGCTGAGTGGCTACTACAAGTGGTACGTGCTGGGCCTGGTCTCCGTCGGCTATATACTGGGAGAACTCGGCCACTATCTCATCGGTGAGTTCTTTGGTCTTCTTCTTATCGTGTAGGTATAGTCAAATGTGTGGCGAACTTGGCTAAGCCTGGTGTCAGAGTTTTCAAACCGCACAAAGGCCTCTGAGTTGGTTTTAACGACTGTAGTCAATCGACAACAGCCGGGACCGACAACTTAACGTGCCCTCTGAAACACGGAAACGCTCGTGATAAATTGCCACTTTTGGTCACCTATCAGATTCCCTGCCTCTGTATAAGTACGTTGCTTAACCTCACTGATCGGTTGAGCTTAACTAGCGCCACTTGGCTAAGAACTCTTTAACGTTATTGCTCTGCTAATCCTTTAAGGAGATAAACGTGATTGATGAAATTGATTAATTGAAATTGATGAATTGACATTTTTTTGTAAACAAAACTGATTATTATTATGTAATGCTTATTGCCCACATCTTAAATACTACTACTTCTCATTAGGATACGGCCTTGGTTGTGTCAATCTAATGCTGACATAATACACTTTTTGCGCCCGCGCCCTATGTCATATCGTTACATACGTTACTGTGTACATAATGATGAATTAGTTGCCATATTCACGTGAAGGAATGTGTCAGAAAAACTAGTTTTAACACCGGCAAAAAGTATTATGTGCGTGTCAAGCCAAGGCCTTTTCAATCAATAGGCAGGCAAGTATTTTCTGGAAGATATTGTAATGACAGGGATTAGATTATGAAAACTGTTTCGAAGTTTTGCTTCATAGTTGCAAGATATATAATCTTTTAATACAGTTACATTCAATACATTTTTGTGCTGGTATGTACTTCTTTTCGCACACCGGATGGTGTGGCTGAAAGAAATCTGTTATAGAGATAAGCTCGCCTTTGTAGATAAGCCTAAACCCCTCCTCCCTTCTTTGTGATATTTCGTGATGACCCATTTACTATATTATTATCAGCATTCCGACAACATGGCCGTCCAGTCCCATTTAAGACTGTCAGATTATTAAAAGCTCTTTACTATAATTACAATAGGATAACTTAACACAAAATAACCAACCTTTCTATTCCTCCACTTGGAAACAGAACTAACGAAAAAAAAGAACATGTTTTTGCGTAATTAGTAAAGCTTAATTAGCCGCAAAGTTAAGTTCAAAGTCAAGGCTGTTAGTTGAACGTAAAAACTACGTTACGTAACGATAATGAACGTAACCCGTTCACTTGAACTTGATTGATTGAGAAGCGTGAAGTAACATTATAAAATATTTACGTTTGTTTCGTGTCTTGGTTGTAGACCAAGATCCCAGGGCCGCCAGAACTTACTTATTTTCTCATAAACCAAATGTGTGGGAAATAGTAGTGCTAGTAGGTACTAGTAATGTTTGAATAGTAGCTAACCTGGGCCGACGGCCAATTTTCAGCTACCAGGTTCTGAAGGTACTTCCAAAAATGCTCACTTGTCTTGAAGTCTGGGTGCTATAAAAAGTATTGTTATAGTTTCCTAAACATCATATAAAAAATCACGGCTCAGATTGTAGGTATAATCGCATAATTTACTTGCGAACTGTAAAGCGTCTGGCAGAAATTACAGCAGACGGAGAGTTTCTGGCGGTGTTGTTCATTATTTTTTTTAATTAATTAATTATATTCTTTATAATATCAGCAGCCAGACCTCAAGACAAGTGAATAATTTTTGGAAGTACCTTCAGAACCTGGTAGCTGAAAATTGACCGTCGGCCCAGGTTCGCTGGTATTCATATGTTAATACATAGTACATATTAGCATTAATATTTCCCACACATTTGGTTAATGAGAAAATCAGTAAGGTCTGGCGGCCCTGGGATCTCTGTCTATTGCAAAAGACATTTTTAAAGACAATCATTTTGAAAATGATTCAAATTTTATATCTGGACCTATTGGAATATTAGAAGAGAAAAAAAGCACAAATAACAAATTGTGTATTGATACTAAATAGCAAGCACGGCCCGCGACAAACTCGCGCGGCACGCCACTCCGATGACGGTATTGATTGCGCGAGGGCACCGTCAAAGGGCGAGGGCTTACTCGCCCTTTGACGTTGTCATTTCAATACTTTTTTTTTACATTTTGATCGCGTTGTTTTCACTTTGTGCTTGAGCTGTTATTTCCACATTTTGTGATGATCCGACATTTAAGAAGCGAGACTGTGTTTGTAATTGACTTTTTCCAACGCCATTGAATGCAAGAATGCAACAAAAAGGCCATAGCTCAGCATAAGCTTTGTCCAAAGGACAAAACACTGGTATTCTGCTATAACCTCATTAACGTCAGCCATTTCCTTTCTTTAATTTTAATCTCATTTGAGCTTTTCATGTTTATCAAAATTTTGTTTGTTTTCATGACAAGCATTAGGCCTTTTTTTATACAAAAAAAGGTTTGCTCTCACTAGGGTTGGTACAAGACTTGATTGAGGATGATAGAAACCATTCACTCGATGAGATATTTTTTGACTTATCATTTTCCAGCAGCGGGATCTGACAGACTATTATCATAGTTATGTGACAATCAGAGTATGAGTAATTACTACCAAAAACCCTTCTAACTATACTTAATACAATTTTCCCACAGGAACCACCTCGAAAGTGACAGCAGATGACCTGCACTACGGCGACAAGTCCTGTCAGCTGAACATCACAAGTCACCTCACAAGCTCCCAGCTACCCCTGGCCTGTGAGAAGGCCAACTCTAGCGAAATGTGAGTACTTACTGCTTCTTTTAGCGTCTCTTGGTAAGTGGCCTACTACGAGCACTCAACCCTATACAGAGATGTAATACATGCGAATTTGAAAGAAAACGATTTCGTCAACTAAGTGCGAAGTAATCCGAAGAAATTCCGAACACGATCGCTAGGGCGTGCGTTATATATCAGTGACTAGCCACTGACGAGTTGACAGGTTCGGGTCGCCTATTACGTCTCTATTAATCACCTTACAGCTTAAAGTCTTTGTAAGGGCTGGTGCTTACGATGTGTCAAGATTAAAACGTAACCGGAAATTATATTGAAAATAAAACCAGACCGCTGTCATTGAGCGTCTTTATTGCTCTACCGGTAAAACTAGGTTACGTGTGTCATCAATTCTTAAAATCCATAATTAATGTAGTCTGTACAGCCTTAGAAACAGCTTTAAGCTTCAGAATGGCAATATCTCTAACTCAAGATCAAAATAGTTTTATTTTATAGAAAGTTTACGATGTTTTTTTAAAATACCTAAGTCAAAGTATTGAATTACATTAGTTCTTTAACACTACGCCTATTTGTAAAGGTGGCCTTTCTCCCTCCGAGATGAATAGGCAAGAAACTCCGAGAGGTGCACTTTTTAAAAATTTATTTACTTATTTTCTAATTTAACTGACTTAAATCTTAAATAAAGCTTTTGAGTTAACTCTAAAGCTGAGCAAGGTTTTTCCTATGGTTGCTTGGCTGAAATTGATAATCAGAAATTCTGTAATAGCCCTTTTCACACAGTTTTTGTTTTATTATTGTTTTGAATTAAAGAACTTAATTATTTAAGTCTCCAGATCCGTAGGCAGTATCTTTACTAAGTCAGCTATCGGCTCCGATTCTGTAACTTAAGTTGTGTGTCGATGGAATGGAGACCATTTTATCTGTTCAGGTGGCGAAATTGAAAACTATTGAATTTTCATATACTTGCTGACAATCACCCCGACCAGCAGCGCCACGCCAACCGAACGTAAAGTTGCAAACTACCTAGCAACTTACCATTCAGTTGGCGGTGGCGCCACCAGTCAAAGCAGCCGTCATTAGATGTATGAAATTATGATAGTTCTCAATTTCGCCACCTGGACGAATAAAATTGCGACATTCCATCCAAACAACTTAAGTTACAGAACCGGGGCCCGGGCCAGTATCTATCGGGTATATTAAAAATAAAGTACTCAGGAGCACTATCATTATATACCCAAGATATGTTTTTACACGTTTATTACATTGCCTACTTCGTCACTTTGAACAATGGAATTCAAACCTGGAAATAGATTTATTTTATTATTATCTACCTTTAATTGGTGTGTTAGTTGCACATAATATTCGATTAATGGTTTGTAATTACTACCTTAAACATTATTTAAGCAATAAAATATTAATCTGAACTTCCCGCTATGGCTAAGCTACCCATTTTATTTAATTATGTAGAAACAATATTTTCAATTTTATTAGAAAAACGATCGATTTTTCCTATTTTACTGTACAGAAGACATAGCAAAACATAAGGTATCTTTATGTTAGAAAAGTCTTGGTAATTAGGAATGCTACTTGATTTCTGGGGCTTTTTTTATGTTCGAAGTCTCCTTTGAGGCTGACATGAGGGTAAGCCCAAGCCTCGTCAATTGTGTGATTTAAAAAAAAGTATACATTACAGTTAAAAATAAAGTCCATAGAAAAGAGTTCAACGAGACTCTCACCACAAACAAAAAAAAACGTCAAAAAATATTTATTTCCGAAAACCAGATTGTTCTAACTTCACTCGATTACAATCTTTTCGACAGAAGAAGCATCAATGTCACCAATAAATCCCAAGTTTTTCATGCCTTGTCATGTAGGCGGCTTCATCAAAAAAAGTATGTCAATATATATCAATTAAAACCCACTGAAACAGATAAATGTGCAAGATTAATACACCATAGATGAATATGGCCTTGGATAAGTATGATCTCGAGTTATTTGACGTAATGTGTTCAGTTTTGATTCTTTGATTGTCGTGTAATATGAGTTAAGATTGATTTATGTTAGGATATGAATTATTATGTTGTCAACGCTGACTTTTTTTTTACCGATTTCAAAAAGGAGGAGGTTATATGTTCGATTGTATGTATTTCTATTTTATACATCTTCAACGATTTTCGTAGACCTTTTTCTTTTTAATAAATTTATTTTTCACCTTTTCTACTTTTGTCTTTAGTATGTCATATAAATCTCTTAGGCCAGTGTTCACCAAATATTTAACCAACGATTAGCAGCTAACCAGAGATTTGACAATGTCATTTTCATACATTTTTTTTGACATTTTGTCCGATTAGCTTCTAACCACGGTTTGACCGTTGGTTATATTTTTGGTGAACACGGGCCTTAGCGTTGAACAGCGCCTTTCATTGTTAACACATGATACCTATTTACACAGGGTTGTAAAAACAACAATTAAACCTTTAAAAAATATATTATTTTGTCAATACTTAAGTTGAATAATTTCACTTGCTCAACTGCCAGTTAAATTTATGTATTTTTAATTAATTTTATTTAAAGTTTCAGCTTATCAATAGGATAAGTAATAAAAATGACAAAAGTATTATATTAATTATTCAATTTTCTAAATTTTTCAATTTTTTCTAATGGAAAAACAGATACTTGGCATACCTCGAAGCTACACGGAAGCTCCCTTCGTTTCCTAGAACTGCTTTGTTGATTTGTGTTTTATTATTATTATTATTTTTTTATTCTGTGTCATGACTGTTTTATGTTATATAATAATTTGATAATGTTACGTGATGTCATTGTACTACTTTGTTTTGGCTCTTGTTCCTGTGAATCTTCTTGTTTTATTTTTTAATTATTTTTCTTTAAATCAGTACACTTTTAAATAACCTGTAATTTTTTTTTCCTTTAATATTTATGCTAGCTATGTACTTACCCACTTTATTTTATTATTAATTGTCTAGTTTTTGAGTACCTACATAACTTCATTTTGACGATCCACAGGTCATGGCAGAATATCAGTGTTTTACTTCTTATAAGAAGTAAAACGTTAACGCTGAGTCATGGCCTTTTTTAAATTGCTGCAGCACACAATTTCTTTTTAGTAGTAGGTAATTGGTTTTGTTTTTTGTAAGTATGTACTTTTGTTCTATTAATCTTAATTTTTGTTGTTTTTTTTTATATGTGCGTTTATTGATTTGTTATTGTGGTTTGTGTTTTCTATAATTGTGCGGTGCAGGATTCTTAAAATAAAACATTATTCTATTCTATTCTATTCTATTCTAATTAGGCACGGTTTTAACACGCAAAACTTTTTCTTGAGAAAGTTAATCCTATGAAATGTTTTCACTCACTAAAAAGTTTCAATTCATATTTTTTTATTTTCCCAAAAAATATTCAAAACCTTTTTCATATTAAAAACTTTATGCTGTAGTTAGATTAGACAACATTTTCCAGAGAGTATGGATTCATAGTTCTTAGAGATGTGCCAATAAATAGTACAGATAAATTACGAACTAATTATGGGAAAATATCAACAGCTGCATAGCTGCACGTTTCCGCCATTACTCAAGAAACGAATGAGTACCATGTTATTATTCATTTACTCGATGATATCGGTTTAGTAATATCTTACACGAGCCATTTGTTTACGTAATGTTCGGACATCTTCTGTATTTATCTATTACACTAACTTTCCGCCCGCGACTATATATGACCGCGTGGAAACTTTGTAAAAAGGCATATTATAGAGTTACTGATTATCTGTTAGACAAGCAACCATGAGAATAAATTACTCAGTTCCAGAGTTATAAATTGCTCAGTTCCAGAGTTATTTAGATATTAAGTCAATTAAAACACAGCTGAACAGCGCTGTCCAGTGGCAGCACACGCTGAGTCAGCACCCTTTTATATACAGTTTTCCTTTGTTTTGTCTTAATTTATTAGTCAACCGACTTCAAAAAAGGAGGAGGTTCTCAATTAGACGGTATTTTTTTTTTGTATATTTGTTACGCGATTACTCCGGCAACTGTTGTCCGATTTTCAAAATTCTTTATTTGTTCGAAAGAGTATACTCCTGAAGAGGTCCCATATAAATTTTATCGAAAATGATTCAGCGCTTTTAAAAAAAATCAACAAAAACAAAATATACTACAAACTAGAACATCATCTAAATAAATGAATGACATTTCTGTTTGTAGTTATTTGCTAATAGGCATTGTAGTCCGCAAAAAACTAGATATCTACTTTGTGCGAACTGTTGTTGGGATTGAAGTCGGTGACTCATACGTTTTTAACGTGGAAAATTATTATAAGTTGTATTTAGTTTTGTTTTGTTGTTATTAGTTTGTCCATTTAACTGTGTATCAATAAAGATTTTATCTATCTATCTAAAATTAGAAATAAGGAAATTTTTACGATTGATTTAAAAAAGGCCCTCGGAGTTTCTTGACTATTCTTCTCCTGATGAAATCTACACCTTTTCGAATAGGCGCAAAGTTAAAAATGCTAATGTAATTCACTATTTTGACTTATTTTAAGTAAAATTCGAAATTTTCTATAAAATAAAGCTATTTTTGACTTTGACGTTGGAAAACTAACCAGTAGGTAACTTTCGAGACTTTCAACACAATAATCTCTGCATAAAAAACTGTTGCTCGGTAACTACTCGTATATGAAGGAAGACAAACAAATAAGTAATACGCTATTACAATTATTACCAGCTAATTCCAGGTTTTGTAATTCAATAATGTTAATCTCAACTTCCTCATACCCTCCTGTACAAAGTAATTTTTACACAAAAAAGAGGGGTGTTAAAAGTTTGACGTGTGTATCTGTATGTCTGTGTATCTGTGTGTCTGGATGTAGCATCATAACTCCTAAACCAATGGACCGATTTCAATGTGTTTTTTTTTGTTGAAAGCTGACATAATCGAGACAGTTCTTAGCTAAATTTGGTAAAAATTGGTTATGCCGTTTAAGAGTTACAACCAATCGAATGTCGGGGTTGAATACAAAGTATAAAGTGTAAAATATAGTTTTTTTTAAAACGCTTACCCGTGAGGGATATTCACAAGGAGGTTAAGTACCACTTGAGGTTAGTGAAAATATAAGCCAAACGCAGCAATGTACTTAAAATCGACATTGTTCGATCGTAATTAACATCAATTATCTATAACAGCAGGCCGAGTACGATAGTGACAGCGCCGCGATAACACCGCGGTCCTATGTCAAAAGGTCAACATTGACAACGCCATAGGGCGAGCAAGCCTTTGCGCGGGACCCTCGCGCAATCAAAGTGAAGTTTCAGCGTGAGCCGAGCGCGAGTTTGTCGTTATCGTGCTAGAGCTGCTTTTTTTTTGACATGTCGATGTCATTCTGCCACACACACACTTCTTGGTAGGTTATGGCAAACGCTTCGTTCTTAAATGAACGACCTGTTCCGTATCGCAGCTCGAGCATGATGCGCTACAAACTCGCGCGGCACGCCACTCGGCTGGCGGTGAAACTTCACTTTGATTGTGCGAGGCGAGGATTCTGGGTGCTATAAAAAGTATTGTTATAGTTCCCTGAACATCGTATAAAAAATCACGGCTCAGATAGTAGGTACAATCGCATAATTTACTTGCGAACTGTAAAGCGTCTGGTAGAAATTACAGCCGACGGAGAGTGTCTGGCAGTGTTGATCATTATTTTTTATATTTAATTAATTATATTCTATAAGGCATCAGCACCCAGACTTCAAGACAAGTGGGTAATTTTTGGAATTACCTTCAGAACCTGGTAGCTGAAAATTGGCCGTCGGCCCAGGTTAGCTGGTATTCATACGTTGCTAGTACGTACTAGCACTACTATTTCCCTCACATTTGGTTATTGAGAAAATAAGTAAGGTCTGGCGCCTCTGGGATCTCAGTCTTATCTTTTCTTACTTCTTTCTTATAGACTGATGTAGCAGAATTGCCATCTTGGTATACGTTGTCCAAACATTGTCCGTTTGAGTTTTCGTGCGTTTATTATTTCTTTTATACCTAAGTAATCACGATACCACAACCATTAAAAGTTACTAAAGTGCGTGAAATTAAGTTCTATTTTTACTAAATGGTAAATCTTAGTCACGATAACCATTACAAGGACTGTAACGACTTGTGAATCGTGACCTTGAATAACCAAGGCCTATATCAAAGTTATTAATTAATTATTGATTAGCAAAATCAAAAGTCAAAAAATTATGACACATTTCGGTTGTTAAGCGACTCGTGGCATCGTGGCTCCTAAACGAATGGACCGATTTCGATGCGGTTTTTTCGTTTCAAAGCTGATGTAATCGGGATGTTTTTTAGCCATAATTGGTTAAAATTGGTTCAGCGGTTTAAAAGTTATAAGCAATCGAATGTTGAGGATTACAACAAATTTTTAACTGTGGAGTTATTTAGCTAGTAGCTGTTTAAAATAAACACTATAAAACTAGAACCAGTAGAGTCACTTTGCACTCAAGTTTATTAATCGTTTTTGCTCTAAAGTTTCCGGGTGTCGACAAGAAATATAATCGGTTGAATTCTTTTGCATTTTGTCAAGTGCGCTGTTGTAGATTCTAGGTATATAGATAGATAGATATATAGATAAAACCTTTATTTAACTGACACATTACACACACAATTACAAAAACTAATAAAAATAAAAATAAAAATAAAGTAAAAACATTTGTATTTTAACGATTAATTAAAATTAATGTGTTTGGAAGAGTATAGTGTGTGTTTGAGAGTGAGTAGGAATGTGTGTGAGTGTGTGTATGTGTGTGTGTGTGTATATTAGGTATATATATTTAGGTACAATATACAATACATACATACCTTGTTCTAGTAGCAGTATAGCTTATCAAGTTATCACGATACTAATATATATCAAGATATGACCAAAAGTCGTTTGTGTTCAGAGGGGTGCTATATGTTTGACTGTGTATCTGTGTGTCTGTCTGTGGCATCGTAGCTCCTAAAGGAAAATTCACCGATTTTGATGCGATTGTTTGTGTTTGAAAGTTCTCGAAATGGTTCTTAATCTTACTTACCTAGGTATATACAGGGTAATTTTTTTATCACCATCCAAATTTTTGTACGTAAACTTTATGAAAATTTAAAACTTCTACGTTTCGTATAAATATTTCAAGCTAGATTGTCTGAAGCATGAAAACAAATTAAAATTTTTGTATGGAAAAAAAAAATAACATCGTCCAATTGACCTGGGGGTTTACCATGATCGCTTAGCGCGATCCAATTTAGGGCCCAACCAAGTCTGCAATACTTTTTCGTACCATGATGGCTTATAAGCGATTCAATTTTGGCGCTGTTGCTATTCAAAACCAGCGAAAATTTATGTAGAAATTTAAAATGGACCACAGACAACCGAGCAGTTCAAAAGCAGCGCCATCACGGTATCATTTTAAAAACATTCCAATTGCGAAGCAGTTCAAAGTTGGATCCTAAACAGAAATGCTTTTAAACAACCGTGGTAGGTACCCTGAATCTTTGTAGGTAATAGTACTTTTCAACACAATTTGAAGACACCTGTGTTTCTGCGTTTTACAAAATTCATCCACTAAGACGTTAAAATGGGGTAGGTAAGTATCAAAATCTGAAAATTTTGGAAAAATAATTTTTTTCCTCCTTATTTACGACACCGTAAGAAAAAAATGCGTACTGATTAAAAATTCACCCTGCATATAATCAAAATAGGTTCAGGCGTTTAAAAGTAATTATAAGCGATTGATGTCGGGGGTAATAGATTTTTTTAAAGAGTTAGCTTGAAAGCTTAATATACTAAAGCTTTCGTTCACCAATATTTCACCCATCATTTCCATACATTATTTGTTTTCATAAACTTTTGTTCTAACTTCTATCTACTGGTTAAAGTTATCAACGTTATCAATTACCAAGCAGTCTATATGACAGCAAAAAACATACTTCCTTAGTAATATCAATAATTGACTCTATCTGATCTATTGTCAAGATCAAAACTATTAGAGGTTAATACCTATTTACTTGTCAATCTATTATGAGAATAGGTAATGTAGGCACTTGTACAATCAAATACGTCCTTAATTAAGTATACAATAGTATACAGTGTTTGATTTTTCCCTGCTTCATATCATATCTTATCGAAAAATGGAAGCATATATATACAAATCTACTTTCTGCATATATATACAAATCTACACACTTAGATAGATCCTACCCACTCAAATGGCTCAAACTAAGGTTTTCCTATAAATAATTCAAAGACTCTAAGACTCATATTACAAAAAAAGACTGAAGTCTTGATCTATACTTGAGTATTGATTGTCTCTTTCTCTCACTATCAAAATGACAAAGACGACTGCTACTTAAGTATAGATCAGAGTCTGAGTCGCGTTCTGTAACACGGACCTAAAAGATAGGTGCTCAAAACATCCACATCTAACCACATAATCTGACTTCTAAACATAATATCCCTTATAAAGGATTCCAACGAGACCCATATAATAAGGTCATCAGAAAAACACTAACTTAATTTAACATGCCTTTAATTCTTTTTATTTTCTTGAAGGTAATCTACTATATAAAAATAAGTCGGGTTTTCCTTCCTGACGCTATAACTCCAGAACGCACGAACCGATTTCCACGGTTTTGCATTTGTTGGAAAGGTCTTGGGCTCCGTGAGGTTTATAGCAAAGAAAATGTTGGGCACGTTATAACCTGTAGTCCACGCGGGCGGAGCCGCGGGCGGAAAGCTAGTCTACTATATAAAAATAAGTCGGGTTTTCCTTCCTGACGCTATAACTCCAGAACGCACGAACCGATTTCCACGGTTTTGCATTCGTTGGAAAAGTCTCGGGCTCCGTGAGGTTTATAGGATACTTTTTAAAAAATGGTTGCCTGTAAAGTCGGTTTTACGGGCGAAGATTTTACGTGACATCGTCTTTTTCTCGGTAGAATATTTATTGATATGAATATAATTAAATTGCACAATAGGAACAAGGAACTCACACTAGATGAAACTGCGCGCGGCAGACCGATCATAGTTGAGTGGGAGAGAGACGCAAGGCATTCGGCGGGCCTCTCTCTCGTTCGGTGACTCATCGTAACGTTACCGAGCGTTACACTTTTTCATAAGTGACTCCCAGCCGCAACCTAATTTAAGACGTTGTCACGTCAAAAAAAAAAAATTAGGACGCGGGCGGAGCCGCGGGCGGAAAGCTAGTTTACTCTTAAAAATGGCTCCTTAATATGTTATATTTTCTTTCAGATGCGAGACACTAGTATTGAACGGCACTCGGTACTGCGAGTGGGGCTACAACGGACTGGGCATAGACTACCAGGTCCTGGCCGGCCCTGCCTTCATGGCGGTGTTCACTGTGGTCGGAGTCATACTCGGAGTGATCGCCGACAAGTAAGTACTGAGCACGTACTGTGTCACAACGGACTGGGCATACACTACCAGGTCCTGGCCGGCCCTGCCTTCATGGCGGTGTTCACTGTGGTCGGAGTCATACTCGGAGTGATCGCCGACAAGTAAGTACTGCTGAGCACGTACTGTGTCACAACGGACTGGGCATACACTACCAGGTCCTGGCCGGCCCTGCCTTCATGGCGGTGTTCACTGTGGTCGGAGTCATACTCGGAGTGATCGCCGACAAGTAAGTACTGAGCACGTACTGTGTCACAACGGCCTGGGCATAGACCACCAGGTGCTGGCCGGCCCTGCCTTCATGGCGGTGTTCACTGTTGTCGGAGTCATACTCGGAGTGATCGCCGACAAGTAAGTACTGAGTACGTACTGTGTCACAACGGACTGGGCATACACTACCAGGTGCTGGCCGGCCTTGCCTTCATGGCGGTGTTCACTGTCGTCGGAGTCATACTCGGAGTGATCTCCGACAAGTAAGTAAGTACTGAGTACGTACTGTGTCATAACGGACTGGGCATAGACGCCCTGCTCCCTATGTCAAATGTCAACATTGACAATGCGAGAGGGCGAGCAAATCTTGCGCGGGGCCCAAAGTGAAGTTTCACCGTCAGCCGAGTGGCGTGCCGCGCAAGTTTGTCGCGCATCATGCTCGAGCTGCTGATCTGATAAAAACACAGCAAAATGCCGTTATTTTTGTATCTGATAAGATACACTGGCATTTACCGTTGCCCTCCTTAGATATCTAATTAGATACTTCGACATATGAATAAACGCGATACCAACCACAACAATCTTGATTCACAGACGACCAGTTTGGTCTAGTGGTAGTGGCGCTGCCTCTTGATCGACGGGTCCTGGGTTCGATTCCCAGTTGGGGCAAATATTTGTGTAAAAAGCAAATGTTTGTTCTCGGGTCATGGGTATTTGTGTTTGTTTTTATGTGTGTTCCGAGGGACCCACGACACAAGGGAAAACCTTAATGTGGGCCTTTGAGTGTGTAACGTTTATTATTATTTATTACAGATACAACAGAGCCCGCATATTGTCAGTATGCACCCTAGTCTTCGTGATCGCAATTCTTCTAATGGGATCCGTCAAAGAATACTGGCATCTAGTCGTGTTAAGAATGATCATGGCGGCAGGAGAGTCCGGGTGCAATCCACTAGCTACAGGCATCCTGACGGACCTGTTTCCTGAACACCAGAGGGCGTTGGTGCTGTCCATCTTCAACTGGGGTATCTATGGAGGGTACGGAATTGCCTTCCCTGTTGGGAGGTACATACCTGAACTGAACGCTTGGGGTTTGGTGAGTATCTCTTTTATTTATTCGTAGTCACGTCTTTAATCCCTAACAGGGTAGGCAAAGCATTATTTAGGTCTGGATTCACTTTATGTTATGGCTAACCAGAATAGTTTGAAGGTTATCACGTGAAACATAAGTAAAGTGGTGATGATAGGTCTTATTAGCTTTCTGCGGTCAGCTAAAACTGCATGTCCTACTTTACTGTCTCCTACAATATGCCTGGAAAGAGTTGGCAACTAACAGAAACTCAACCCAACCCATTCAAGTATTAGGTAAGCACTAAGGGGAGAAGGAGGGTCTTTAATTTGCTTATTTTTAAAAGAGGGATGGGGAATCTGAATGTTGATTACGATTTTTTTTTTGCATTTTCAGATTTTTACTGATTTGAACACAGGGCAAGATCGCACTTGCCTTTGTTCATTTCGGTATCAAAGAATTCGACGTGTTTTAGTAAATGTTTGTTGTACCTACACAAATCTGTTTGCTTTATACTTGAACGGCTCCAAAACGTGTATTGGGGACAAACTGGGAATTAAAGTAGTGTCGAACCGATTTTTGTGTCGGATGGCTCAGAATACGGAAGCTATGGTTGCTTTAAACACAATCTCCGTTTAACTCGGTAATGGTAATGATATGTCCGATAACATTTTATATTCTCATCCAGAGTTGGCGTTTATGCTACTACGGAGCTGGTGTGGTCGGTCTGGTGATCGCAATCCTCACGTTCCTGACTCTCCGGGAACCTGAGAGGACCACTATTGGAGAAGAAGGTAAATTAAAGAAAATTTAACTACTTTGTAATATAAATATTCTGACAAGAATTCTCTATTTTTCCACCATTGAGTAAACAGTTATATTCGCGCTCACATGTCGTACCCTCAGCTTGACCAAGGTGCCAGGAAGTGGAATAAAATAGCTTAAACTTTATACTTTTTTATACTACCTACAGTTTTTCGAGTTATACCTTCTAGGCCTTAAAGATACGATCGTGCTAGGAGATATTCTTCCTGGCGCCTAAGTCGTGCTTGGGAGGTGACATGGGCTCTCCTGTTGCTGTCAAAGTGACATTTCGCCGCAGGTTGTGTACAAAGAGAACATAAACACTAGCGTTTTAGTTGTGTAGCCTGACGTCATCGCATCCAGCTCGCTATAATTATGTTCAAATTGCTTTCCCTGCTGAATTGTGGCTATATGATGAATGAAATATTGAGAAACTAGAGTTTAGTCACTATAACGTCGACATTTGTATCGTAATTTATACACGGACATCATTTAGTCCAAGTCAAACTGTATGACGTTTCTGTATTGTGACGTCAGCTTGCGTCATCGTTGTCCTCGCCGCCGCTGAAGAGCTGGTGAACAAGAATAAAACGGGCAAGTGCGAGTTGGACTCGCGCACGAAGGGTTCTGTACCATTACCTATAAAACCGGCCAAGTGCGAGTCGGACTCTATAACGACGCGTACCGTACGCCCTACGCGTACCGAAAGTAGAGACAACGAGAGTTTAATCCATCCATCCCTACACTCACGCCTATAATCCCTTTCGGGGTAGGCAGAACGTCGTGTAGTTCGAGAACCACTTGACGCCACATTTGACAATCAGACGAGTGTTTAATGTTTATTTAATAAACCGGTCAAGTGCGAGTCGGACTCTATAGAACCCATTATCTCTATAAAAGCGGCAAAAAGATTACGTTTTTTGCCCCCTTAAATATTTAATTTATTCTACTTTTTAGTATTTGTTGTTATAGCAGCAACCGAAATACATCATCTGTGAAAATTTCAATTGTCTAACTATCGCGGTTCATGAGATACAGCCTCGGACAGACTTTCTATATATCAGGGGTGGCCAACTTGATTATACCCAAGATCTCCTGTTTACTAACGAAACCCTGTGCGATCTACCAATTACATACTTCTTGAAATCTTTAATGAAACAGCATAGTTCAGTGTTAGTCCAGTCGATCGTGGTAAGGCAAAAAAAATAAAAAATAAACATGAATTCTGAAATGTTTTTATTTTTTTGCCTTGCCACGATCGACTGGACTAACAGTCGCGATCGACCGGTTGATCGCGATCGACCGGTTGGCCATCCCTGTTCTATATTTATTTTATTCTGGTTTTTAGTATTTGTTGTTATAGGGCACATAGAAATACATCATCTGCGAAAATTTCAACTGTCTAACCATCACGGTTCATGAGATGACAGACGAACGGACGGACAGCGGAGCCTTAGTAATAGGGTCCCGTTCCTTCCCTTTGGGTACGGAACCCTAAAAAATTTTATTTATGAAGTGAGGGCAAACCCGACCCTTGCCATGACATTCAACGTCTTATCCCTATGCTAGTAGGTATAAATATAAACTTGATGTTCGACTTGACGAAGTAATTTTTATTTTAAATATCAATTTTATACATACATTACTGCTGCTCAAAGTGCTTGTAACCTAAATTATAAATCCACTAAAATGACTGGTAGCCCCCTGATTTGCTTCATTGTTAATGGTAGGGCTGCCTCTGATTTGACGGTTTCTATCTTCGATAATATCAATTATCTCCTACCCTGGCGCAGGCGCAGGGAATGCCAACAAGACGACCGACGCGACGGTGGAATCCGGGAAGAAGGTCCCTCAGATCACCATCTGGCAGGTCATCGTCCAGCCCAGGATCCTTCTGCTCTGCATCGCCGCTTCGATCAGGCATTGTGGTTAGTATTTTTATAGTAATAGTGAGTTCTTTCTTGACCACAATTTAAGTAGCTCAGAGGCGAAGATGAGGCCGAGAATGTAGCTCGCTCACTCAGAAGACGCCTATTCACATTTCAATCGAACTTTAGTAAAACTTGAAAGCTTCTATTCCATAGAACCAAGGTATACTTCAAACATTTATATCTTATCAGCATTTTATTTACAATTAGCATTCCGCTCGGGACTTCGTTCCTGTGGTAATTCGGGAAAATTATGTAGCCTATGTCCAACGGGGATAACGTGGCTTTCTAATGGTGAAAGAATTTTTCAAATCGGTCCAGTAGTTTCGGAGCCTGTTCAATGCAAAAAAACAAACAAACAATCAAATCTTTCCTCTTTATAATATTACTAGCATTCCGCCCGGGACTTCGTTACCGTGGGAATTCGGGAAAATTATGTAGCCTATGTCCATCGGGGGTAATGTAGCTTTCTAATGGTGAAATAATTTTTCAAATATTCAATGCAAACAAACAAACAATCAAATCTTTCCTCTTTATAATATGTATAGATATAGATTGTTAGTATATAGATGTAACGCCATCTTCATTAGTTTGCAAGAAAACAGATTAGTTTATAAGTAGTTAAACGAGTAGGTGTATAGGCAAGTCTAAAAAACTTAATTCCTTCAATGAGTGAGTGTAATTTATTTAGGTAAATACCTACCTACCTATTGTGTAGTACGGTGTAGGTACTGTACTTTATAAAGTCGATGTTTTTTCTAATACATCATTGTCATCCTGCTCCGTGCCAGTCACTCAATTCCTGACAGTCAACTTGCCAGTCATTGTCGCCAAATTCAAGGACTCGAGCCTTGAGGTACTATCTAATACTATACTTGAACCGGAAATTATATCCTATTGTCTTTGATTTCTCGGTTCCGGGTTCAGAAACCTATGATAATAGGTACACTATCATACAACTAGTTTTTTTTACGAGAGTAACCCTCCAACTAGGTACTTATTTCTTTATATTGGTGACTTTATATCATGTAGCGAAAATGAAGAATGTCATAATCTGCCCACTGCGCAAGTTCTATCCAAAAAAACATGGGGCAAAATATGTAACAAATTCGCCTCATTTAAAGAATCAAATTGGGATTTTCATACGGATTCCTTGAGGAAACATAGTCAGTTTCAAGGCGACTATCACCCCCTAAAGTTTCAGCAGTTAATTTAAAGTCATTCAATATAACATATCGCGTCTAAATATGTACGAAATTAAACAATAGATATGAATTAAGAGCCTTGAACGAGTCATTTAAGTGCCGTACGTTTACGACTGCGTTAACTATTTGCGTCAAGCAGAGCGAAGGAAAAAACTTGTCTTTTGTCTTCCGGTAACAATGATAGCAGTAAAATAAGTTAAAGTACCTACTTAATAAAAAGTGTTTATTTTAAACCTACTAATTAAAAGTAATAAATTATTTCATAAAAGTTGGTTAAGTAGGTAGGTACGTTAGTTGAAATCGATGCTCTTACGATGATTGAAAACATGGTGAGGAAACCTGCACTTTCAAGAGACAGAAAGCGTAAACAAGATGCAATCCGGTTAGGTTCTCTTGTTACCAGTTATGGTGGTCATTATGTCCTCACGTCCATTTTGTAACCAAAGTTTGATAACGGATCCAGCTTACTGCTGTATAGGTTGGTAACTTATTACCTGACATGAAACATCCTGGATGATGGTCGTTGCAAAAAAAAACTTAACTTTGTGGTAACTGAACAATGTCAACATATCACTGAATACTTTTTCACCGTAGGTACTTACAACCACTTGAGGTACAACCTTTACGGAATACAGAAAACACCAAGCAAAAACCAACGTAAAATTATGGCAGTAAGGTAGTTCACTGATCGTGGTTCACGGTCTAAATCTTCACAAAAAACGTGACAATATTCTGATCTATTTTGCTTAAAGACGGAAAGAGTTAATCTCGGGAAGTAAGCGGGAAGTAAAAAATGTTAATCAAAAAAAACCGTGAAGGACAAATAGTTCGGTCGGAGTCAGCGAGTAAAATAGGTCGATCTGATTTATTGATTGTTCGAGATCTATTTATGTTGTTTTATACATTTCTCCATTATTTTAAAAAGGAGTAGACGGAGCGAAAGGACTGAAAGTGAAAAAAACCTCAGAATTTTCTAACTCATTCTCTTGTAAATAAAGTATTGTGGGCAAAAGATAACAAACTTTCACCATTAAGAGGACAATCTTATAAATATTATAGGATGCATCTAAAATAATCAATATGAATACACCTAGAAATTCTGGTGGGTAACAGACCGTACAAACTCGAAATTTTTGTCGTCGTCTTTATTATATCAACAAGGAATAAGACTGCATTCTCTAGCCAGAGATATTAAGTACGTCTAATTGTCTACTACCACTATTCACTCATTTGACTTCATGCTCTGCATGTCCAAACACCTGCACTCGGGAAGAACTTATAGCTGCTACTGACTGTTCTGTTGACGTGGCTAAATACTGAGCCAAAAAATATGACTTAGGTATGCCATCGACACGAAAGAAGAAGAACCACTAACCATTGATTCATGGTCTGTTATGTTACTTCCAGGTGGTATGTGCTTCGCGTACAATGCTGACTTGTACTACCGCGACTACTTCCCCGACGTGGACCTGGGCTGGTGGCTGTTCGCCGTCACGGTCGGCATCGGGTCCATAGGGGTGGTGGTGGGGGGAGTTATCTCGGACAAGTAAGTTACATGATGATGATGATTTGGGTAATTTTGAATCAGGTCAACCAGACTTGAGCACAAAGCTAATAGAACAAAACATACTCATACCCTTATAGGTACATATAACCCATAATAAAGACATCGCAGTGATGGTATGGGGAGGAAACATTTTATTTTCCGTTTCGACGTATGATCTTGGTCACAGAATAAATAATTCCATGGTCTTAGGTTAGAGAACAATAATTCACATCCTTTTAAATTCTCCTAATATACTGCAGTGGCTACCTGTTGCAGGCAGATAGAAAAGTGTAGCAATCTTTGACGGCCGGTTTGGTCGAGTGGTAGTAACGCTGCCTCTTGATCGGCGGGTCCTGGGTTCGATCCCCAGTCAGGGCAAACATTTGTGTGAAAAGCAGATGTTTGTTCTCGGGTCATGGGTGTTTGTGTTTGTCTTTATGTGTGTTCCGAGGGACCCACGACACAAGGGAAAACCTTAGTGTGGGCCTTTGAGTGTGAAGCGTTTGAGTGTGACCTGCCAAAATCCTGGACCATGGTCAAGCGTACCCAGAATTAGAAACGGGAGTTAGCGCTAGGAAGAGGATTAAAACGAAAAAAGTTATTTCTACACCATTATTGAAACAAAAAAGGCCATTACTACATTTTTTGTCTTTATATTTCAGATTCGTAGCAAAAATGGGCATACGGTCCCGAGTTCTCATCCTGGCTCTGTCACAGCTGGTGGCCACTCTGCCGGCCTTCGGGTCCGTCGTGTTTGGACCGCTGTGGGCTATGATCACTCTGGCTATCTCATACTTCTTTGGTAAGTTGGAAAAGATGTTGCACATAAAACTTGGCTTTAATTAGTGCTGTGCTATAAGTAATTTGGCGAAAGGCGAATATAACAATCGGACGACCACTTTGGTACAATGGTTAACAAAACGCAGCTTCTGAATCAATGTTTTCTGGGTACGATCCTCGGTCGGGGAGTTCTGTGTTCGTTTTCATTTGGGTCCCAAGGGACCAACGATACAAAGGGAAACTTTTAGTGAGTATAGTAGATTGTTGCACAGATTGTGGGACGTAAGAAAGCTATTACAGAACAAGATCCAAATTGGTGCCCGTAAGGGTGCTAATGGACCGAGTGCACCCGAGATAAACTATTATATAGTTCGAGGGTGTAATAGTTTCTTGCAACCGAGGTAAGCATTCTACTTTACATCATCATAATGCGAGGCAAATATATTTACTTAACACTTCGTTGCAGAAACATTCATAAATATTTTAAGAATATTTAATGAATTCCTTCCTTGTTTAAGTTTTAGGGGAGTCATGACCCTAGGATAGCCCCTGAGTGGCATTAACTATAATGGGCATCTCTGCAGCTGAGTGCTGTTTTTTTTTTCAAAATAGTTTATACTTAATATTATAAAGAGGAAAGATTTGATTTGCATTGAATAGGCTCCGAAACTACTGGACCGATTTAAAAAATTTTTTCGCCATTGGAATCCTACATTATCCGTGATGAACATAGGGTACATGATTTTCCCAAATTCCCATGGAAACAAAGTCCCGGGCGGAAAGCTAGTTTATCTATAATCTTAATAACTAAGTATGTAAAATAAAGTCGGGTTTGTTCGAACACTTATAACTCAAGAACGGCTCGGTATGGAGGTAGCTGATATCCTGGATTAGCGCATAGGATCCTTAATTTTTCCAAATCTTGCGGGAATGAAGTCTCGGACTGAAAGCTAGTAATATAATAATAGATAACTTGCTACTAAACATTTCAGTATTATTAAACTCTATATCCCAAACTAGGCTGTCACCTGTGACTTGGGATTCAGCGACGATGAGTCTCATCCATATTTATCTTTGTATTTTTAATATCTAATTAGTGCGTGTTGCTTCCAGCGGAGATGTGGTTCGGCATAGTGTTCGCGATCCTGGTGGAGATCGTGCCGCTGTCGGTGCGCTCCACGACGGTGGGCGTGTTCCTGTTCGTGATGAACAACGTGGGCGGCAACCTGCCCGTGCTGGTGGACCCGGTGGCCAAGGCCATCGGCTATAGAGAGGCCATCATGATTTTCTACGCTGGATTTTATGGCATCAGTGAGTTTCTTTTTATCAGCCCAAATACGTCCCCACCCCACCGAGGGGCACAGGCCTCCATTCGAATCACAAAGGTGATTTAGGCCATAGTCCACCGCGCTGGTCTAATACGGGTGGACCGCTCGCCGAGTGATAACGAATCGCGATGTTTTCTTTCACCGCTGAGAAAGTGATAATCTGATAATTTATAAAAAAAAACATAGATAAACAGATTAAAAAAAACATTATTGAAAGAAGACTTAATTTTGCATTTTGATTTCCGTTCACCTTCCTGAAAAGAAATCAAACTCGATAAATGTTAAAATAGTTATCACTTATGGCTGCGTCAGCGAACTACTGTACAGTCTGGCAACAAAGAGTACTGCCACTTTTTAATTTCTACTCTTTTACCAGACTGTAACACACTTGGCGAGCGATAGAATCGATGAACACTTACCGGCATCGCCGCCACCGCGCTGTGTTCATTACATCACCGAATCTGTTATCCTACCGCTTCACACTTTTTCAACAACAATTTAAATTCCAGGCAGCATCCTGTTCTTCCTGACAATGTTCCTGATGGACGGGCCGGTCAAAGCCCCCGAGCCGGCGCCGGAGCCCCGCGACAAGCCCACCGGACTCGACAACCGAGCCTTCACGCACGACGAGACCAACGGCAGGGTGCACACCGCGCCGCAACACGACAGCAGACTGTAGGGAACTGGGCTGAATACGTTGTCAAGCCAGTGCCTTCTCGGGTTAGATTAAAAAGCTGAATGGCGGGAGAACGCGATTGGTTGATTTGAAATTGAATTAATGAATGAACAAATTAACGAAGTATAGCAGGGGTCACCAAATGGCGGACCGCCGACCCATTTTGTGCGGATCGCGAGAACACAGCAACTTGCACTACAGAGTACGTAATTTAATAAAAATGTGTCCCCCGCATTATCTTTGTTGACGTCAATTCGAAAACGGCCGGGCGAAGTAACGAGCTAACAAGCGAGAAAGAGTTCGCGGATTGCGATACCTTTGTTATTTCAGTAAATACATTTGTTTTATAAAAAAATATACGTATAATTTGTTGTGTGGACCGCGATGGACATTTCATTTCTTCAAATGGACCCCGAGCGAAATTAATTGGTGACCCCTAATCTATAGTATACAAGGATATGAATTGAAAGCGTCCTACTCACAGGCCTACATAAAATTAGACGATACAGTGAACATCACTTGGGGCGTTTTTTTCAAGTTGTAAATTCGTCTTAAATCGCACTGCACCACAACATGACAGTTGACTGTAGGGAACTAGGCTGAATACCTACGTTGAAAGCCAGTGCCTTTTCGGGTTAGATTAAAAAGTTAAGCTGCATGGCGGGAGAAAACGATTGGTTGATTTAAAATAGAATGAATGAATTAACGAACTAGTATAAAGCGTCCTACCCTACTGCATAAAATGAGACGCTTCAGTGAACATCACTTAAGGCGTTGAACTAGATTCTTGAAATATCTGAGCTTTGAAATATAGAAGTAATCCAACCCTTTGTATACTAAAAGCAAATAGGACCCTGGGGAACTATCAAGTAAGCAAATTCGTCTTACATCGCTTGTGCACAAAGTGATTTTAACTAAAGATGTGAACCGAATACAGAATTGTACAATGTAACTCTGCAAGCAGGGATAGTGTGGATAGGTACTTAAGTGTAATATTTTTGAGCAGTAAGGCTATAATGCAATGATAAATCACCAATTTTGATTGTAAAGTACCTAGTTATAATAGTAAGTGTGTAATAATTCTAAAAAGATTTTGCTAAATGTCTTGCCCGTAACAGAGTTATTTTTAACTGTATAGTAAGTTCAGTATACTACATTAATATTTGATGTGACAATAATGTTCCTGTCAGAATCAACTCGACAAGTTAATACAGAATGTTCTAAGCAAAGCTTCCTTATGACGTCAGCGACCGATCCTTAATTAAATCTTCGCACGATTTTTGCACACCCGTGTGTGCAGAATTTGTATCGCAAAGCACGACGGGCTTTGTATGTTTATTAAGTATATTATGAAAGGGTGTTTGTATGTTCCTCCTTCACTGCATAATGGAGCAACCGATCAAGCTGATTTTTTGTACGGAAATCTAGTTATATTAAGTATATACATATAGTACTAGCTTTCCGCCCGGGACTTCGTTCCCGAGGGAATTTGGGAAAATTATGTAGCCAGGGTTTTCATCAAAATTCGTCCAGCCGTTTCAGCGTGAAAGAGTAATAGGTACGTCCATGCAAACTTTCGCGTATATAGTATTAGTAAGGATTTAAACATAAGCACACAGTAGATACAACATTCTGTATTAACTGGTCGGAGAACATATGTTATGATAAGCTATGCATGATTTACGACTGTGTTGACTATTAATGTTTATGTTTGTTAAAAAAGCACAGAATTGACAATTAGATATTCATGTGAATGCAGTTAATATGTGATACTGATAATTTTGTACATATTTATTTTGTAGAATAAGGGTTCTTTGTAAATAAACTGTTTAATGTTTTTAAGGATTTTAATTTGCTCATAATTAAGTTGTTTTGACCCTAATTATAAAAGTGTAGATATTAAAACAGAACATTTCAAACTTTTCAAATAGGCAACACTACACTACATCATTCTATGCTTATTAATATTACAATATAACAGTTACGGCCGGTTTGAACAACGGTCCCGGGTTCGATACCCAATTGACATAGAAGTTAGAGATATATAGCAAAAATAAATAAAAAAATTAATGGAAGAGGACTTTGCTCGAGGGGCACACAGGCAAATTACTTGTAATTGTCACATCAATGTATTTCTTTTCAAATTGTGCAATAAAGTATATTGTATTGTATTGTATTGCACACAGATGATGAAAAAACAAGAAATAAATTTTTATAACTATATTTATTTGCATGCGATATTTTTTTTTCATTCTAAGGTCCATATCACACAGAACGCAACTCAGACTCTGATCTATACTTCTTCTTCTTCAGCCCATATACGTCCCCACTGCTGGGGCACGGGCCTTCCTCAATAACGTGAGGGGTAAAAATTGGGTCTATACTAACAAACAAAAATTTGGGTCAGTTTTTTTACGAATTTGACGTAACTAGGCAAGTCAAATTTGCCCAGTCAATTAAATGACATTGTATGTTACACAAGCACAGTATCTACCAACTTCATTTGAATCAAAAACCACAACTAGTCTTCCGAATATGCATCAACTACAAAAGAGGTGTTTGTACCATTCATTACTATTCAATAGCAGTCAATACTTTACTTTTTCCATTTGATTTGTATTTAAACAACTTCTCTTTTCTTCTTGATTTCCACCACTTTGTTTCCATCTTGGACAAAATGTGTTCTGGATTAACTGCTGATGCTTTTATTTTATCTGTAAAAAGAACAAACAAGTAATAAAGAAATAATTAAAACATCACAAAGTATATGGAAATAAACATTATAAATTAGAAGTAATTAATAAACTATTATACTTTAAACCTAAATAAGCATTGCGGACTCCCTCTCCTCCATTGATATGTAGGTACTTTACATTTACAGTCAATTAATTTTACTAATAATTAGCTTGATAGGAAACTGTAAATAAAGTAGTTTGTTTTGTCAATAAATAAAATTTAAAAAAGAATAAGTGGCAGTAAGTAAGTAATTAATTATGGAACTTGCAACAGCACCCAAATGTCGAGTACTTGTCTTAAACGAAAATTGTGATAAGGAACCAAACCTGTTAACAGATCATCAGGAGCTTACTTATTAACTTAACATAATAGTAATAGTTGTATCAACTCGATGTCAGTACTCTCTCGAAGTTTGGGTAAAATTTTTTTTTTGTATGGCTGCCTCTTTTGTGACACTCTAACTGATAATGGCGTTCTAGCTTATGGAGGGCAGAACATGTCCAAAACTTGTAGTTATCAATTAGACGGCCGGTTATATTGACTAGTAGCACTACCTCTCGATCTATGGGTCTTGCATTTGATTCCCAGTACAAGCACATATTAATGTAAAAGTAGATATTTTTTCTCCGCTCATGGGTGTTTATGTCTGTATTTGTGTATATTCCAAGCGACCTACGACACAAGAGGAATCTTAGTGTGGGCCTTTGAGTGTGTAACGTTTCTTTTAATTTCTTACCAGTTTCATCCAAGTCATCCGGTTCCACCTCTTTTCTTTTCTTTTTAATTTTCTTTGATTGTCTGTTATGTTCTTCTGTATATGTATCCTTTGCTTCTTCACAGGATAAAAAATTTACAGAATTTCGGAACAGTTTTATACCACCCATTATTTTACTTTTCCTGCAACATTTTAAATTTTGACACTATAGGATGTCCTATTCTTGTTCTTATAGTGTAGGTATAGTCAAATGTGTGGCGAACTTGGCTAACCCTGGTGCCAGAGTTTTCAAACCGCACAATTTAGTCTAGGATTTTGAAAGAGATACCTAAATAATAAAATTTCCTTTGTCAATAATTTATTTGGTAGAAATTAGGTAGATATTTAAAACAAATGCAATAATTTTAACTATTTGATATGTAGAGTTCTATATTCTACACAACTTCATTTCTTATTTAAGTGATCATTTCTTATTTTATTTTGATCACTTGCTGAACTTAACTTGCCTATTTAATGGTTTTAATTTGTTGGTGAGCAGTTCCAAATTAATTCCAATATTTCGAAAAATTTACTTAGATAAAATAAAGTCAATTATGCAACATTATACCCTATTTTTCACCACAATAGTATGTAAAGTCACACAAAAATTAACGTAACACTAAATTAATTAATCTTATTTACTTACTTGACTCCATTTTGCTGTACATCAATAAACTCAATATTTTTATTTATAATGGTTGATATTTTGGCACCTATCCGTTTTTGCATTTCTTCCGGAACTTTCACATCATTGTAATGACTGGCTTCTTCCAGATACCTTTCAGATTTTGTTTTTTTTGGATCTGAAAATAAACACGACTGAGAGTTTGATACCTTATCGTTTTGGGGCCATCCATAAATTACGTCACACGAATTTCATGATTTTTTTAACCCACTCCCCCTCCTTGTCACAGCTGGTCACATTTGTAAGACTCCCCCCTCTCTAGTGTGGCGTCACAAATTTTCAATTTATTTTAATTTTTTATAAATGTAGAACTTCATTTTTGGGAACTCAAAATTAATTATCTCAACAAAAGAATAAACTTAAAAAGAGTGATTGGGACTGAGGAGGTTAAGTTTGTCGTTAACAGTTAACGCGTTTTGATACTCATAATCATTACACATTTTGGAATGTGACGTCACGAAACTTATGTCCCCTCGCACCCCTTATCACACAATGACACAGACACACTTTGTCGACCCCCTCCCTCCCCCTTAAATAACGTGTGACGTAAATTATGTATGGTCCCTTTGAAGTTATCGTTATTTATTTATTGTAAGAGTAAGTTTTCCGCCCCTAAGATGACCCTCTGACCCAAATAACTACTCTCTAGGTTTCAGGTTTTTTTCAATTTCGTTAAATTCAATTCACTCACAACCAAAGCCATAACATGTTTTCAAAAATAGAAAAATATAGGAAAAATTACCTCTAACAGTTGATTTGAATTGGTCGCTGGGTCCATTTAGTACTTTTATGAAAGAGTTATCAACTACATCTTTGAAACGTGATAAATCTTCATCCTCTGAAGAATCTGACATTTTTTTCTTTCATTAATTCATGTTGAATTCATGAACAAACAAAGAAACATTTTTTTGGATTCAAAATTACAAAATTTACAAAACGTGGTATTGACAGTGACAGCTGTTAAGTCGCTTATTTTGAAATGAATTAGTAGGTATTGGAAAGAAAAACAGAAGTAACTTTATGAGTCTACCGAGGGAGTTCGTTTGTATGATTTTTAATTTTGGCGAGGTTTCCATACAAAAAAAGCACACCATAATGAAAAGTTTTTGAGGCCTGTTGTAAACTATTAGTTACGACTCAAAAAAAATATTTCAACACATTTAAAATGACTTTCTCGGCAGCTTACTGCTTAGATAAAACTATAAATTCATCGCTTTATAATGCAAGTATCATAATGTTAAAGTTACACCTCTAAGGTTTTTGATATTAGTTCTATATTTGCCTAATTTTTTTTATAAATCTCACCCGTTCTGTCACTTTCATTAGAGTGTTTATAGAAAGAGAAAATATACTACATAAGTCCATGGTTTATAGTAGTGTTGCATAACTAGGTATCATGGACTTAGCTAGGTATCAATAGTTTGGATATCGATAGTTGACCTTGAAAAACAGTAAGAATATCGATGGGACTATTGATGATAAACCAAACTGTCAATTGTATCGATACTATTGAATTCTAATAATATTGATACTATCGATAGTATTAATTCAAAACTATCAATACTATCCATAGCATTAAATACTATTGAATTCTAATACTATCGTTAGTATCGATGCTATTGAATTCTAATCGATAGTACCGATAGTATTGAAATCTAATACTATCGATAGTATCGAATAATGTCGATTGTATCGATACTATCGATAGTTTGGTCTGTCATCAATAGTATCGCACACTATTGGCTATCGATACTATCAATAGTATCGATAATTTCGATACTATCCATAGCTCTATCGATATTCTTACTGGGTTACGATAGTATCGATAGACTATCGATACTTTCTACTACTGGTCACAACATTAGTTTATAGATTTGAGATAGTTCAGCGGATCTCTAATTAGTCTGTGGTTCAGGGTCTTTGGCGGGAACTCGGCGTGAGCGGTTGCTTTGTCAATTGAATTTTCGTTTTCGGCGTGAAAAAGTTGTTTAATGTGTAATAATGATAGTGTATTATGCAGTAAATTGACTAAAATTCGTGTAGTGATGAAAAATTCAAATTCAAGATAACAGTGTTTCTGCTCCATTTGGTACCGACAAAGATCCTCGCGGTTGTGCTTCTCGCCGCCAGTTTTCGTAAAACAGATGCTATCCGGTTTTACGCAAAACATGAGAAGCTTAGGGCTTAGGTTAAGTTGAAGAAAGAAGATTTTTCACTGAAGACATGGCTGTATGGACATAGTTTCCTTTGCCTTTCCCGAAAGGGATAAATTTAACAAAAAAAAAAAGTCTGTGGTTCAGCGTGAGGTTATGTAGGGCCGAAGTACCTAATTATTTAAATTCACGGAATAAAACTGTGGAGATAGTATCGATAGACTATCGATACTTTCTACTATTGGTTACAACAATAGTTTATAGATTTGTGATTTCAGTTCAGCGTGAGCAAAGAGAATTAAAATCGCTATGTTTAGCGTGAGGTTATGTAGGGCCAAAGTAATTATTTAAATTCACGGAATAAAACTGTGGAGTGTTGCAATTAGGACCAACAAGCTTCACAATTATTGAAATTATCTGTCCCGTTCACTATGACAGAATACAAAAAGCCTCCGACTGATCCAGACTTGTTGAAATTCAATGAAAACAATGATTACGACTCACTGGCCAAGTATCTTGTTGGTAATGTGTACCGATATAGAGAAAACATTATTATACCTAGGGTTTTGGGTCCTGTGATCATTAAAACAAATGAGGAAAAGATGATTGAGGCTACTGTTGAGAGCTGTCCCTTTAAATCATTGACTAGTTGCATTATCGGTAAGTTTTGAATGGTACCTACAACACAAGCTTTTTACTCGTAACTCCAGTAAAATAGCAATTTCTTGCCCTTTACATATACTTGTAAAAAAAAAGGAAAGACAAAAAACAGTTACACTCAATAAAAATACTTTTATAAGTGCTTTCTCAGTAACAATCTTTTAAACAGCACCTATCAAAAAAGTGGCACCAAAAAAAAATAAGGCTTATTATAAGGACCAAGTTTTATTGTGTGAATTTTTTTTTCAGGTTATGGTCTTGGTTTAGCAGTAGGTCTCTTCACATCATCACTAATGCCAAACACAACAGACACACTAGGGCCACAAACACAGACAGCTAGAGAAATCCTTCGAGAAATGAAAACGTCTATGCTGAGCTATGCCAAGAACTTCGCCATGCTTGGAGCGGTATTCTCTGGTGTTGAGTGTTGCATAGAATCAGCTAGAGGAAAGTCAGATTGGAAAAATGGAACATATGCTGGCGGTGTCACAGGTGGACTTATTGGGCTACGAGGTAAATCCTTTATTACATAACACAGAGAATTAAATTTGTTTTCTTCTTTTTGTTGTCATTAAAACTAAATGAAGTCTATACACAAAAGGAATAGGGGTAGGCAATTCAAAAGGTGGGAGGATGAACTTGTGGAAATGGCAGGAAAAACCTGGACCAGACTCATACACAAGAAGGAAGAGTGGAGAATATAGGGGGAGGCCTTTGCCTGAAGGCACACAGAAATGGTCAACGAACACAGTAAAATAGATTAAGATATTATGTATTTCTGATTAAAGGCTATAAGTAAAATAAAATAGTCTATATATCATACTCCTATGACTGTTTTCTATAAAATGTTTTTACGTTAGAAAGAAGCCATGGACATATTAAAAAGTTTATGTTCTATTTCAGGTGGTCTGAAAGCAGGCATATTTGGTGCTGCAGGATTTGCAGCATTTTCATCAGCAATAGACTATTACATGCATCAGCGTAGTTAATTTTTAATAACTTGGTGTTGGAGGATAGTTATTTTAAGTATAGTCTGTTGCGCAAAATGAAAGAATGTAATTATTCCAAATATTATGTTTGATGAATGATTTCTGTTACTGAAATAAAATGCAGATGCATTTTTATTATTTTTTGCACATTTTACTTAGTTTCTTTTAGAATTTATTTATGAGTTATGTTTTAATAAACTGTTATTGGCATTCATTTTTGGATTGGACTTTATGTAATAGTTTCTTACACCTAATCACTTAATACTAGCCCTCGACAAAAAGATAGGGGCAGGCATCTTTTTGTCGTGGGCTAATGCATTAAGTAGCCCCCAAAGAATTAAAACCTTTCCTAAAGTTATTGGTTTTTAGAGTTTATACTTTTTTTAGTTACGGAAATTTTTGAAAAATTAAATATTTGGCGGAGTCCTTACCTAACTAATTAATAAGTACCTGATAACCGTTTAAGTTAGTCGGTCAAGCTCCCGGCTGAAAATTCGGATGCTCGCAGTTCCGTATTTAGATAGACAGAAAAATAACATTTTTCTTTTTTTGTACACGCATTACGAATTTCAGTACTTATTCTCAGAGCCCCTACCTCAGGTAATATAATGCCCCTACAGATGATTTAGTGTTCCGTTAACCGATGGTCCATAGTTTCATGACCGATAATCGGAGGCGTCAGGGCTCGGGATTCATTAATTAAACCTTCGCGCGTTTCTTGCACACACGTGTGTGCAGGATTTATATCACACGCGCCGTATCGCCGTAAACAAGCGCGTGATATGGTGTATTCGCTCCTTTTGGTTCCGACAAAAATCCCGCGGTAGTGCTTGTGCTTCTTGCTATAAAAAAGGTACTCTGTGTTCTTGCTACTGCAGCAATCAAAACACTAAGGGCTGCATGGACTAGATTCCTTTGCCTTTCGCGAAAGGTATAGAATTGACATAACTCCAAACGTTTACGAAGCCCCTCGCACATTTTAACCAGATTGTTTATTTTTAAGTTGCAACACCGAAATGATCTGCCATTTTGAAAATCAACAAAAAAAATAACGGACAAAAACGTTTGTGGCTGGATTTCATTCTACATCGATTTTTATAGTTTACACGTGAATATTGTATTGAACGAAGACTTTTTTGGTAATTTTTGAAAAGAAAAGAAAGTTTTAAATCTGAGAAAGTGCTTTTTTGCTAAGTGCGTTTCGGGAATTCTGAGAAAATGAAAGATCCATTCGCCTCAGATTCTGGTATCGATTCGCCAGCTCGTGAAAGTCTGAAAAATGTCGATGGTTGCTACAGTAAGAACATTTTCAAGACAAAAACCTTTGCTAATTCACGCCGTGCCTTGCAGTCAAGTGCGGATAAGATATCTAGAACATTTCGAAGTGTTCGAAACACCTTCGGGAATTTATCCCAAGTAAGTGTAATAACTTAGTTTTTTCCAGATTATCAATTGTTAGGTAAATTGTATTAAGTTTATTTATGTTAGGTATAAAAATTGTGAAATCTTTCTAAAAGTTATTTTTATGCTAGCATTTCAGACTGAGCAGGAGACGTAGACATCGGTTGACGGAGGCGGGAGCTGGATCTCCTTGCAGAACTCCATCTACACCAGTCACTAAGAAAAAACAGGTACATATTTTCTAAATTAAATAAAGCAAACAAGTACCAATAACAGTAACCACTGATGCTCTGCCTGCCCCAATGGCGATTATAGGCATGAGGGTATGTATGTATGAATGTAATAAAGTAAGTAAATGTCACCTACTATTCCAAGTAAGGGTCAGAGGGTCAAAATCTTTAAACTGTCACAGGCCTATGTCACATTTATTTGTAACACTTAGTTGACCATTTTTATATTAATTCCAGGTGTTAGGTCGCAGTCCTGCCAAGCTGTACAGTCCGTTTGGCATCGAGACACCTCACAGCCGAGACTTCCGCATGTCACCTTATATGCCTGATACTCCTGACCACGGGTAAGAGAAAAGATGTAATATTTTCTTTCTATAGACATAGTTTCGCTTCTTGTAGCATGTACAAAAAAAGGAAAAAAAAATTTGGAAAAGGCCATTTGAATTTTCTCTTTTAGTTTTGAAAAGCCTCTTTACATTGTCTTTGGCGTGGGAATATTGAATTAAACTTCTCAGCAACTACCTACTGACCAAAAAATTTTTTATAATACAAATATTTGAAAGAAGATTTCCTAGAAATGTTTTCCTTGAAGTATTGTTTTATTGATGCTATATAAAGACGAAATACTCAGGAAGAGGCAACGTTGGCTGATAATCTATTATATGTGTATAAATAAAATTGAAGCCAATGAAGTGGCTTCCTTTTAATGTAGCAATATGTATTTAGCCCTACCTGATATTACCAATATGGAAAAAAAAATTGAAAAATTAAAATAATTCATGTTAATTTACAGATTGTCGCCGAAACGGCGCAAGAATGTTGCCCATACATGGAATCTGCTCTCCAAAAAAAGACCTCGAGCCTTATTCCACTGAATTAAGGTCCAAAACTATAACTCACTGCTTAATGTAAGCTTATCCAAAACGATATGTGCGATTGGTGCTATATTATATTAGAATTGTCTATTCTGTTTTGTAACAAATGAAAATGCTGTGGAAATGTGGTTATACTGTTCTGACAACTATTTAAAATAAATAATGTCACATACTTAGGCCCCAAGGGTTCCCTTGAGTAACCCTGACCCAAGAAAATTCAAGAAAACAGTAAGATTTAACCTTTTCACCGCCAAAGTCTGATATATCAGACGTTTAAGTTTCGTGCCCTCGCCGCCAGTCTGATATATCAGATATATATCAGACAAAAAAAAAGCATTCGCCATACGCCAAATAAAAAAAAATATATTTTTTGATGTTGTGGCCTGTGGTGGGCGTTTTTGACGAAAACTCTTGGCGCTAAAAGGGTTAAACAGCATATTTCTATTATAGATCTGATCTATTAAGGTATTAAAACTGCTACCATTTTTTCTCAATTTTACGTCTTGAAATTTAGTTTTTGGGGAGTCATGATAGTCATGAATTAATTATGGCTTAAGTGAATATTTTATTCTCAGTATTAATGTTATGCCAAAATTAATGTATCAGCTTCTAATAATTTATTTATTTAGACATGAAACAGGTCAGATAACATAGGTAAAAATAATATTCACAAAACATCAAATTGCTGAAAAGGTTACGAAATAATTTTAACTTAATGATATAAACTAGTATAAGCAATTCATACGCTTTGCTGTGACAATATTAGTCTGCTAATGCATATTTGTAAGGTTTTTATATCAACTATGAGTCCAACAAGTATTGATATTACTAAATAAAATTTAAAGTACTCTGGTTTGTATGGCTACAATCAAATTCTTATGCATAGCAGACAGAACAAAACTAGGTTGCTGTACAAATGGAAATAATGGTATTACCCTTTTTTTATTATAAGATGGGTTAACTCTTGCCCTCAATCTTGACCATAAGGTCAAAGATGAGGTCGACGATGGAGCGAGTTAACCCAGAAGATGCCTATAAAGGCATTTGAATGAGCTGAACAAGTATGGTAGCTAAGTTTGTATACTCGCGAACAAGTATGGTAGCTAATTTGCATACTCGCAGCTATTAAGGCGGTTGCTGTGAAACCAAAATTGAAAAAGTCCCACTAGATGGCGCTATTTTAAGAATTGGTAATTTCGTCATGATTTTGTCGATTATTTCATAATTAAGACAAGTTTTGCATAATGTTTTGAAATTGCCGAAAGCCTGTATCTATCTTTGACTGTTATAGTAAGGATTCAGTTTATTTTATTGTTTTATTTTCCCATGTATTGCGAAAACGTGCAATAAAAGTTTATTACGCACACATAGACGTTCGAATTGAGAGTTTCATTCATAAATTCTCGCGTATTTATCTGTCAATTTACTGGTAGGAGGCGTTTTATCTGTCAGATTAATAGGAATCTAAATACAAATCAAAATTTTGAGTTCGTAACTTCTCTAGCATATTGGTCACTTATCACTATCATTTTCAGCGTGTTTTTACGCTCAGTTCTCAAAAGCCGCTTTTCGATACTTGAGCACATAAAATTCAGTTCATTTACAATCTGAATGCGGTCAATGAGGTTAGGCAACCTTCTGAAGAATTAAAGCGTGATGGGTGACCGTTTTTGTGCTTCAGAACACTCAAAAATAAATGCAATCATATTTGAAAGCAGTATTTAAGGTTAGGTACCCCATTCTAAAAGTTGACTATGATAGGTGACTGTTTTTGTGCTTCACTCAGCAATACCTTTTCGAAGTCGAAGCGGATTGTTAGTAGGCACCTATATATATAGGTAGGAAATCAGGATTGCGTCATGGTGTTGAAAATTTAAAAAGTCCAAGCTCATATTGTACATTTCGCAAAATGTTATATTCGTAAAATATCTTATTAGTAAAATGTCTTTTTGTTAAAAATGACTTACATATTATTTTGAATTGAATTACGTCTAGGCGGGGTCTCACGGGAATTTTGTCTCACGGGGAGGTGAGACCACAGGCTAAGTCAAGCTGCCTATAAAGCGAGGACAAAGGTCGAGCTTTACATAGGGCCCCAAAAATGCAAGGTAGCCGAATTTTTTCAAGATTTTTTTTTAAATATTGATATGGGACATCCACTTTGAAACCCAAGATGACGGACATACGTTTTTACATAAATGTTGCTATAGGTAAATTACAATTCAAAATGACGGACATAATTTTTGTAAAAGAAAATACTGACAAGTTTATGCCTCCCTGAAAGCATACCAACAGCGACCAGCTTAAGCATAAAATATTTATATCAAAACGTTTTGTGTTAAGGGATGGCTTTGCAAAAATTGAAACCCTGTTTCAGACTATCATTCTGAACTTTTCAGTGGAATTTTCCACTCATTTCACGTTATATTGATTGTTACACTAGTTTTCACTCGTTTTTTTGTTATCCTGGCTGTTACACGAGTGTAACCGCGTCGAAGACCCTTTCCCCGTTAGTACCAACGCAGAAGAGATCGAGTATCGAGTATCGATGTAACACATTCGAATGTGGTTTCGTATTAATAAGTAAAATATTCAAAGTTGTGCTTTTCTGACTATGCTATTTTATAACGGTATTATCTGAACTGGTAGCGGATTAGAGTATCTATTTTTCGGTTTGAATGAGTCAGGGTATTTTAACAATTATCGACTAATAACCCTCTTAAATTCGAAGTCTATAAGTTCTTTAAAGTCCCATAAAATCCACTTGATGAAATTAAGGGCAGAAATTTTACAGCCCATGGATATACATCGTGTTATATCGTCTCTACAATAAACATCATAACAGTTACAAATGATTCTTAATTTGTGGTTTTACTTTATTAGTCAGGTCAAAAAAAATGGCAAAGAAATGTAGTTACTTTTTTTAGAATAAATGAGAGATAATATTTTTTATCAGAATAAAAAGACAACATACAGCCTGTCCACCATATTTGGTGGAACACCAATCAAAACGACATACTACGTTACGTCGGCAAGTGTTTCAAAATAACCCAATAAAAAGAAATCCAAAATTAAATTCAAAAGTAAGATAAGATCGCAAATCTAGGAATCAGTTGCGCGGTTAGTCATCCATTAATGTCATAGATTCACTTGACATTAGTAAACATGACAGCCTTGCGCTTAAATTTAAAGTATTAAAATTAATTAAGTACATTGCTTTTAAATAAAATTTAGCCCAGGAACTTAAAAATTGTGTCAGTTGACTTATCTTAGGACATTCTTCAGAACCTTTTTTTCTGATTGGGTATTTTTAATAGGTACGCATTGTTACGTATAGACACCGTTTTGATGGAAGGAAGGATTCCACTATTTCTCTGTTATTTCGTTTTATAGAACAACGAGCTCCTTAAATTGATTTTCTTCACAGAAATAATTTGAAAAATTGTTTTTTTTAAATCACAATGAAGTTTGTTTACTTTAATAATTAATGTTACAACAGATTATATTTTTCGCAAAGGTTTATTATTCAAAAAAAATATATAGCAAATATCAGCACCAGCCAAATATCAGAACGGAAGAACTTAACAACACGGATCTTAATGTCGTAATCCTCTTGACATTTTTTGCTAGTAGTTCACTACTGGGAACGGAGTTACATAATAGTTTGACTTTGAATATTTAGCTTATCATTACGAAAAAAAATGAGTGAAAAAATTTGTTAAGTTAAACGATTTTGGTGAAAATAAATATTAAAATGGTGTAGACAATGTATTCAAAGTTAAAAAATAATTCGGTATGTGCTACGTACCTGTCATTACACCACTCTCCTTCATCAATCTATGGAATTAATAAAAAAAAAAAATTGTTGGCAGCCATATTGGTTTACAATAATACCGAATGTATTAAACTATATAATCATCCAAACTAAAGGTGCGTACCTACAAAATGTTAGATCAATCCGTCAAAAGGAAGGGGTCAAATTTCAATTACTAGATAACAAGGCAAGCTAAATAAAATCGTTTAAAAAACATTCTGATGTGTTTTATCGATAATCGATGCGATGTCTAGTGTGGTGTTACCTATGGGAAAAGTTATCTTTGTGTAAAAACCAGTGTTGCCACAAGGAACGAGTGAAATCTGGTGTCACAATCAGTGTAACCACGAGAAACGCGTGGAAAATTCCGCTATAAAATTGTTCAGAATGACAGCTTGAATCAGGGTTTCAGTTTGTGCGAAGCCGTCCCATACATTTTCATGAATCGTTTTGGAAGACATATTTAATGCTAAAGCAGGTCTCAGTCAGTGTGATTTCAGGAAGGCATAAAACTTGCCAGCGTTTCACATAAAAATTACCCACGACCCAAGTCAATGACCCAAGTTTTTGCCTCGTTCCGTTCCTTTTGAAATGCTTATTTTAAAGGTTTCCTGCTTTTAAATTAAATTATTTATTGAATTATGGTCTATTTTATATTAAAAAATTATAATAATAGCGTAAATCATAAACATCCAAAAACCTATATCGCATTCTGTACATTGCGTAGCGCTAAAGTAGATAACAATACCTTCTTTAAGTTTCCGGGAAAAATGGTTATTTGGAGCCGATCATGATCTATCGTTTAAGAAATTTATTTCTCAAAATAAATTGCATAGTTCACTTACTGAGAAATACAATTGCGGATACTTGCTTACAAAACAGCTATGTACAGATATTAGTTAATATACCCATATCTGTGATCATATATTACACTTATACTTTGTAAAAGCTCTACAGTGTATGTCTATAAAAAACATATTAATAAAAATATCATGGATTCCAAATTGAAAAAACAATCAAAAATTAAAATAACCTAGTAAGCCAAAGCTTGTACATAGGTAAGTTTTTTCGAAAAGGACATTACGCGAAAAGAACATTTTGAGAAAGGACATTTTAAGAAAAATGTCATAATGAGCCTGATATATCGTATTAAATTATAAATAACTAGCTTTCCACCCACGGCTCCGCGCGCATGGTCTACAGGTTGCCCAGCTATGGTATAAATCGTAGCTATGTCCTTTCCCAAGGTCTAATCTATCTCAGTAATCGGTTTAGTAGTTTAGGCGTGAAAGCATAAATGAGAGACAGACAGACACACAGAGTTGCTTTCGCATTTGTAATATTAGTCGGGAATTAGGGATTTGAATTCTTTTTCTTATCGTGTAGGTAAAGTCAAGTGTGTTGCAAACTTGGCTGGTGTTTCTAAGGATTTGAATTAATAACTAATCATACCAGGTTGTACAAAAAAAATGAGAGACTCGTTTAGAAGTTTTTTAAATCAACATTTTATTTTCCAAAACTATGATGGGCTGATATTATTTTTTTCTAGTTTTGTACTTGTTGGGCCCTTTATAAGGCGGTGGATTTCTGCATTACAGATTGGAAGGCATTCTTTTGGCAGCATGCATGTTTTATAAAAATTAGTCTTGTCCCAATGCCCCCTTCCCGATGTTCTGAGTTGACCCTGTATCTGTAATGAAATTATTTCTTACTTAGGTACTTACTCTAGAAGAAGAAAAAGGCAATGAATGAGCCTGTCCAATGCTCATTGATTGCAAAAATGAAGTTTTTAAAATAATGAGCATATTAAAAACACTCAAAAGCGGGGGGCTATTGTTTCTCTTTATAAGGCGTTTCTTTTTATAAGGCGACTTTGATAAGTAAACGAACCTTTAGAGTTTAGAGGCTAATTTTCTTTAAAACTGAAAACTTTCCTCAAAGAACCTATTTGAAATTCTCAAAATAAATTCGACTTCTTAAATTTTCATACCTACTAAGTAGGTAAATCAGCTGATAATGATAACCCGAGTTGAATGGAGAAGCAAACTATTGTTTTCACATTTTGACCTGATCCCTGGGGAAAGCTTTTCAGTTTAGTGGGAAAACAGAACGGGACCCTTTCTACGGCTACAATAAAACAAAATGAAAACTTGTTGTAGATTATTGTTACTAGAATTTTCACTTATTATACCTACCTACTACGGCTTACAAATACTTACGACGCATTTTTTGGTTCATGTTTTAGGAAAAATATAGTTCGAGACAGCTTGGGATTCCGCCTCGGTCACGCGTAAACTGTTAGGTGATTTGCTTATTTCAATTTAATGGCAATCGGACGTTCTTATGAACAACCATTTGTACCATTCTCAAATTAGAGGAAATACAAAATCTACAAAAATTATAATCATAACAAACAATGACAACTTGACACATTTCATAATCTGTGACATTAATCAAAATGCGTTTGAAAACTATACATTTCGGATAAAGCCTTGTAAAAAAATTAAAATAAATAAGTATAAGCGTTTCTAAGTAGTTTTTGTATAAATATGTTACCTTAAATTTAAATTTAGTTAAAATAACGCGATATTTAACTCATTTTACCTTAATTTTTATGAAACAAAGTTAAACAGTATCACGTCTCAGAACGGCCAGTTTATGTATGGCGGGAAACATTTCCTATCTATTTATCTGTCAATTTGTGTAAATGTAACGCACACAAACAGAAGCTAGGCAAAAATTTTAATAATTTCAAAGACTTATAATTTTAAAATGGTTTGATTTATTAATAATTTTATTCGGTTGCCGAAAACTAGATTTTTTAAACAATTTTTCAAAGTAGTTTGGAGAATCTGATATACTTTCAGTCCGGCGTGTATTGGTGAAACGTGTTGTATGAAAATGACACCTCAGCAACCGCCTTAATACTCAATACTCAATACTCAATCATTTATTGCTTTCCATGGTTTTTACATAGGTGACAAACAAATAACATTTCTGAGAGCTCATGGACCCAGGCTGGGCACGCAATTTTATTTGAGAGAGGAGGACTCATGTCAAACATTTGCGGCTAAAACGAATAAAAAATATTGTCATAAAAAAGGGTTATAGTTATTACTTATATTATGTCATGCGGTTAATATTAATCTCGTAAATGTTAATTAATGTTATAAATAAAAAGAAAGCAGTATTAGTAGGCAATAATTAAATGTCCCAGGTATAAAAATTAAATTTAATGTCAGTTTTAATGCGTAGTCAATGGTAATTAAATAAATGTAGATAATTGTAAATTAAACGATGTCATTATAATAAAAATAATAGGTTCATGTCAATTATTATAAGAAAAAAAGAAAAAAGAAAAATATAAATTAAAATGCCTAATGTCAAAATTTATCTTGTAAATACTCGTTAATAGTATAATAACATTTATCATATAAAAATTCTTTAAGATTTAAAATAAATTGTTTTTCTTTCAATTCAGTTTTAAGGAAAGTCGGCAGTTTATTATATATTTTCACTGACATGCTTAGTGGGCCTGTTGAGTGTAGTTTTAATCTAGAATTAGGCAGTAATAATCTGTCCCCGTCGCGCAGTGTATATTTTGTAGGTATGTCTTTTCGTGTTCGGTAAAAATCAGGGTGTTTTCTTGTGAATTTGCATATTTCCAGTATGTAAATCGATGGTAGGGTAAGTATTTTGTACTTCATAAAGTACGGTCTACAACTATCGATGTCTTTAATATTTGCCAAGATTCGAATCAATTTCTTCTGAGATGTGAAAAGGTCCGGCGCGTCGGTGCTGTTTCCCCATAAAATAATACCGTAGCTGAGCCAAGCATAGGCATACGCATAATAGGTAGATATTGCAGTTGTCAAATCAGTCGTCCTTTTAATCTCTCGAAGTGCGTACGTAAATTGCGCTAACTTAGTCTTCAACTTTTGTACGTGGCATTTCCAGTTCATGTGTGTGTCTATATCCATACCTAAGAGTGTAAACTTTTGCACGCGTTCTATTTGTGTCCCGTTGTATGTGAAGTGTATGTGTAGTGGTGGTTTTTGATATGGTTGAAAGGTAATGATTTTTGTTTTTGTATAGTTAACTTCAAGGTTATGATCACTTAACCATGAAACAGTTTCATCCATGAGTTGTTGCAACTTTTGGTTGAGGTTTGTATTGGTATGACATGAAGTTAACAACGATATGTCATCCGCGAATAAAATGCATGGTTCGTGAATGTTTTTAGGCAGGTCATTTAGATATATTAAAAATAGTAAACAACCGATTACGCTACCTTGTGGTATGGAGGCGTTTATACAAACAGGGTCGGATCTAATATTTTTAATTTCTCCAGTCGCGTGATTGTAATGTTCTATTTCGACATACTGCGTTCGGTTTCGTAGGTATGACGTTAACCATTTATGTGCCATCCCGCGTATTCCAATACCGTGCAATTTATGAAGAAGTATATTGTATTGTACTTTATCGTAGGCTTTTGTGAGATCGAGGAGTATACCCACAGCGTATTTTTTGCCATCCAGGATGCCTAAGATTTTTTGTACATATTTATATACTGCCAGGGTCGTTGACCTTTTTTTACGAAAACCATTTTGTGAGTCGTCAAAAATGTTATATTTTTCGCAAAACGAGTAGATACGAGTGCACATTGCTTTCTCGAATATCTTAGAAGCGGTTGATAACAAGGCAATGGGGCGGTAATTGTTAGGATCCGTTTTATTAAGTTTTTTAAATATCGGTTTTATTAAAGATGTTTTTAAAGTTTCAGGAAAATCCCCTTCGTCAAAAGATTGGTTTATGAGCAGAGTAAAAGGCAAAGCTAATTCGTCAGCACATTTTTTTATTAACATAGGTGGTAACCCGTCGATGCCGTGGCTAAATTTCGGTTTAAGTGTTTTTAAAAAGTTTAAGGTTTCGCTTACAGTAACTGGGTCTAGAAACATGGTGTTAAGAGGTGGATTTATGACGGGGCGACCCCGGGGCGGCGGCGGCGCGGCGCCTCCGCTGTCCCTGTCCGACGTCGTTTGTCCTATTGACGCGAAGTAATTGTTAAATGCATTTGAGACGTATTCTGGTTTTGAAATTATCTCGTTACCTACTTGTAATTGTATATTTGTCTTTTCTTTTTTACCTATTTTGTTAGTCCTCTCATTTATAATTTGCCACATCGTTTTTATTTTATTGTTAGACTTATTAATTTTTTTGATGTACTCGAGGCGTTTTGCCGTAATTACAGTTTTTTTCAATATTTTTTCATATTTTTTACATAGTTTTTTTAGTATATCGTTTTGTGATTTTAATGTTAATAGTTTAAGGAGTCTTTTATTTTTACAGGATACTTTAATTCCTACCGTCAGCCAGTATTTTTTATGTTTGGTTTTTAATTTAATTTTCCTTTTCGGAAAACACTGGTTAAGGGTACAAATTAATAATTTCTCAAACTCATTGTAATTTTCTTGTATAGATTTAGTAGGTTTAATAATGCGTTGCCAATCGGTAACTGCTATATCGTTTTTAAAACGTTCTATATTACAATCGTGAAATAAACGTTTTTCGATGTGCCACACTGTGGGTTTTTTCTGTTTAGGTGTGTGTAAAAAGTGTAAAATAGTAGCTCTGTGTCGTGTAAATCCGAAGTCTTCTACAGTAGTGTATGTCTTTATATGTGAGAAGTTTGTGAAAATTAGGTCTATGCAAGTTGATGATGTGCTAGTTATGTGTGTAGGTTCTTTTATGTGTTGCGTGTATTTGTGTTCTGACATAAAGGTTAGTAATAGATTAGTTTTAGTGTTGTTCGTTAGGATATCCGTGTTAAAATCTCCACCTATAATTATGTTATGTTTGTGATTAATGCAGTAGACAGTGCCATTAAATTAGTAAGTATAAGGTGCCACCATCTAAATGCACTGCCAGGCCATTTTACATGCAATTGACATAAAAACAAAAATGTCAACTGACACATTTTTGTTTTTATGTCAATTGCATGCAAAATATAGTTCTTCGAATCTAAGGGCGACTTGCACCAAAACCTTAAATATATTTAATAGCTTAAACACCTTTAACTCGGTTGTCAAAGCAACAAAATCTGTCAAATTAATCAAAATTAGTCTCGCTAAATACGTTTAGCACTTTGGTACAAGTCGCCCTAAGCTACTGTGGATTAAGTTAGCTAAACAACCAAGCTCTATTTATCCCTTCCTTAATTTGAAACTATACAAAAAACAGGGAAATTATGGAAGAATTGATGTTTATTAGATCTAATTAACTATAAAAAATGTCATACCCATGATAGAGCTGCTAATAAATAATACATAATAAATAATACATGCCTATTTATCGTATTAGTTTGTAAAAGGATTTTGCTTCGATATTTAAGTACCTTCCTATTTCTTATCGTTTAGGTTTAGTCTTATGTGTAAGACTGATGCGATGGCTATTTTTACATTAGCTTAGTATGATAACACTTAATGTATTACTTCGAGGCTCGGGTGTATTGTATTTATTTAGCACTTTACGTTTCATCAGTAAACTGTAGACGTGTAGCTATGATATACTGTCTCTATGTAACGTGTTTACAATAAATATTTTTTTTACAACTAATAATGTGTTTAACTTATTTTCGATTGTTGGCAGCTACCAATTTCAGGTTGTAAATAAAACAAAAAAGTTAATTAAGTATATTCTTTCTTATTTCAACTCAAAGTTGACATCAATTTTAAAAACTCCTACCTAGCTACATCTACAAAAAGTCGAAGTTAAACGTATTGCAAACTTAATTTGACAAGAATATAAAACACATTAGAGAAATTGTTAAGATACGTACATAGATTCCCACTTGAAAAATTCCCACATACATACACTCACGCCAATGAGGTGAACGATTTCATAACCTCACGAAAACCAATTGAATACCCGACAAGACTGTTTAAACATTAATCCTGTCAAATTTAGTTTGTAAGGCATTAAAATGTTAATCAACAAAAACAATGTACTTATCAACAATTCTTAAAGTAATTTGTGTAAATTAAAAAAAAAAGGATTTGTCGATCATAAAATACAAGACTTTCAAGTTAAATCACTTTCTCTTTAGGGTGAATGCTAAGCTCGGAATTAATGAATTGCTCGGACGAGTGGTCGCCCCGTAGCATCCTAATAGATTAGCTTTTCAGTCAGTTGCATTAAAAGTCAAAATTATTGTAATGGCACTAGTTCTAAAACTGTGTTAACAAAGACTGAAATCATATAATACTTTAAAAAATATGAAGTTATGGATAGCAGACAGAACGTAACTAGGTAACTAAACAAACTAAGATGATTACCCAACCAGAAGCTCGAGTATAATGGTGATAACACGCATAATGCGCCACGGACTATGTCAAAATTGACAACGCCAGAGTGCGAGCAAGCCTTTGCGCGGGGCCCTCGCGCAATCAAAGTGAAGTTTCAGCGTGAGCCGAGTGCCGCGCCGCAAGATAGTTTGTCGCCATCGTGCTCGAGCTGCTGAATTACGGAGAATTGCCCCAACTTAGCTAAACAAGTACGGTAGCTAAGTTCGTTGTAGAGCTATCTTTGTCAACTACACATAATAAGCTACATTACTTTGGGTTCTAAGTTTAAAATTACACTGATTTTATACAATTTACTTATATCACATTTTCTTTATAATCTCTTATTATAAAGATTAACAACATTAAAATATATTTCTATGTTCGAACTCTAATTAAATTGTCAGATTTTTCAGTTTAAAGACGTCTATTCATTGTACAAAAGTGTGAGTCCCAGAACATGTTTGAAATACCTCTGGATTTATTTATGCTGTACTGTACCTTAAGTACTCATTGGAACTTGTAGGTTGTAGGTAGATTTAAAGACTTACTTTGACAAAACGAGACCAGCACGGAGTACGATAGTGACGGCGCCGCAACAACACCGCGGTCCTATGTCAAAATGTCAACATTGACAACGCTATAGGGCGCGGGACCCTCGCGCAATCAGTGAAGTTTCAGCGTGAGCCGAGCGCAAGTTTGTCGTCATCGTGCTAGGGCTGCTGCTCTGGTTATAAAAGATTTTGTGGGTTTTAATGTGACAATCAATCACAATCAATTATCTGTCATTACAAATGATTTATGAAACATTGTCGTTTCTAACCTTGACATTGGCAAAATTGTCTTAACCTGAAGACAGAGCCATAAACTTACATAAAAATTGATTGACTGATTGATCCAGTTTATCGCATTTTAAATCATTGTTTTGTAACTAAACATAGTTTTGTTTTAGATATTGAGCACTTCTTTACCCGTGTTAGTAGGTAATATAACAACTTTGTGAAATTATTATAACAAGTTAAGCCTATTAAGATACTATTTGGGTCATTTAAGTGATTATGATTAGTTAGCATTTTGCTGACTAGCTTTACAGAAGTTTAGCTTTAAGAACAAAAAAACAGTGGAAAAAAAAAGCTCAATAACGTAAAGTAACTCTTAACATTTGAGACTTAAAATTACATAAAAGGCCAGTTTTAATGGAAGATATACGTAGGTATTTACATTTTTACATCTAAATAATAATGGCAGCTTATTTAATAAAAACACACAAAGCTAACTTTGCAACGTCTTACGTTCGTTAAAATTAAACCTTAAAAAGTAGACAATTTTGTCAGAATTTTTACAGGTTCCTTGGGGAAAGTTGTTCAGTTTCGTAGGGTGGATTAATTGAAAGTCTCTCCGTATAGGAGATAAGTATTATTTTAAACCTTCATTAACACGTTGACAGTCCCCATACAATCTTATCTTTATAATTTGTTTGAAGATATTTATTTAGTTGACATACTTAATAACAATATATTCGTAATTGTTTTAAAAATAGACGCGAGTTAGACTGGTAATCGGCACATTTAATTACCCACGAAACAGGCCTGGCCTAGTATGGGAATCAAGGCAAATCTTTTAAAATAATTGTGCAAAATTTTACATTATTAGATGTCCACTAAACTACTTAATGACATGTTTTTGACTTTTTCTATTTATTAGATCCTTGGCCACAAGTCCACAATAAAATCATTAACTAATTTGACAAGTTCGTGATTCTAGAGCCCATAGAGTACCACAGGGCTGGTGTGCCTCATAGGGTACACGAAACCGCTCCCCGTGTACCACATACGATACACTGGACTGTAAACGTGTTAAACCACTGCATTTGCTTGGTCTGATTGTATTTTTTAAACAGGGATCGTAGGGAAGGCTGGCGAACGAACTTGCGAGGTGGTAAGCTAGGTAATATTGCTAAATTTAACCATTATTTTGAGATTACAGCCATCAGTTCTAAGAATATCATAAGGTGACTACTTAACAAAAAATGCTCGGATTTCAACGTCAAAATCGCAGTCATATACAACATAAGTGTTTATGAATTACAATAATAATTTAGACATATTCTGGATTGTTAGCTGGATATTTTGACATGTTTTTATTGTACTTTTAATTGTTGATTATGTATTTTTAAGTTAACATTTGCACACCTTGCCGGTTGAATGCACAGATCACCTACTTTGTTTAAAATCAATCATACTGTATTCTTGCAAATAAATGAATTTATTTTTATTTTATTTTTTATTGGCCATATGGTACTTCTTTCTACTCCCTTAATACACACACCGGCACATTTAGCAGAACAACTTATGTTTTTCATATAGATAGACTAGCTTTCCGCTCGGGACTTCGTTCCTTTGGGAATTTGGGAAAATTATGTAGACTGTGTTAATCCAGGGTGTCAGTTACCTCCATACCACATTTTATCAACATTGGTCCAGTCGTTTGAGCGTAAAAGAGTAACAAACGTCCATAAATCTATACAAACTTTGGCATGTATAATATTAGTAAGGTTAGATTCTTAATTATGGTATATGGTGTTGCCACAATTCAGCCAAAATCACGTAGCGTAAAAAATACACGATATAAAAAAAAGACAAATTTAAAAAAATATATAAATCGAGTATTTTTTTCATGTAAACTGAGATTTCATTTGATGCTTCTGTTGAGAATTTATGCTTAGAATAGGCCAGAATTTTTATCCGTTAAAATCAAATGTAAAACTCATAAGAAGTTTTATAAAATGTGCGGTACGGCAAAGAAAGAACATCGCACAAAACTTCGAATATTTAAAATAAAATAGTTTTTTGCTATTGGCTATATGAGAAATTATAGGCTTTTTGTCAGTTTTCATTATAAAAAAGAGACTTAGATTTGCTGGCAAAAATAACAGTGCAGTAATATAAAAACATATTTTAGAACTACTAAGTTAAGTCGATTGTATAAAATGTAAGTTCTCTAAATGTGCCAGTGTATACATGTACTAAACAAACAAACAAAAAACACACAAAAATATATGTCAAATCCACTTTAAAATCATTAGGAACAAAAAAAAACTTTTTACTTATATTACAAAAGCGACTGTCTTTGTGTGTCCTTCCTTTACGTCTTCAGCATATTCCTCCAAAAAAATCCAAAGTATTAAGAGGTAACTGTCGAAAAACTAAATACAAGTCTCGGAGAAAAATCTAAACGTACGGAACTAATTTAAACTCTTCCGAATTTATGGAAACCACAGACATATACACGACTAGACAACGCAAGTGTATGTACTCCGCGAGTCTAAAAGGGAGCATTAGCTTCCTTTAGCGCAGTTTCTCCCGAATCTCTTTACAGTTCGAGTGAACAGGCTTCTTCTGGGTGAGCTTGCTATATCCTCGACTACATCTTCGCTTTTTTTGCTAGTCTATTTCCCGCAGCTTCGCTCGCGCAAAGAATTATTGGGTTTACATTTACCCACTTCATTCTTGATCACTTACGGGATGATTTTCGAGAAATCGCGAAACACGTGTCCATTTATTTACTTCAAGGTATATATATCTTGACTAAGTTTCGAGTCAAAATGTCCAAAAAAAAGGTTTTCTCCATGCAATCTTTGAACCTTCATTTCACCCCCTTAGGGGTTGAATTTCAAAAAATCCTTTCTTAGTGTTTGCCTACGTCATTAAAGGAAACTTTTTACCAAATTTCAGCTTTCTAGGTCTAAGGGTTTGGGCTGGGCGTTGATGAGTCAGTGAATTAGGACCTCCAATTTTATATACTATAAGAAGATAAGATTGTGAGCAAGAGCGCACCCGTTGGTAATAATAAAAAAAAGTTCCATCACTAAATCGCTCGTGTGACGTCACAGTAGGTAGAAAAATAATGGCACGCTCGGTTTGTATAGAGACGATGAGACAAGCGTAATCTAGTCGTGTATACAAACTGTAAATCTGCAAGGTTGCCATATTCACAGGAGCAAATATATAGCTGATATAGAGTTGAAATCAATAATAATATCAAAACCTAAATTTTTGTCTTAACTCATTTTATCGACAACTCGCGTGCAACATCATTAATTCATCGAAACTATGCACATCACTTAAATAACATGGCACAGATGCGATAATGTTGGGGTATTCTCAGTGCACTACATTTTTTATTTCAGCCCTAGGTGGTTATTCTCTAAAGCTCAAAACAAAGTCTTGTTTTTTTTTCGTTTATAGTTAAATGTTCCGTTTTCGGTATTATCGAATAAAGTTGGTACCATACCATTCTATTCCACCATTGAATATGGCAACCTTACAGATTAACACCCTATATATGTGTCTGATAGAAACCAAAAACCAACTTTTTAATGATAATCAAACCGTGCAGCTAACCTTCGCTTAGCCGCTTTTGATTATTGTACACTTCCTAGAAGTTTTTCTTATACTTTCTTTGCTATATAAAAATATGTTATTTCTGTATATCACTTTTAAATTACCACATTTTACAATCTCTAGTCAAAGTTTTTCAGTTATATGATTCACGTTCTTAATTTTAGCTAATTTCAATTCACGCAATACAAAGTATGAGTTAATAGGTAGGTATTTGAAAATAGTGCTATATGCGAGCAACAAGACTAATTAGGCATACAAAAATGGCCCTGCCATGCTTTAGTCTAGTCTATACGACAAGTCCTATACAGGGCTTTAGGTAAATCTCTTTCAACCTCTCGGATGGTTAATCAGTCTATGGAACTGAACAACTTCCCCAAGGAACATAGGTAAAAATACGAAAAAACATATTTTGATCTTCCATACAAAATGCGCTATATGCTGATGAAGTTTGCATGGGAACTCAAAATTAGTTTTTCGTATTTTGACCTATGTTCCTTGGGGAAGTTGTTCAGTTTCACGGACTGATTAACCACCCGAGAGGTTGAAAGAAATTTACCTAAAGCCCTGTATACATATCAACACTGTCTAGGGATATTGCACGATTTTTCATACAAAAGAGGTCTGTTTGAGAAGCTATAAAAAAGCATACTCGAGATACGCGGAGCGCTATAATTTTTAGAAGAGCAAGTGCTAAACCTGCATTTTCAATTTTAATCAATAAATTTTGTTGCGTAAATTCTAAAATTTTTATACAAAAAGCATGCAAAAAGTGCATTTTAGTTTTCGTTTCCGTCACGTTTTCACAAATTTCAAGTAAAACAAAATTTATTGACTACAATTAAAATTGAATTGAAAATTCAGGCTTAGCACTTGCTCGTCTGAAAATTATAGCCCTCTATGTATCTCGAGTATGCTTTTATAGCTTCTCAAACAGACCTCTTTTGTATGAAAAATCGTGCCATATCCCGAGACCGTGTTGATGTGTATAAGTACCTTAAACAGATCAATAGTAATCGGGACCTGGTGGCTGCATCCTCGGGTACTTCTGAAACAATGTTTTTATATTAATAACTAGCTTCCCGTCCGGGACTTCGTTGCAATGGGAATCATGTAGCGTATATTACTCGAAAATAATGTAGCATTTTAAAGGTGAAAGAATTTTTGAAATCGGTCCAGTTGTTTTTGAGTTTATTCGTTACAAACATAAAAGACAGCTTAGCAAAAACTGAAATCCTGGATTCAGACATTCTGAATGATTTTCTAGTGGAATTTTTCTCAAGATAATTTTAATTTTTTTTATGTTTATAATATTTTCTGCTTACATTTAACAACGTAAAACACGAAAACCAGCAACGTACATCGCACTACGATAGTAGCGCGGCGCGGTTTCACGATACGTTGCGTAGCGTCAAAGTAGATAAATAATGAAAACTCCTTAACGTGACGTTTCCGGGAAAAAAAATAATTACTTATAGCTGAAGATAGTTATGGGTAGATTACACCATTTAAGTATTTGCTAAGCTGTCCTTTACACCCTGTATGTATTAGTGTAGATGTAGGTGCTACATAAAAGCGACACGGCGATCAAAGCAACTTAAAATGAATTTTTAATACAGTTGCTCAAAAAGTGGCGTATTACAGGGACGTATAGCGTTCGGGATGTGGGCTATTACATACTCGAGCTTTTTCTTTACCTTTCCCGAACTCGTGGGTTTTCTTTCCCAACTGTCAAAATAATGTCTATTAAAAAGAAAATTAAACAACCACGAAATTTTTACTAAAAAATATTTATAATATCATAAGTTTTTATGATTCATGCAAATATTTCTAAAAATAGCTACTAATTTGTTTCAATATCAGATTTAAAAGTAATTTTAATTAAAAACAATACTTATAAATCTGATATTGAAATTAATATTAGTATCGGCCAAATTAAATTTATAAATATAAAAAGTTGGCTGTATGACGTGCACTGCCATCTCTGCTCATATTCTTTTACGGTTGGCGCCATTTTCCAAAAATTTTCTTTGCGAGTTTAGTTGTTTTTTTTTATTAAATTGCTTAATTTTTTCGCAACTGTATTAAAAATAGTTGTTAAATACAACGTGTGGGACTGTTATTTCAACTCGTTCCGACTGTCTACGCTCGCCTTCGGCTCGGGTCAACATCTGTCGGAACTCGTTGTAATAACAGAAATCCCACACTTGTATAGCTACGCAGCAAAGGTTTGAAAGTTTTTCGTATTTAAATAATTTTTTTTTAGTAAAGCGTCTGAATGAGGTCGAACATTCGAGATAAATAAACTTAAAATCTATTATTGTGCAATAATAGAACCTACCTTTGCAAACCTTAATGTGGGCCTTTTAGTGTAGCGTTTATTATTTATAAACAATAAATAATAAACGCTACACACTAAAAGGCCCACATTAAGGTTTTCCCTTGTGTCGTCGGTCCCTCGGAACACACATAAAGACAGACACAAACACCCATAAACCTAGAACAAACATCTGCTTTTTATACAAATGTTTGCCCCGACTGGGGATCGAACCCAGGACCCGCCGATCAGGAGGCAGCGTCACTACCACTAGACCAAATCGGCCGTCGAAACAAAACTAAAGTTAAATATACATACAGCAGGAGAAACTCCAAATGATAAATTATGTTGTACTCGTCTGTTCAGCATGGGGGGCCTCATGGGGGCCCTCATGCCCCCCCGTGGGACGTAGGGCCCATTATTCATGTGGCCCCTGAATTTTCCTCTCCAGCGTTTGAACCGTTGTTTCTCTCTGTTATCAGGCGTAAGGTTGGAGTTCAGTTTAAACAGGTGGTTGTATATCGATGGCCGGATTATTTTCACTGTCTGTGGCATCGGATCTTCTATTGATTTGTTCTGTTAGGAAATAAATAAATTTTGATAATTTATTACTACCCTAGCCTCGCTCGTAGAACAGTAGCTCTCGCTGATATGAACCGATCAGTGAGGTTAAGCAACGTATACAGGGGCAGGGATCCTGCTGGGTGACGAAAGAGGCAATTTATCATGAGTGTTTCCGTGCTTTGAACGGCACGTTGAGCTGTCGTTGATTGACTACAGCCATTAAGATCAAGTCAGAGACCACTGTGCGGTTTGAAAACTGACACCAAGATTAGCCAAGCTTCCGCTCGTTACCTCGTTTGCATTGTTATGTTGTCTGTCACTCTTTGGCCTTTCAACTATAGCTGTAATAATCACGTCGACTTAACACACACGCTTTCACATTTATAATATTAGTAAGGTTTTTTTTATCAGCCCATATACATACATACGTTCCCACCAAGAGGAACGGGCCTCCATTCGAAACACTAAGGGTATTTAGGCCATAGTCCACCACACTGCCCAATGCGGGTTGGTGGACTACGCGTCATTTTTCATCACAATGTTTTCCTTCACCGCTGAACAAGTGATAATAATAAATTTAATGGTACAGGCCCGCACCAAGATTTAAACCCGCAACCTTCCGGTTACAAGTCTGGCTCATTACAAGCTGGGCTATCACTGCTAGAAGTAAGGATTTTAAGATTTTTATTCAAAGCTAGTCAAGGGATGGTATTTTTATTCCAGAAGGCGCAGAGGCCAGTGCAGTAAAATATGAACCAAAATTGTTTTTTTTATTATTATTATAAGATGGATTAACTCTTGACCTCAATTTTGACCAGGGTCATAGATGAGGTCGACGATGGAGCAAGTTAACCCAGAAAATACCTATTAAGGCACTGGTAATCCTACGCACCGACGGAACACAGCAAGCCATTTGGCGTCGGACTTCGGTAGGAGGGTGGTCGCGAACCAGACGGCCCTTCACAGAGCCTACCACACCGTATAGACCAGTGGTTCCCAAACTTTTTTTCTTATAGACCACTTTCAAAATTTAGCTGGTTTCGGTAGACCCCCCTCCCTGCAGCTACATTTCTACCATATTCCCAAAACTCAACCAAAAATGTGAAGATGAGATCTAATTAAGAGAATTTGCGTTGCGGCTGAGTTTAAACCACAAATTAACAGTTTTTGAAAAAAAAGCGAGAATTGATTGGTTTATTAATTAATTGATTGTGCTGTGAGTGGATGTCAAAAAAGTAAACGTGGCCAATCAAAAAAGTGATTCCATCCAACTTTACATTTTTGACATCTTACTCACAGCACAAGGAGCATTTTAGTTTTTCACTATCGAAAACAGATAAATTTTTGTGGACCCCTGCTTATACGAATTGTGAACCCTCATTTTTTTGTCACACCAACGTAGACCCCCTTCGAGTCTCCCGTGGACCCCTGGGGGTCCACCTGGACCACTTTGGGAATCAATGGTATAGACCATAGGACGACACCTATGATTCAGAACAAATTGAGGTGTCGTTGCCTAGGGTGGATTGATAGGAGGCAGGTCTCATTTGTGTTTCCTTAGTCGCCTCTTACGTCACCCACGGAAAGAGATGGGGTGGTGTTATTCTCAACCGATCACCACACGGCTAAAGTGTAAATAACGCATGTGAAGTGTTTAAAATGCATGATTTTTCATACAACACAAATCTTTCCCGTGGACTCACACGTCCTCGCCTCCCCATGTCACTCTCCAACCGTTCCAACTATCTCTTATGATATGATATATTGACAAGAAATACACTTTCAAATTAATAATATTGAGGTAAGAATGAAATAATACAATAGACTCACCATGTCTACTTTGGTGGTATCGGGCGAGGTGTATCTCTGCTCTCGCTCCGTGTGCAGCATCCTCTGGTCCAGATCTGGTCCGAGTCTCGGAGACAAAGATCTACCCTCACCAGCACTCGAATTGAGCGTAATCTTCACCCCAAAAAACTTTGAGTATAACTCCGGTGCCAAAACACTCAAGTGCTCCTCGAATTGCTTCATCATCGGATTGTGCAAAATCTCCTCATCCGTGTTCTCTAAAATCTTCACCATCGCTTCGAAGATTGGCTTCTCGCATCGCAATATACACACTCGCTCCAAAATCTGCACCGCGACGTTCAGATTGAACTTCCTCCCGATTCTTATCATCAAATCTACTAGTTTCACAAACACGACTTTGAATCTTGAAAAGTTTTGCGTAACCGCTATTATGTCCATGTATATGTCGCACAGATAAACATCGTTTACTTTGGTTCGGAAGAGATCTTCGCACGTGTGTAAATCGATATTGTTCAGATATAAAAGTGTCCTTTCGATAATGTGGATTTTCAGCGATGTGTCGTCCACGCCTCCTCTAGCTTTCCAAAAGTGTATCGACATTTCCACGAGGAGTCTGCTCATCTTCCGCCTGATGCACTCGTTGACGTAACACAGCCCGTAGCGCCGCCGCAGCTCCGGCCAGTAGTTCAGCAACGTGTACTCATGCACGAACATGTCGTTCTTGAGATCCGACAACCTGTTGCTCACTTCGGAACCATCGAGAAAATGATGGGGATACTGACAATGTATTTTATTGCAACTTAACATCAAGTTGAAAAAGCAAACACCTTTGAAAACGACACTCTTGTGCCGGTGAATAGGTGGGTTGGAAGCACTCGAATTTGTTGGTTTTTTGAACTCTGAAGGAGGCGGAGGCACTTTATAAGTTGGCCGTATCACAGTTTGAGATATAACATTTTGGCTGCTTTGTTTAGCTTCATTTTCTTCGGGTTGCAATTTTGGATTTTGGCAATTCTCAATTTCTTTGGAAATTGATGTCGAGTCAGCGTTCTGTTTTTCGCAAACAGTTTTCGATTTATTTTGAAAACAGGGGCTGCTGTCCTTAATTTTTGTAGGTATATAACGAGGCGCTTCCATCTGTTTTCTAGGCGCCATCGGTTGAGGGATGTATTCTTCGAATTCTGAGGCATTGGCACAAATGGAGTTGGCGGAGCTATTGATCTGGGAAGAATCAAAGCCCGTAAATGCCGTAATGCTTTCAGCGTACAGGGATAGCGTGTCTTCACAGTCATCGTTATTAAAAGGTTGCTCAAAATATTTAACTTTATCTAACGGATTCTCTTCATCTAAAACTTTATAGTCTTTCGGAGCTTGCAGCACTTCTTCATTATTCTCGCAATTTTGATTTAACATAACGTTTCTGCCCTTAGGAGAAGTAAAGTTTTCATCCTCCTCAGATCTGTCGATAAAATTATTAACGTCCTGAGCGACGACGTTTTCATTTTCTTTCGCGTCCCTAGCCTCCTCGACGCCAAATATTTCCTTTATCTTTCTGCAACACTCGATAACTTCGTTCTCCTCCGTCAGAAGAGTTATAATTTTATCCTGGATCGCATCGACTTTGGTGTTGATTATTTGATTTTCGTATCCGATCCAGCTGATCGCTTCGAGATCGATTCTCTTCAGTTTTGCCGTGAGTTTCTGGAAGGCGTAAGTCAGGTCGTCGTCGTCGTCATCGTGAGTGTAGCTCTGTTTGGAGGGAGAGAGGGACGGGGCGCTGAGGTCGAGCTCGCGCGCAGCGGCCGGTGCGCTCGTGCTGCTGCTGGAGTCGCTGCTGCTGCTGCTACTTCCGCTGCTGCTGCTAGAACTCTTCTCACTTTCCGAATCATTCATTTTTCTCATCCTCATGTACTCTTCGCCAATATTTGGTATTCTAATCTGAGGGATCTTCTTGTCGAATCGCACGAAATCATTTGTACCTACGGTTAAGCACGAGGTAGTACTAGATGAGGATATATCTTTAGTCCAGGAGAGGCATTCTGATGTGCTAGTCTTTCTAGAGTCTACTTGTTGAGGATCTTTGCTTTCGGAGGCCTTTTGGTTTCCGTTCATTAAAATATTGCTTGCTTCTTTCAATATTGAGGCTGAGGTTTCCGAGGTAGATATGTCTTTTATCATACCTTTAATAGGGCTGTCGATCTGTTTCTTCTCCGGACTTTCTGATACAGGTGGAACGACAGAAGCTTTAATTCTAGTGCTACGTCGTCTGCTGGCTTGTTTAGATGTTGAATGGGCATCTGGTTTGAGTGTATCTGTCAAAGAGTGCCGACTTTAGAAATCACAAGACACAACAATAGGTGTTTGCTACTTTGTGTATTTGTTTGCTTGTCAAGGGTAACTTATTAATGCATTTAATTGAATAAAGATGAATCTTACACAACATCTTATGAAAACAACATTTTTGATTCATCAAAGGCTTCGATCAACATTACACCAACTAGATATCGGGTCGGCGCAAAAAAATACGTCTCTGTAAATAACACCTCACTTGAGAATATATAAATAAACTACTTAATCATATACATCCATCCTATTTAATACAAATTAAAGCCTTTAAAAAGCCTTACATGTCTCAGTTTTAAAAAATAAATGGAAATTCGTGTGCATAATAAAAATATTTACATTCTATCGTACCTAGTAGTGGGATAGAACATAACTATTTTTATTATGCACATGAATTTCCATTTTTTTTTTTTTAAACCGAGACACGTAAGGCTTTATCGAGGCTTTAATGGGTAATAAATAGGATGGATTGATATGATTAAGTAGTTTATTTATATACTAGCTGATGCCCGCAACTTCGTTTGCGTGTTTTTTTTTTTGTACAGAGTACACAGATTGAAAACATCTATCTTACGTGATTTAGATTTTTACATACAAAAGTTTTTTCCCGCTAACTCCCGTTCCCGTGGGAATTTTGCAATATCCTGTGGCAACTAAGCTTTAAGTTTACTAAGGTACCTGCATGCCAAATTTCAAGCGTCTAACTTAAGCGGTTTAGATTTTTCATACAAAAGGATTTTCCCGCTAATTCCCGTTCCCGTGGGAATTTCGGGAATTCCTTTCTTAGCGCACCTCTACGGTACTTAAGCTACGTCCCTTCCAAATTTCAAGTGCCTACGTTTAGCCGTTTAGGCTGTGCGTTGCTGTCAGTCAGTCAGTCAGTCAGTTTCTCCTTTTATATATTTAGATTTATTTTAACTCGTATTTTAAAGTTTACTTTCACGAAAACGTGTTCGGTTACGTTCTGAAGCAACTGTCAAAATTTAATAAAGGAAGGGAACACCTATAGGTTAAACTAAACTGTTTTGAACCTTATCATGCCGAAAAAATGTAGTTTTGAGGTCAGTGGGTCATGTTAGGGGCGGTTTTATATGTAGTGCTGCAAAGGACTTTAGGCTTTTAGCTCTAAATTTCAGCCTATCGAGTCCTTTTTAGGACTAGACTAGTAAAATAGGGCTTTAAAAGCTTCATCATTTTAAGAAACTTATAGCCATTTTTAAAGTAGTAGGCTTTAAAAAACCTATAGCCTTTTTTAAAGTAGTAGACTTTTTGGGACTGGAGTCTTTATTCATTTTTTTTAGTAATAGCCTTTTTACTGACTTCAAAAAAGGAGGTTATCAATTCGATACCTACGTATGTATGTAATATTATTGGAACTACATAAAATTCACACATGATATTGGCTATAAAAAACGGTTGTTTTCGCCACGTTTGACAAATGTTGAGGTACTGGCTGAAATTGTGCATCACTGTAGTAGTACCTTAGTTGCCTCTTACAACATCCACAGGAAGGGAATGGAGCTTTTTGAGCGTCTTATTTTATTAAATTAGTCTTAAACAAGGTTAGGCCTTTTTAAGACCTTTAGGCTTATAACCAAAAGGCTTAAATAAGCTTAATTCTAGCCTAGCCGCAAGTACTAAATGGCTTTATAGGTTTTTAGCCTACTAAGCTTTTTATTTAACAGTCTAGTCTTAAAGGGCTAAAAGCCTAGTCCTTGGGTGGGCATTAGAAATTCGGATCCTGAATTTGGGGTTAAAAAGTGGTTGGCGGGTAGGGGGGAGTAAACCCCCCCTGCCACTCCCCCCCCACGGAGATTCTTATTTTTTTTTATGAATTTTTAAAAATTGAGGTGGGCATTAGAAATTCGGATTATATCGAGGCAGAAACTGTAGGTTAGGTTTGTTAGTAGCCTAGCCTAACCAACCCGTTAAGGGTTGGTTAGGTTAGAAGTACGACCCCCAAGCGAGCGAAGCGAGCGTGCCGCAGCAGCGGCCGGCGAAGTGCCAGAAAAGACTTTGGTTGCGTTAAACGGTAAGCACAACAACAACATAACCCACAGCATAACCTCAATTTTTAAAAATTCATAAAAAAAATAATAAGAATCTCCGCGGGAGGGGAGTGGCAGGGGGGGGGTTCCCTCCCCCTAATTCGGGATCCGAATTTCAAATGCATCCAAATTTCTAATGCCCACCTCAATTTTTAAAAATTCATAAAAAAAAATATGAATCTCCGCGGGGGGGGGGGGGGGGGTGACAGGGGGGGTTTACCCCCCCTCCCCCCTGCCACCCAACCACTTTTTAACCCCAAATTTAGGATCCGAATTTCTAATGCAACCCCAAGTCCTTTGCAGCACTATTTGTACGTGACCCTTAATCTAGTGCATGCGATATGTAACAGTCATATATGCTTGCATGACCCACTGACCGCTTGCTCTTTGCAATTTTAATCTAAAATAGTGTTTATATTGTATACTCACGAGAAAACCTGGTGCCATTCACAACACCTTACCCCAAAGAGCAAAACTACACCGAGGAATACTGGTGATTTTTGTTATTCTGTTCATAGTACTGCATCATAGTTGGCAAATCCATAACATAAATTTTAATAACCGGGCACTCATACATAGTTCATAGTTAATCAACCCCCGAATTTTGCATATTTTCATAGTTATTCATAAAAAATAACAAAACGTCTGAACAGTAACATGACCCACTGACCGTGACCCAGAGATTATTCACTTTCACTTATATCCGTGCGTGACCCAAAGAGGATAAGTCTATTCTATTCTTGTGCATATATGGCTCTGACCTTTTAAAGTAAGACAATTTTGCCAATATCGAGGTTCTATTCTATTCTTGTGCATATATGGCTCTGTCCTTTTAAGGTAAGACAATTTTGCCAATATCGAGGTTGGAAACTACAAGTGAACGCGGAAGAAAACTAAACAATTAAACAGTATTGAATGGACATCACGGTTTTAGATTAACCAGTTGCAAAAACCACGGAAACTACAAGTGAACGCGGGAGTCAGCTACAAGTGAACGCGGAAAGTCAGAGTCAGCTGGTATCGTGACATTGACATAACAGTGACATTAACAAAGTCGTTTAGAAACTTCAGATGCGTTCCATTTCACGCACCACTTTGTAGAATTGTATGGTCATATTGTTCTTACTTTACTACAACATGAATACGATTGCAACTCGTAGAAAGAGGGGAAGAGGACTTAAAAGAGGCTCGGAAATAACAGATAGATTCCAAGAACAGTGTGACTACAATGACTGTCAACGGAGTAAGACGTAAGACGTGTTTTACGACAATGTTATGGTTTTAATTAAATTTAAGTATTATATAGCGTCAATTATAATCACTTGATTATAATTGACGAGTTTTTAACATTTGTTCAAAACAAGATTGACGTATTGGATGAGCTGAGCATTACCCAGATCTGTGCGACTAACTTCACCGAGAACGAAATTGAATCGTCGAAGACAACATTGTTCTCGTCAATACCAGACGGAGGAAGGTGTGTAGCTCGTAAAGGTGAGGATAAGACTAAGAAAAATATCAAAGATGTGATAAAACTTTTGAAAGAAACAGACCCGTCTCGACAGCCGACGTTTGTTGCGCAGAATCTAACTAAATCGTCTGCCTCCGGTCTCTTTTGACCATGTTGATGTTACACGATTATTAAAAGACTCAATCTTAAAATGTGAATTAGCCGATCTGGAGATTAAAATATGTACAGAATTCACTGATCTCCGTACGACGGTTGACAAATTAAATATAACATCCCTATCGGACACTCAAAACGAAACTCCTAAAAGTCGAAAACTACACCAAAATCGCAAACTGAATAAAACATCTATGAATTGCACTAATAGCAGTCGAAACTCGATCCCTCAAGCAACGTTTCTTGTTTCGGAGACTAGAGGCATCCTCGGTGTTGACTCCCGATCCGGTACACACACACGCCTACCTACAGAGACATATTGCATTAAAATATGCCGGTCGCAACGTTGCAAGGGCGAACCTGGAGGACGAGTTCCGTCGGCGCGCAACAACCTAGCACTGCCGCAAGCCGCAGCCGGCCCCCTACGCCTGCACCACAGCCGCTGCACCCGTCCCGCGCTCCGCGCGCCCCCCCTGTGCCTCCTGCGTCGGCCGATAAGGATGACTCAAAAGGGTTTCAACTAGTGGAGCGAAAGAGAAAGAAGCGTGTGACAAATATGTGTGGCACGGCTCAGACTACGACCAAAATTGTAGCAGCTGACCTATTGTTAACAATCTACGTTTCACGACATAGAAAAGACGTTAGTGATAAGGACTTAGAGGAGTATTCAAAAGATGAAGGTGTTGAATGTAAATCAGTCGTACTATTAAAGCAGAAAGAAGAAATTAACTTTTTATCTTTCAAAGTTGTAGTATTAAGAAAAGAATTAAGTAATATACTAAAAAACGACTTTTGGCCAGTAGGGGTTATATACCGTATCTATCGTGAGCGCACTGATAGATTAACCAAACAAAATCATAATAATTAATATGGATAGGTAGAAATCAAATATTAATATTTTATCCTTTAACTGTCAGTCCGCAAAAAGATCCATCGACCAAATTAGGGAATTATGTCGTGAAACTGATATATGTTGTCTGAAGGAAACATGGTTATTGCCACATGAGTTAGGTTTTGTGGACTACGAGGGGCGGCTGATATAAAATCTACTTTGTTAAAGAAAGTTTTGAAAATCGAACTGGCCATTGCAAAATCATATTCTATATTTATTCCTTTTTCAAAATTATGACGCTTATTTTTTTTCGCTTGCTTTTGTTTTTTTGGCGCGGCTTTTATTTAAATTTAACCATGTCGAAAGAAAATTGCAAAATGATGAAATTTGAGCATCGAGCAGTGATTAAATTCCCAAGTAAAGAAGGAAATACGCCTACGCAGATCAGAGAGCGCATGTTAAAAGTGTTTGGTGATTCAAGTCCTTCTGAATTCGTCATAAAGTTTTGGTCGAAGCAATTTAAACATGGCCGTGAGAGCCTGGAAGACGACTCACGTAGTGGACGGCCAATTTCTGCTGTTACCGCAGATAATGTTGAAAAGGTGAAGAACCTGATTCTTGCAGATCGGCGAATCAAGCAGTGGGAGATAGCCAGAGATGTGGGCATTAGCAAGGAACGAGTTCATGAAATTATTCACGAACATTTGGGCATGTCCAAGGTGAGCGCGCGTTGGGTTGGGTCCCTAGAATGTTGACCCCCTTTGACAAACAAAGGCGATTAGAATGTTGTCAGGCATTTCTAGACCTGGTCAAAGGTAAAGAAGAAGAGACTATCTCTCGAATTGTGACCTGTGATGAAACTTGGATTCGCCAGTGGGATCCGGAAAGCAAACAAGAGTCAATGCAATGGAAATTTAAAGGAGAAAAGCCGCCAAGGAAGTTCAAGGTTCGGCCGTCGGCTGGAAAACTAATGGCCACCGTATTTTGGGATGTCGAAGGGATTTTGATGATAGATTATTTGCCTAAAAATACAACAATGAATGCTAAATATTATGCAAACTTGCTTGACCAGCTTCGTGAACAAATCTAAGAAAAGCGGAGAGGCAAACTCAGCAAAGGTGTTCTGATTTTACAAGACAATGCTCCTGTACACACAGCCTTAACGGCGAGGTCAGCCCTGAGCAAAAACGGCTTCACAGAAATTAACCATCCACCTTATAGTCCAGATCTGGCTCCGTGTGACTATTTCTTATTCAAAGATTTAAAGAAAAATTTGAGGGGTCGCAGATTTTCGACGGACGAAGAAATTAAGGAGGCTGTGACTGACCACTTTGACGAGCAAAATAAAAATTACTATTATAACGGCATGATGTCACTTATTTGCAAATGTCATAAGTGTATTTCACTTGCAGGAGACTATCAGCCACCCCTCGTACATAGACCCTGATTTCGGGTCCACAGCGAAATCGTCGGTGGACACAGGGGCGGTAGTATTGCGAGGTCGCCCATATGGCGGTCTAGCAATATTATGGCGTAAAACCATGTTTCCAAATGTATCTATTATAGAATGTAATAATGAAAGAATAGCTGCCATAAGAATTAATATACGAACTCAGTCGTTTCTTGTTTTCAACGTATACATGCCTAACGATCGCCCTGATTTTCTTGTTGAATTTACACATATATTGTCTCAATTAAATGCAATAATAGAAGAGTGCAATGTAACTACAGCATATATATTAGGAGACTTCAATGCTCACCCTAACGCGCCCTTTGGATCGGAACTATTTAATTATTGTAAAGAACACGACCTTAGATGGGTGGACACAGAAATATTAGGTGTTGACTCCTATACCTACACATATGTGAGCGCCGCGCACTGTTGTCGACGATGGCTAGACCACTGTGTGGCCACCGAAGCGGCGTTTAATACTGTAAGGGCAGTTTCGGTTCTATATGGTGTCTATTGGTCGGACCACATTCCTTTAAAAATAATGTTTGATATCAGTGCCGTGCAACCGGTGCACCCGATCTCCGATAACGACTGGCAGAACCGATTCAATAGGATTCGTTGGGGTGAGAGGGACAGCGCTCAATGTGAGCGTTACTATAAATCGGTTAACCAAAGGTTAAATTTATTATCTAATTTTAAGTGCTGTACTAAAAGTACAGGCAAAAATATGACAGAATGTTTTGTACATATTGACTCGTATTATAATTATATTGTTGACATATTGCAGGCTAGTGCTATAGATAGTGCAGTTTCTCATTTTGACGATCGCAAGAAGAAAAAGTATGTGACCGGGTGGAACCGACATGTTAGACAGAGCTACGAAATCTCCCGCCAGGAATTTGGTCGCTGGACTCTTGCAGGCAAACCAAAGTCTGGGGATGTTTTCGAAAGAATGACTAATAGTAGAAGAGAATTTAAAAATAATTTAAAATGGTGGCAAAAAAATGAGGATAAAATAAAATTAGATATTTTAGCTGAACATAGGAAAGATAAAAATTTCGTTAAGTTTTGGAATTACACAAAGAAATTTAATTATAAACAGAGGTTACCAGTCTCTGTGGAAGGCCTGCAAGAGCCCAGTGAGATCGCTGACATGTTGGCTTCCAAATTTAAATTAAAGCCTGAACCGGTGCAAATTCCACAGAGACCTATGACGAGAGATGATGTGGCTTGTTTAAAGGACATTAAGCAATTTACAGTGGAGGAGGTTGTTAAAGCTGTTAAAAAAATGAACCATGGCAAATCACCTGGACACGATGCATTAAGTATTGAGCATATTCTATGTGCTGGAGATTTAATTTATCATAAGCTCCAAAATTTATTTAACATGTGTATAAAACATGCATACCTCCCGGGTACAATGATGAAAACCGTTGTAGTTCCTATAGTCAAAAATAAGACTGGAGACCTTAGTAGGGCTAGTAATTATCGTCCAATATCTGTGGGAACTATAATAGGTAAAATTTTTGAGCGTCTTTTGCAGCCTGAACTGCTGCGCAATTTAGAAATTGATGATGCACAGTTTGGCTTCCGTCCCGGTCTCTCAACAGACTCGGCAATTTTAAGCCTCAAACACACTGTGTACTACTACACCAAACGTTACACATCAGTATACGCTTGCTTTCTGGACTTGAGTCGCGCGTTTGATCTCGTGAATTATGAGATTCTATGGAGAAAACTGCGCGACTCAAATGTTCCAAGGGAAACTGTCGATTTGTTGAGGTACTGGTACGGAAGTCAAGACAACGTGGTAAAATGGGGGAACACGACATCTAATGTTTACAGATTAGAATGCGGGGTTTGCAAAGGTGGGCTCATTTCTCCGGACCTTTTCAGCATATATGTTAATGGACTGATCGAGGAGCTTAGAAGTAGCAAGATCGGCTGCCATTTGGGAGATGTTTGCGTAAATAATCTCAGTTACGCAGACGATATGGTGCTTCTGAGCCCCTCGATCAATGGATTGAGAAAACTTTTAGACATCAGTGAGCGTTATAGCTTAGCTCACGGGCTTAAATATAACGTTTCTAAGACGGAAATGCTGGTATTCAGAGCTGGAAAGGGTCCGGAGCATGTGCCAAATATATTTCTGAACGGCTCAGCGGTTCGGGTTGTAAAGACGTTCAAGTACCTCGGTCACATACTTAACGAAAGCTTAAATGGTGATTCAGATGTAGAGAGAGAAAGACGGGCACTCTCGGTTCGGTGTAACATGAGTCGCACGTCGCTTTGGCGGGTGTAGTGGGGCTGTCAAGATGACCCTGTTCAGGGCATTTTGCCAGTGCTTCTACACCTGCCAGCTGTGGGTAAGACACACCAGGCGAGCTTACAGTGCCATGAGGGTGCAGTATAATGATACTGCAGTGCCTCTGGCATGTTTGCCGAAGCGAGGTTGCCCGACTTCTTTGCTGTTATGAGGTCTCGCATCGCGTCTTTTTGGGCTAGGTTGCGAGACTCTGATAACAGCATACTCCGTGTGATCTGCGAGGACATTGACAGTCCGATATTTAAATATTGGCTTCGCGTTCATCAGAATGAGAACCGTAAGTAGTTTATACCTGAGTGTAAATTAATTAATTGTAATTTGTAATTTTAATTAATTGATTTGTAGTTAAGTTCGCATTTGGTTTATTGTTTTATTATATTATCTTTAGCATATTTTTACTTTTAGCATATGGGTTTCAAGCCTGAAATAAAGAATTATTATTATTATTAATGAATGCGAAATAAAACTTCTTACGGCAAAGTTAAGTCAAGTTAAAAAATATAGTCATCTACTTTACGCACGGCCTATGTATGACGAAGCCTTAGAATAAATTAGTAATTAAAAAAGGACTATACGTTCGTTCGATGAACTCCGAGCACAACATGAATTGACTGTAGAACGTAATGAATTCCTGAAAGAACAATTGTTCGAAGCACAGCAGCAGCAATTAAAAGATCTTTACAAAGAACGCGAAAGTCTTGATGATACGTAAGCCAGATCGCTACAAGACGAGCTGAGAAATATAAACATAGATCAAGACTCACAAATCCTTATGAATAGTCGGAAACAGTCAAAGAAGTACAAAAAACTCATATTTAATACAGTTACTCAAAAAGTGGCGTATTGCAGGGACGTATACGTATAGCGTTCGGGATGTGGGCTATTACATAGTCGAGCTTTTTCTTTACCTTTCCCGAACTCGTGCGTTTTCTTTCACAACTGTAAAAATAATGTCTATTAAAAAGAAAATTAAACAACCACGAAGTTTTTACTAAAAAATATTCATAGAAGTTTTTATGAATTATGCAAATATTTCTAAAAAAGTAATTTTAATTAAGAAATTACTTTTAAATCTGATATTGAAATTAATATTAGTATCGGCCAAATTAAATTTATAAATATAAAGAGTTGGCTGTATGACGTGCACTGCCATAGTCTCTGTGCTCATATTCTTTTACAGTTGGCGCCATTTTCCAAAAATTTTCTTTGTGAGTTTAGTTGTTTTTTTTTATTAAATTGCTTAATTTTTTCGCAACTGTATTAAAAATAGTTGTTCAATACAAAGTGTGGGACTGTTATTTCAACTCGTTCCGACTGTCTACCCTCGCCTTCTTCGGTTCGGGTCATCTGTCGTGTTCATAAGACCAGAAATTCTATTAAAAGTATAAGGAAAGCCATTAAAATAAATCCTATGAGACGGATTAGCAGAATTTGCAGAATGGAATTGATATACTTTCACAAAAATTGAATACGATGACTTTCAACTACGATCAAGTTCAACTACAATATGCACTTCTTTCAGAGGCCACAAAGGAACTATTGAAACTAAAAAATTACAACCATAGCATTTTGGATTTACCGATAACAGAACCTGGGGATACAACAATAAAAAATGAATATGAGGAAAAGTAGCGAAGTCCAAGAAAACCTCTCAAAATGCCTGCTAACAAAAAAAATTGGCGTAGGTATAGGCGAACTCGTTAGCATGCGTCTGCAGCAACAAGTTACGAATTTCAGCTATCCCGATAATTCACTTGAAGATATAATCAATAAAATACAAAAATCCGCTTTAGACGCCTACACGACAATTGCTATTTAGGCCAGTCAACGAAAAAGTATAGAGGGAAAAGCTTGGAACACAATTTTTGACTTCGTAACTTTGATTGGACTAGTTAGGAGGTAAACATATCAAAAGTCCCCGCCCTTAGCTGTTAAGCCGACGGGGGAGGAGGGGAGTTTGATGGTCCCATGTTTTGGTTTTTCGGATATATCTCGGAAACTATGCGCCCAAGCGACATGAGACTTTAAACAAAACTAGCTTTCCGCCCGCGTGGACTACAGATTATATCATACCCAACTGTGGGATAAAATGTAGCGTATGTCCTTTCCCAGGCTAAAAGGAGTCCATTCAACTTGACTCCTACTTTCCGGAGTGCATCTTTATCTATAACCGATGAGGCAAAAAACTTTTAAACTGCAAGTGCCGTCGCGAGCAGTTGAATTTTGTTGTATCTTGTGTTTGATATAAGTTTATTACTTAAGTTTTGATTTTTATTGTAAGTGATTATTTATTCATAATTTAACTTCGGATGCAGCTAGGGTAATAATTAGTTAAGCGGTTTGTACACATGGTGTCATAGTGAAGTTTTTACATAGGCTTCACTATTTAACCTGTTACATAGAAAATGTTATACTTAATTTTGAATCTTCTTTTCGGATCATTATTTGAAACTGTTAAGGAATTTCGGGTGGGAATGACTTTCGTAGCTTTATTAAACTATCAACTTTGAAAACGAGTTAAATGTAATTCCAACCAACAAGCAATTATTTTAAAATTTTCGTTAGTGAGGAAATCTGGGTCTTTTCGTAAAAAATCTTAAATTAAGAAAATCTCAAAAACTATTGACTTTCGGCCATACATAAGGTTGGTTAAAATTGCTGCATTTTGGCTGCCCTATCACGTCCTGCCAGGAAAACGTCGAGTTTCCGTTAACCCTGTATACAAGGTGTTTCAAAAAACCCAAAAAAAAAGATAATTCAAAATTAATTAAAAAGCTTATTGCGCAGCTCTATTACAAATATGACAAGTATGTCATATTAATTATATGAAACTTTCATTTTGAAAGATGTCAAACCGTGCAACTGATTACTAGACTTGCGTGCGACTATTTCACTTTTAAAATTAAATTTTGGAATTTTTTTTTTGGGTTTTTTTGAAACGCCTTGTAGAGAAAAGATTTTTTTGCATTGAATAGGCTCCGAAACTACTGGACCGATTTGAAATTTTTTTTCATCATTAGAATGCTACATTATTCCTGAGTAACATTGGCTACATTATTTTCCCGAATTCCCACGGGAACGAAGTCCCGGGCTGAAATAAAAAATTTCAATAAAAATGTTTTCAAGAGCGTATATCTCGTACCTTCAACCCCCTACCCCCTCAGCTTAGCTGCAAAGGGCGGGGACTTTTGATATTTTTACCTCCTAACTAGTCCAATCAAAGTTACTAAGTAAAAAAATGTGTTCCAAGCGTTTCCCTCTATACCTTTTTTGAGCATTCGTTGCCTGGCCTAATTGTGTATGGGAATAGTTATGATATGAATAGGACAGTAGTATCAAAAGCAATTAATACGATTCCAGAACTTCAAAAAGCATACAAATGCAAAATAGTTTGTTCCTTTAAGTTCCGTATTGCGCGAATAAATCGTCGCAGTACAATCAAGCGGTATATTGTTTAAATTTGCAAATGTATAACTAACTTCCCAAAACTGTGATCTACACTAAAATTCCGGAACAAATAAATCTACCTGACTCAAAATTCAAATCGACCTGAAAAAGTCAATTAATGAAAAAAGCCTACTATAATTTTATGGCCTGGACATAGGGTATTTAACTCAAGTTCAGCACAGCTTTAATTTTAATACTAGGCATATTAATATTAATATTGTCTTTTATTTATTTTATAGGAGATTGTTTTTATTATTATATTTTTTTCTCTTTTTCTGCTGACTTCAAAAAGTGTTTTAGTAAAACTTACTTTGAATAAATGATTTGATTGATTGATTGAGTTGGAGTATTGTTGATCGAAGACCAAAGCTTTTGAAATATATTTTTTGCGCCCTTGAACGCCATACTGATGCTGTTGCTGTATTCTGCGATCTATCTAAAGCTTTTGATTGTGTGGACCATAGGTCCTTGCTACGCAAATAAGAACATTACAGTGCCAAAAAAAAGCATTTGAACTATCAAATGCGTACCTAGTAGATAGAATCCAAAAAGTTCAAGTTAATGGTATAAAGTCACAGGGATCTTTTTAAATAGGTATCCCACAAGGCTCCATACTTGGACCATTTCTGTTTGTAGTTTATATAAAAAAAAACCTACTACTGTACGAAGGGAATGTGTGATCCTTTGAGTGTTTAGTTAGCGTTCTTTCATTAATTACATCCAAACATTGCGTTTAAATTAATAATTAAGAAACTATGCTTCAGATCAGTTAGGAAGGCGAATGATGGCTACTTAACTTCGAAATTAATGAATGGGTGTTATGATTGTATTGTATAGTATTTCACTATCACATAGGATTTGCGTGATTTGGCAGTCTTATACAAACAGTATAATCCTACCAAATTGGATTGACATTGTGCTATATTGAAATATTAAGCAAGCGTTACCCACTCTTTTGTGTACACATACACTGTCCGTGTTCTTATCTCGTTCGGAATATGACTTAATAACAACTTACCATTTTCGTTGGAACTTTTATTTTTCCTCACTCTCTTCTTAGGTGGTGCGTTCGAGTCTTTATTTGATATTGGTCTCTTTAGTTCCACGGCTACTTTGCCTTTTTTAGCATCTATAAAAAAAGAAACAGCTTGGTAAAACCTCGTGTCATGATGATATGGATAAATATATGTATACAAGTTTCATAAAAGTATTATAACGGGTTCTTATCCGATATCCGGCGCTGTTGCATGTTGCACCATGATTGCAACAGCGCCGAAATATGTGATACTCAAATAAAACAAAAATCGTGGCAAGAACCTGTATAAATAACGATTTATACTACACACATTAAGTCTAAGCAACACGCACGATTTTTCATACAACAGAGGCCTCTTTGAGAAGCTGTGAAAAGTATTTAAGACACGTATTTTTAATAAAATCTTTAGTCACACTATACCTGAATTTTCAACCCTATAAATGAACTTTATTTAGCTTGAAATTTGTGGAAAAGAGGGAAAAATGAAAAATAAAACGCAGTTTCTCTTTGCTTTTAGTATGGAAATGGTGAAATTAAATTTTCATTTCCGTCTCATTTTCACAAACTTCAAGCTAGATAAAGTTCATTTATAGGAATTTTAAATTCGGGTATAGAACTTGCTCATACTAAAGATTTTATTTAAAATACGTGTCTTCAATACTTTTCACAGCTTCTCAAAGAGGCCTCTGTTGTATGAAAAATCGTGCGTGTTGCTTAGACTTTTTTGATGTGTGTATGTTTAAAACTAGTGAAAATAACAGCAAGAATCTTGAACAATACAGGGCTTTAGGTATCTCTCTTTCAACCTCTCGGGTGGTTAATCAGACCATGAAACTGAACAACTTCCCCCAGGAACATAGGTCAAAATACGAAAAAAAATTTTTGAGTTCCCATACAAAATGCGCTATATTATGCTGATTAATTTTGTATGGGAACTCAAATTTTTTTATTTCGTATTTTGACCTATTATTGGGGGAAAGTTGTTCAGTTTCATGCACTGATTAACCACCCGAGAGGTTGAAAGAGATACCTAAAGCCCTGTATAAGTCCCCACGAAGGGGATTTAGACCATAGTCCGCCACACTGGCCCAATGCGGGTTGGTGGACTGTTCGTCTTTCGAATATGACACAAACATACATACATAAGCTCACGTCTGCAATCCCCAACGGGGTAGGCAGAGCATCAGTGGTTCTAGAAAACCACTCAATGCCACGTTCGACACAAATGGTGAGGGCTTTTGATTATGAAATTTTAATATTTGTGAATTTGTCAATTTTTATGACTGACCTTGGGCCCCATTTTGTACATTCGAAGAAGTGCGATCTTTCTTAGGGCGTCCTCTTTTGGCCGGTTCTTCGTTTTTAACTTTTTCCTCTAATTCCCTGGCGCCATCTTTAGTGAGCTGTGCAAGAGCCACTGAAACAATATTTTTTTAATTAACTTAACATATTTATTACAGGGAGTAAGAGGCCATTCACATACTAATCATCATCATCACTATAGGCCACTATATCTATTGAACCACTAGAGAATCAATCCACACAAATCAGACTTAAGTATAAGCGGGCGATTCAATAATAGTCCCCCAGGAAGTAATAATAATAATAAGCCATTTAGAGGAGTATGACGGGCCACAAGAGACAAGACAGGGTGAGAAACATCGACCTACGAAGCAAAACAGGGTTCACCGATGTCTTGTCACGCGTCGACCAGCTGAAGTGGAGATGGACAGGCCACATGCTACGGGACAACAAGGGGAAGTGGAGCGGGGACAGATTGGTAATTTGGTACCCGAGGGATGGCAGGAGATACCAGGGAAGGCAGCACCATAGATGGGAAGGCAGCACCATAGATGGGAGGATGACCTAAGGCTCACAGCTGGACCGAACTGGAGGAGGATTGCTCGGGATAGAGAACAGTGGAAGTCGTTGGAGGAGGCCTATGCCGAAAGGCACACCATGCTAAGGGACATCCTATAAACACAATACATTTAAGAGAAAAAGAAAAAAAAAACTTTGTATATCCTTACTGGAATAAAGGGCTTTATTATTATTATTATTATAAGTTTATTTGATACAACAAAAATAGCCAGTCCATTAAAATATTTTACAAAGTTTGTCCACTGAGCTATATTATTAGGGACAGCAGCCACTTAAAATAGGTTTAAGAAAAACCTGTGCTATAAGTGTCTGCTTCACGACTTGAGTCACAATATCGACACAGTACAGACATTTAATTTTCAGGGCTTGAGGCTACAGGCATGAAATCGCAGTTGCACATGTCGGCGTTGGAGTATATGTGAGTGCATGTGTGTGTGTGTGAGTATATGTGTGTGTGTGTATGTGTGTGTTCGTGTGCGTGAGTATATGTGTGTTGTGTGTATGTGTGTGAGTGTGTGGGCGTGATGGTGGGTGTTCATAAGGTTTATTTGTTGGAGTAGGTTTTCTATTTCCATGTAGGAGCATGTCAGCAGGTACTTCCTTACAAGAGTACGCGTTAAGGTGGTAAATATTTAAGCTTTCATGGAGGCGTCGTCGGTAGAGAAAGGAGCCGAGGAAACAAAAAAATCTAATTAAATGTTTAATTAAGACAATAATTAAACAAAAACTTTGCAAAAAAAGGGAGCAGCCATGGAATGATCTGCTCAGCTCTAGAGTTATTTCAAAATTAGTTAAAATTAGAAAATAAGAAAATTTGTAATGCGATTAAAAAGAGCACCCTCAGAGTTTCTTGCCTGTTCTTCTCTGGGGAAGACTGCACCTTTGCGAATAGGCGTAGAGTCAGTAGGGTCAATAGAACGAATGCGTGTGTATGTATTTAAATCCTTTAATGTTGTTTGTATGTATTTCATGTAATCTTGATATGTTTTAAGTGGCATCCTGAATGTCCTACAAAATAAAGATTTTTTCTATTCTATGACTGAATGACGTCCGTAGATGAGGCGCTTAGACAATCGCTCGGTTTCGCAGTACTTTCGCTTAGCGTGAGATGCGACAGGGTCATATACAATGAGATGCGACAGGGTCATATGCTGTCTCCTTTAGCACTCCTTAAAAAAAGTCAAAAAAGTAAATACAATAAACATAGTATACCATAATGAAGCTATGTGTATGTATACTCTATATATAGACAATTCTAACCGACACAGTTAAAAAAAACATAGGTAAGTATTAGCAAAGCTAGGCAGACTTATCCCTGAAAGGATCTCTTCAAGTCTATCTTAGAGATGGTAAGAGAGGAACAGATGATGTGCGGGCAGCAATACATTAATTTCCTAACCTTAAATCCTTACTAATATTATAAATGCGAAAGTAACTTTTGTGATGAAATTACAAAAGTTACTTTCGCATTTGACAGAGTTACTTTTGTGATGAAATTTTGTACAGAGACAGATTAAAGCCTGGGAAAGGACATAGGCTACATTTAATCCTACAGTTGGGCACGATATAACCTGTAGTCCATGCGGGCGGAGCCGCGGGCGAAAAGTTAGTTATTAATAAATGAGGTGTACACTTAAGTCAAGATTTAGGTCAACAGTTAACCAATCTCATTTTTTTGAGTTGCCTTTTACATAATTCATTCATGTTCATACAACAAACATTCATAATTCATTTTGTACATTTCTTCAATAAACATTATTGTTATTTAATTTCTTATTATTAAGTATTACTATTTTTTTCCTATTATTCCTTTATGCATGCCATTATTTTCTTAATTATTTGGTTAATGTTTATTTATTTTCCATTTGGCAGAGGCTTCCCCTAATAGGTTGGTGCTTAATTTCAAGAGTCATATCTTCGACTAGCTTATGCCCGCAACTTCGTTTGCGTTTTAATTTTTTTTATAGAATAGACACTACATTGATGGAACTACATGAAATTGACGTTTTTTTTCAAACACCATTTAGTTCATATTTTGGTTGATTTCTAAACATGTATTTTTAATTTCAAAACTTGGCCATACTGTGTTACATTGGACCTGAAGACAAAGCTCTAACTCGCTTCCCGTTCCCAGGGGAATTTTTAACTTTGCATTCACTAAGGTATATGCATGTCAAATTTCAAGCATCTAACTTATGCAGTTTAGATTTTTTCATACAACATTTTTTTCCCGCTAACTCTCGTTCCCATGGGAATTTTTCAAAATAAAGCCCTAACTAAACTTTATATTTACTAAGGTATGCATGCATGCTAGATAGAAAACATCTATCTTACGTGATTTATATTTTTACATACAAAAGTTTTTTCCCGCTAACTCCCGTTCCCGTGGGAATTTTCCAATATCCTGTTGCAACTAAGCTTTAAGTTTACTAAGGTACCTGCATGCCGAATTTCAAGCGTCTAACTTAAGCGGTTTAGATTTTTCATACAAAAGGATTTTCCCGCTAATTCCCGTTCCCGTGGGAATTTCGGGAATTCCTTTCTTAGTGCACCTCTACGGTACCTAAGCTACGTCCCTTCCAAATTTCAAGTGCCTACGTTTAGCCGTTTAGGCTGTGCGTTGCTATGTCAGTCAGTCAGTCAGTTTCTTCTTTTATATATTTAGAAGATTAATGGAAAGTCGACTGAACGATTGTGCAAATAGAGTTTCTTGCGATACAACTTTTTATCGCCAAATGCTGCTTCGACTGAACGATTCATCGAATACTTCTGTGCCTCTAGTGTAAAGGGTTCTAACTCAAAATTGTGTATTTTTCAGAACATCAAAAATAAACTTAAAACCAAAAATAATCATGGTTCCTCTTCTAAAAATTATATTTTTAATATGTTTAATAAAGATTACTGAAAGCCCGGACATATGTGAGTATATTTAGACAAGTTATTGGAATTTGTAGAGAAAATGGCTTTAGAAAAAAACTTAGACCTCTTTGTACGAAAGTGAACTTTGTGTAAAACGAATAAACTCGAGTTTATCTATCAGAAATGTTTAAAAATGGTAACATTTTTCGTTTAAAATGGTTTATTTACCTACCAATTATATTCTAATAAGTTTTCATTCATATGATGATTCAAGGGCGTAAATAAAAATATATTTATTTTAATTAATCTTGATTTCCCAAATGACAGTACAATTTCAAATTATTTTAAACTTAAAAATAAATAATCATTAATCATAAAAAAAACAAAAAAAAAACTAAACCTAAACAAAAGGATTTGCTCTGTCTGCATCTTACAATCCGGTTCATCACAGATAATGATAAATGGTATTAAATACCTTTTTCTTCCTTGTTCCCACACTGATGAGGATCGCCACCATAAACGATCTGTGTACACACACATAGAGCGGTTGGATGCAGCATGTCGTGCTGAATGCTGAAGACAGCAATTTGCCAGGCAGAGAATTCCATTCCTAGGCATTGCGCAATATAAAAGTTGATGAAAAGCGCTCAGTGCGACTCCGAGGGAATTCCATCAGATAAGGGTGGTTTGAATGTCCGATAGAAGAAAGGGGCAGGCGGTTGTTGCTGTTGCTTCAGAATTTGAAAGATTTTTTACTGACATTCCCGTCTCTACTACTCAGTAACTAGACTCATCTCCCGCTCTCGCTGAATCATTGCTCAAACAGAATGTAGTCGAAAGTAAGGTTCATTTCAGTTTTTCACATGTTAGAATTGTCGACATTCTTAAACCTTTTAAGATGTTAAATATAAAAAAGGCTGCGGACCTTGATGGTCTTTCAGTAAAGGTGATAAATTCCATAATAGATTGTATTGCTCTACACCTAGGCAAGAAACTCTGAGCAACCTCAGAGTTTCTTGCCTGTTCTTCTCTGAGGAAGATTGCACCTTTGCGAATAGGCGTAGTCAGTAGGGTCAAAAGAACGAATGCGTATGTATGTATTTAAATCGTTTAATGCAGGGGTTCCCAACCTTTTTTTGTCTACTGCCCACTTTAAGAATAAATTATTTTTTAACGCCCCCCTTTTTAAACATACTTAAAAACCGCTAAGTACTTATAACTGATTATTGAAACGCAACTTTATAGTATTCGGACAGAGTATCTTTTATTGAAAATAAAACAAACATAATCAATTCTTATATAAAAACTAATGTGAAGGTTGAATCTGATGCTGTTCAATAAGTTTGTTGATATCAGGTTCCAATTTACTCAAAAACAGCCGCAAGTCGCCACGTTCGGTAACACGCAAACGATTTCTCTTTTTAGTAAGCAGCGTTGCCACAGCACTAAATCCACGTTCACACAAATATGACGATGGGAATGCTATCAAGAATCGTTGAACAATTGACCACAATCCAGGGTACAATTGCAGGATCGGTTTTTGTAGCCAAAATTCTTGATATCCATTTTTGAACTTGATTTTTATTTCTTCGTTTGTTGTCAATTCTATAAGTTCTTCTTCCAGCTGAGGTGACATTGCTATGTTGACATTTGAAAATGGATCCAACACCCAGTCTGGTATTTCCAAGTTTAAAATGTCCTGGTATCGTTCGGTGAAGTCAATGTGGAGGTTTTCCAAATGTTGGCAGTAGGCAAACAAGTCGTCGTTACTGCAGGATACTGATAAATTCGGAAAATTGTGAAACTCACGTCTGCCCATATTTTTTTTGTGCAGAAGCAGTTTGGCTGCGAAAGCAGCAACGACATTTTTTGTTTTAATTAAATTTAGTTCATCGCCTTGCAGTTGGAGGTTCACGTCGTTGAACAATTTATACAGGTCTGTCATGTAAGCTATATCATTCTTTGATGTTATGAGCTTGTTGCGCAGTTCTGTATCTTTAGTTTCCAAGAACTCTATCACAGAGTCAAACAGGTTATAAAATCGAATCAGACAATTGCCTCTTGACAGCCAACGAACTTCAGTATGAAGCAACAAACGGTTGAAATCTTCGTCATTAGTAACACAAAGCTGATGAAATAATCTATCATTCAAAGAGCTGCTACGGATTTTATTGAATGCTTTGATGACATATTGCAGTGATTGAAATAGTCGTTCACTTAAGTTTCTAGCAACCAAATGTTGTCTATGAATAACGCAATGTATAGCAAGGACATCTGGAATTTTATTTTTTAGGTACGCTATGAAGCCTTTATGGCGCCCTGTCATAGCCGGAGCGCCATCCGTAGCAACTTGTATAATATTTTTCAAAGGAATCTCTTTCTCTTCACAAAACTTTTCCAATGTATTGAATATGGTTTCGCCTTTTGTATCTGTCTCCAAATTTCTGGCAAACAATAGTTCTTCACGTATTTTCTCATCTTTAATACACCTCACGTAAGATAGCAACAACGCTTCATTAGTTGGTAAAGTGGACTCATCGAGCTGAATTGAGAATTGACTAGTCCTCAGATGATTGCACAATGATTCTTCAATGTTTTCAGCCATTTCATCAATTCGTCTTTGCACAGAATTATTACTCAAAGGAATTTTTTGGATAATATCTGCGGCCGGTTTATGAAGCACAGTAGTTATTACTTCCTTTATTGCTGGCAAAATTAACTCTTCTCCGATGTTGTGTGGTTTGCCTTTTTGAGCAATTAACAAAGGGATATTGTACGAAGCTCGAAGTCCGTCGTCATCTTGCTTAGCAGCCGCCGAAAATAGTTTTGATACACTTGGCTGAGTATTATGCTTCTTCTCTAGGTCTTGAAAATATGCTACATTCTTGTCTTTCTTATCTGGATGCATTTTATTCAAATGACCTTGCAGTCTTGAAGGCTTCATTGCTTCGTTCGAAAATGTTTTTAGACATAGAAGACACAAAGGCGACGACGGGTTTGTGGGATTTTCAATAAATCCGAATTTAATATATTCCGCAGAGTATTGCCGTCTCTTCTTTTTTACTTCCGACATTGTTTTGTTTTGAGAAATACGTAAGTGGTATAATGAAGTACTGCTTATCTATTATGCGCGAAACCGCAAATGAAAATAAAATAAATTTACGTCGTTTATATAGGATTGCATAAGCAGCACGCACCAACAGGAATAAGACAAACGTGCATAAACTCGTTTATCTCATTCGACGCCCAATCGTACTCGACAAGCAAGAACAAGTATTATAGAACCAGCCGATTGATACAGGAATGTACAAATCGGATTATTTAACAAAAACTTGTTAAAACATGATTGCCCACGGTCTATTATATCGAACCGAGTTTGAGCTATATCTTAATTAATATTAGTTGATGTTCACAAGATGTAGTCGAGAGTCGAGAGCTCAGTCGGTATCTAAGAGTCTTCCTAGCTAGGTAGATGAAATTATAAATCGACCCCAAAGCCCTACACAACGCCCCCTTTTTTTTCTGGGTCTCTTACCGCCCCCCTTTAGGCCTGCAGCGCCCACAAGGGGGCGTTATCGCCCACGTTGGAAAAGACTGGTTTAATGTATGTTTGTATGTATTTCATTGTAATCTTGACTTGTTTTAAGTGGCATCCTGAATGTCCTATGAAATAAAGATTTTTCTATTCTATTCTATTCTAAGCTCATGCAACTCCTAAACACACTCTCTGACTGAAGTACATCTTGTAAAAAACACATACGGAAGCTACTTTGCGTCTTTGAACTAGGCTTTGTAGCTTATTTTTTACCAGCTTCAGTGTTCTGGCACTGCGATCTTCCAAAGAAGTAAGATCGCATTATGTGCCCGAAGAAGCAGAGCGGCCGTTCTTGGCCAACACTTTAAAGAATGGTAAATCTTATTGTGTGAAAATGATAGTTCTGCCTTACTGACTCATCGTACAGTCTAAATCGTAAAGCTTAGAAGGACATAGGTTCTATCTATCTGTAGAGGGGACGCTCGCCCGGCTCAGGCAGGTGATCAGTCTACATATTTAGGACCATCTCACCTAATTTACCATAACAGCGCATGAGTTTTACCTCTCTTTAAGAGAAGCTTTTGCTTTTGAAAACCTAAGTATCTCCTATAAGCTAATCTCTTACATTTGGTCTTCTTCTATATCATCCATACCTATGGTCTCCCATCTTATTAGCGCGTACATTGAACACTCACTCAGGAAGTGTTCCTTGTCGCATTCTGGGCAGGTGGGAACACTTTTTAAGCCCATTATTCTAAGGTGACGGTTTAGAGGACATTGTCCCGTGATCAGACCAACCAAAATCCTGATGTCCTCTCTGTTTACCTTTAGGAGTTGTTTTGACTTTCTTTTTCGTTTGTCTTTAGGAAGATTTTTGCCTGGCGGCAATATTTAATGTGCTTTCATCCTGAGTAAGCTTCCTCTGTTATAATTTTACTTATTACTCTTTTAGTGATTTTTCTTGATATAGGTAGCCTAGGTTCTAGGACGATGAATGTCTTATCAGCCCCTTCCTTGCTAGCTCGTCTGCTATTTTATTACCTATATGTCCTTCGTGCCCCGGCACCCAGGCAATGGTAACTCTTGTCTCGTTGGCTAGGACGTTAATAGACTCTGTTTAATTATTTCAGAACCGCCTGGCTGTCACTCTTTGTTTCCAATGAGCTTACTGTTTATGATTCTAACTCCTTCTTTATAGCAAGCATTTCAGCTTTTACTTGAGCGTCTACCTGTTTGTATAATCCCAGTCCTGATAGTTTGTTGATTCTTTCCTAGAGCCATCAGTGTAAGACACTATTTTTGATTTTGTATATCCATACTCCAACTTTCTCTATCTCTTATGTGAATCCTGTATTTTTTGTGAAAGATGACTTTTTTCTTATTAAGGTCATTATTAGAAAAGATCATTGACAGTTTCTCTCCATACTTGCCATGTAATGTGGTATGTCTTTTATCCATGAAGTTCCCTTTCCATTCAAGGCTTGACTTCATCCTAATAGCATTGCTCCATAGCTCTTTTTTGACTTCTAGGTCTAGAGGATGCAATCCCAATAGTACGGTTTTCATTGTTCCTGTGATCATTAGGGTTGCCAGTCTTTGTACTATTGCTAGTTCTATTTTGTTCACTTGCATGGTGGTTTTTATGCAACTAGAGCATTGTTCCGTACGTTATTCTTGGAATTATGATTGCTTTGTATATCCACAACATGTCATGCGGTCTGGTGCCCCAGGTTTTGGACATAGGTTATTTTTTATCCAACTGCTGCTGGGCACAATATGACCATGTTAAGCCACACATGTTGCGCGTCCATTTTGACTACAGCGTACAAGGCTTAATACACTTATGATTATGCTCTTTTTCTTCCTTCTGAGCTAAGCTGTACCTAAATGACAAAGTCATGCTGAACTGAAAATTCTCGAATTTGTTAGGTTCTAAGAACGATTATAACAATTACATTTGTGATTAATGGTTGAACTTAAGTTTGACCTACCTTAATTAACCTACATTTAAATGTTTCTAATGTGTAAATAGATCTAAGTTAATTTAAATCTCTTAACACAAAGTGTTTGCGCTAATCTATTGATTAAAAAGAGAACAAAATCGACTTAAACCTTTTTACACAAAGATGCATATGATTTAGAGTTTTTTTTTGGATCAAAATCTAAATGATCCGTTATGCACATAAAAATGTGAAACTTTGCAGACTTACATCCCTTTACATGAGCTGTATCTCAAAAACGGAACGAAATATTACTATGGGAGTTAGGACACTAGATGCCTTTTAGCAAAAGAAGTCACGTGGCATAAAAATCCAAACATCGACTTAAGTCGAGTTAAAACTCTTTACACTAGAGGCACAGATTTATTAATCGATGGACTGATCTTTCGAATGTTAAAATCAGAGTAGGAATATGCAAATTGTTTGGTAGTTTTAAAGAAAATAACATACTTAACTTGTAAACAGGTAGGTATTTATTTTAATTAAACAATTTTTACATAAAAAAATCACGTACATACATAATCGCTGTTTTATTTTTTAAAGTGGAAAATGTAAGCCATCGAGCTCATGAAGTGAAGCCTCTCCTAAGGGTCAAAACAGGACAATATTACAAAGCTTCCACTGTCTGTCTGTCCGAGGGCTATATCTCTTGAACAGTAATAGGTTGAGGATTGAAATCTTTACAGAATGTGTATTCCTATTGCCGCTACCACAACATAAAGTGCGAGTGCGACTCACGTAAAACGCTTAAGAGTTAACTTGATACATAATTTGTATGACGCGTGTTCCTGTTTAAGTGTCAGTTGGTTTCCCGTTGACCTTTTTTTGTTTTTTTATTTATACAGAACCATTGGTGCACGAGTCTCACTCGCACTTGACTGTTTTTTTTAATAATCATAAAAAATATTATTATTATTATTATTATGAGAAGCTTTAAAAATTGTTTAATTAAAACTTGTTTACAAATTATGTTATTTTCTTTGAAACTACCAAACAGTTGGCATTTTCTTTGAAACCAGTCTGAATTTAAGATTCGAAAGATTAGTCCAATGATTAATAAATATTTGATGAATCGTTCTGTCGAAGCAGCATTTGGCGATAAAAAGTTGTGTCGCAATAAACTCTATTCGCACAATCATTCAGTCAGAAAACCAAAGTTACCGACATAGCCCAGCTTAGCAAGCTTAAGTGGCAGTGGGCTGGTCATATCTGTCATAGAACCGATGGCCATTGGGGCAGACAAGTTCTAGAATGGATACCACGAATCAGCAAACGTAGTGTGGGGCGCCCTGTTACTAGGTGGGGTGACGATATTCGTAAGGTAGCGGGCAGTGGTTGGAGGAGGAGAGCTGAAGACCGAGCTCAGTGGCGTACCATAGCAGAGGCCTATATCCAGCAGTGGACTGACACAGGCTGATGATGCACAATCATTCAGTTGATCAGGTACCTATTTATATTTCAATACAATCTGTTAAAAGCTGTTCCTAACATGTCTTAAGTACTATGCTGTAAAAAAACCATAAGCAGTTTTTTTTAATAGCATAGTAAGACATGTAAGGACCAGCTTTTAATCACATAAGGGGTCTGCCATATAAAGTTTGAGAACTGCTGTTATAGACTACACAAACCTACTACTATTATGGTCATAACATACCTTCATTTGCAAGTTCAATCTTCCTGGTGACAGCATTTGGACAATCATTGCCTTTATTCTTCTTGTTCTTCCCCTCTTGTTTGCCTTCTTCAGGAAAAACTGGAATCAAAATAACCTTACAAATTTGAGTAATTTTTTCATATAGGTTAAGTGACATGCTGTGGAATATCTTATTACAACCACTGAGTGAAAACTACAATATGTGGTACTACTAGCAATATTCTTTGGAGGTAGATATACGATGTAAACCTTATGTCAGTAAATTGATACCCTCAGCTACAATTACAAACATAAACAAAAATTGTAACAACTCCTTGTTGGTTACTGACGCTCTGTATTTTAGCGATTTCGGCATAAAAAAATTAAATTTAGAACAGAGTAGAAACATAATATAGAAGGCTATTTAGAAGGCTTACACGATCAAATACTTACCAAAAGTTTTGTTCAATGGAATTTTTAGTTTAATAACAGTCGGTATCTTCAATTTTGGTTTCACCACTTTCTCCTTCACCTTTTTCTTCAATGGCACCTTTTCTTTAGCTGGTTCCGCAGGTCCAGAGGTTTTATCAACGTTTTTCTTCGGTGGCATATTGACTTCAGTTTTGATTTAGGTGCAGAATGCTAATTTCTGAATGCCAAATAATTTCAACATATTTTCACAGAGATAAACTTCTCCGTTTCTGAAATCAAATAGCCAGAAAGAATGGAAAAATCAAGAAAAGACTGCAAAATGCTTCGAGTATTTACGAATCAACGAAACAACAAAGTAGGTACTATTACTATACTAGGTAGGTACAACGTTTTATTTTGGTAAACCTGAAAACTTCAAGGGCAGGCTAGTCGATAACACCACCAATATATGCTAGACTTCGATAACATTTCGATAAGTTAAACAGTATAAATCGATGGTGGTGTAAAAGTATTTTAGACCATCATATAATGATTGTTGGGTGACATGTTGGATGTAATTGTGAATGGTAGGTACTTCAACTTTGTCAAATAAAATGCGGTTTTTTAGAAGTTTTTGTTTCAGTTTAAGTAAAGTAGAGACAGAATTATTCTTCTATGTATAGCGCTATCTTGCTTTTGATTCTCAGTTTGATTTGATTCGACAACTTTGGATTGCGATGCGAATCAAGAGAAGGTCATTGGGGTTACTTCTGTCAAATAGTACCTATTGCACTTGATTTTCGCCGGCAGCAATTTTAATTAAAATCAAGTATTCAGGATGGGTGGTAAATATAAAATTGTTATGGTCCGCCACGGCGAAAGTGAATGGAACCAGAAAAACTTATTTTGCGGCTGGTTCGACGCTGACCTCAGTGATAAGGGTAAGTTCAAGGAGTATATAACACTGCGTTTTAGGTAAGTTTTTTTGACCTTCCGGAAGTCAACCTTTCAGCTGTCGTCCGTAAATCTGCCATAAATCATCAATTTTCTGTAAATCCTTGAGCATTACTTTGATCGTCGGTTTTTCTATGGCTGACGATATACAGGTGTAAGGGACAGTTAAGCAATACACTATGTTTTAAAAACTATCGCTTAAAATACAGGGTGTTTGGTGCATCGTTTGCCAAATTGAATAGGGTGATTGGAGGAGTCTTTGGCTACCCATAGAAAAATCCTGGTCCAACTGAATTTTTTATGCGGATTTTAATTATTTTTGGGTGAAATTTTGTTAGTCTTAAATAAATAAAAAAAAACTTAAGTCTGGCTTAATATTTTTTTTAACCTTTAATCTGTAACGGTGTACGCTTCTATAGAAACCAAAACTACTCGCCAGCAACATCAAGTTTTTTTTACTGACCCGTAAAGTTTTTTAAAGTAGGTAAAAAAAAAATTTGAATGTCAACTTTCGTTTCCAATTTAAAAAAAACTAAAATTGGTCATGCTCTTCTAATTTTTTAAAAACTTCCTGGACTGTCCCCTTTCTAATGGTATGCAATATGCCATGAAAAGTTATTAGTAACATCTCTAATGAATTTATTTTCTGGACTTAGTCGAATTTTTCTTTGTCTTTTAGTCTAATATTCATCAGGTGAAATAAAAACAAGTTTTTGAGTTAATAACATTCACAAGGCAAGTAAAAATTTAAAATTTCGAGGGTTTTACTTGAAAAAAAAAAAGATTGCATTTTAAACATTTATTTCATAATTTTTACAGTATTTATAAATTCTGCTCAAAAGTCTGAAATTCTTTCAAAGAAAGTGTAGTGTGAATGTTTGGACAGGAGTGATTGGGAATCAGGTACCTAATTGGCCCGCCTTACCTGCCCGATAACCTCAAAGGTGACAATTATTTGAACTTCCTACAAAATGCCATCTTCATCAAATCAAATACTTCGGCCAATAGTTCGGGCATTTTTTTCTAAGAAGTTTATATAGAAGCGTACAACGTTAAGTCTAGCTTAAAAAAAACTTAAGCTAGACTTAACAGGTTATTCTTTATTAAAATTTAAATGTAGATTTTTACAAAATTAGACCCAAAAATATTTAAAATCCGCATAAAAAAATTCAGTTGGACCAAGATTTTTTTATGGGGGCTGAAGAGGTAGCCAAAAACCCCTCTAATCACCATATTTAATTTGGAAAACGATGCACCAAACACCCTGTATTTTCACTCAATTCTAATGAGTACCTACAGGTGCAGCTATGTAAAAACAGTAACTGAATCGTCTTTTAATTGAAATAAAAAAGCAAGTAGGTACTTAGACATTTTAATTTTTGTCTATACATATTATAAAGAGAAAAGATTTGATTGTTTGTTTGTTTGTTTGTTTGCATTGAATAGGTTCCGAAACTACTAGACTGATTTGAAAAATTCTTTCACCATTAGAATCCTACATTATCCGGGATGGACATAGGGTACATGATTTTCCAGAATCCCCACGGGAACGAAGTCCCAAGCGGAATGCTAGTTACCTATAAACTGTTTAGTTAGAATGACCTTAAATTTCAGTGTTCGTTAAACTGTCACCATGTTTTTTAGATTTGCTATAACATGTTTTTCATTAGGTCGCGAGGAAGCTGCGACAGCGGGCAAGACCCTCAAAGCTGATGGTTACCAATTCGACCTTGCCTACACATCAGTTCTAAAACGTGCCCAGATTACTCTCAACACCATTCTCACTGAGCTTGGTCAGACTAATATTCCAATCAACAAAACTTGGCGTCTCAATGAAAGACATTATGGTGGTCTTACAGGCCTGAATAAGGCTGAAACTGCTGCCAAGTTCGGAGAGGCTCAGGTGATTATCTAACTTTCAAGTAAACTGGTATTATTATCTTTCTTTTTTTCATTTATTGACATCCTTAACATATTAATGTGTCGGACAATAATTTTTACATCTATCACAAACACCTTTAAAATATCATGAATTGATTCCTACGGAATTGAAAAAAATCACATACATACATACGCTCACGCCTATAATCCCTATTTTTTTTGAATTATTAGATGGGTTAACTCTTGACCTGAATTTTGACTATTCTTGACCATAAAGGTCAAAGATGAGGTCGACGGTGGAGCGAGTTAACCCAGAAACTGCCTATTAGGGCACTGGTACTCCCACGCACCGACGGAACACAGCAAGCTGTTTGGCGTCGGACTTCGGTTCGAGGGTGGTCGCGAACCAGACGGCCCTTCACAGAGACTACCACACCGCATGAGACCATAGGACGACACCTCAGATTCAGAAAAAAATAAAGTGTTGTTGCCTAGGATGGATTACTAGGAGGCAGGTCTCATTTGTGTTTCCTTAGTCGCCTCTTACGACACCCACCATCCTATCAGGGTAGGTAGAGCATAAGTGGTTTTAAAACCACTTGATGCCATGTTTGACATAAATTCGGAGGGTTATCACATGAAATATGATGTAAATGGTGAAAGGTTTTTAGCCTTTTACCCACAATACAGCATAATCCTCGCGTTCCAGTGTGCCTGGGAAGAGTAGGCAGCTGGCACATTCTACGTTTTTCTTTTAGTCCCAGTCCAGCTTGGAAATATTTTGAATAAGCTTATATCATAAAAGGAACTAAAGGCTAGAGCTTGGGACTTTTGTTGATGAATCACTGAATGAAACAGGACTTTTTATTTTTAGAGATAACATTTGTTAAGAATCATCTAAACAGCTTACAAAAAATTCTTCTTAACTCATATTAGGAAAAAAATCCTAACATGAGTTAGTGATAAAGTTGTCTTATGCATGTTTTTAAAACGTCTGGCAGTCGCACTTAGCTGGATACCACGCACGGTTTCCTCATGCTTACTTTAACCAAATTTTTCATGGCACTTTGCAATACCAGCTTTTCCCACCGGTTTTTTCAGGATTGCAAAAAAATACAAATAATCGTAAAATCTAAATAATTCAACAGGTTCAAATTTGGCGCCGCAGTTTTGATATTCCTCCTCCACCTATGGAGAAGGATCACCCGTACTACGAAACAATTGTGAATGATCCTCGCTACGCCGGTGATCCAAAACCCGAAGAGTTCCCCATGTTCGAGAGCTTGAAGCTCACTATCGAGAGGACACTGCCCTATTGGAACGACGTAATCGTTCCTCAGGTAAACAGATTGACATTAAAAAAGTTAAGGCAATTAGTTGCAAAGTGAACTGACACCTCTTGAAAATACACACAGAAAATTCATTTTAAGACATTTTTGTATATTTTTTAATTGCATATTTTTTGTATTTTTCAGGATTTTGTTGCGTGAAGTAAATGATTAATTTAAGTTACATTTCTTTTTTCAGATCAAGGAAGGAAAGAGTATCATAATTGCTGCCCATGGCAACAGTCTGAGAGGCATTGTTAAGCATTTAGATAGTGAGTTGAGATTTTTAGCTTCAGTATATATTATGATGTGCAAAGTATTGTACAAATATATTTAAGTGCAACTGTTAATTTCAAATACTTGAATTACAGATCTCAGTGAGCAAGCCATTATGGAACTGAATTTACCTACCGGCATTCCTTTCTACTATGAACTTGATGAAGACATGAAACCCGTTGATTCTATGGTGTTCCTCGGCGACGAAGAAACCGTTAAAAAGGCCATGGCAGCAGTTGCCGCCCAAGGGAAGGCTAAGTAAATTTATTTAAAACTCAAAATATCGTTCGTTTAAGATTTATTTATTGTTAAGTAAGTAGCTGGATTGCTCACATTTAGTGGGGATGATTCTCATAATATTAGATATATACTCAATTATTTCATAATGATAAAACAATTTGATGTGTTACCATGACTGGTTAAAAAAATGGACATAGTGAAGTCTCATATTGTCTACAATTACACTTAGCACAATCAACATTTACTAATAACCTGTCGATTATTGAAAACTCATACCCGCCTAAACGAAGGAAATCCTTTTTGGCATGCTTTCTTTTGAAAGGGGCTTCTAAGTGAGATTTTATACTCAGAGTGTGTTATTTATTTGTTAAAACACACTTTTTTATGATTCTCACAAGTGTGTTCGATAAGCCTTGAAATTAATCGTATTGGACTACGCCTAATATCTACTTTAAAACAGAAAATTATTTTAATTCTTATTTTACCTATTTATTGGAATTTAAAAGTGTATTTTGAAAATGTACTTGAGAAATAAAATGTAAATGTTGATTGAAAGTTTTTATTTCGGCAAATCTCTTTTTAGGTCTTCCATGTTTATATCTTTATACGTTTTTGGAACATCATTATCTTCAGTAAATGTCCTTCCAGTGTATTTAACGAAAGCTTTTTGCTTACTGTTAGAAAATTTGAATTTGTGTATTTTATCTACTTCCATTTTATTTTTATCTATATCAGTTTTCTTTTTATTCACTTTTGTCTGCTTTGACTTCTGGTCAAATCTAAAGTCTTTAGGAAGTTTGTGAACTTTGACACAGTGATCTAGACGGTTTTCAGCATTTAAAAACATATCCTTACATTCTTCTATGAAGCAACAGTACTGAAAAAAATGTATACAATTAGCTTTATAACACCACACAATAAATAATTTTCCACGTCAAAAACGTAAGATTCACCTACTTCAACCCCAAAAAAGACAATTTTTTCGAGAGTTTCCCTCAATTTCTTCAGGATTCCACCATCAGATCCTGGTTTCCTTACCATGGGACCACCCTTGGGATACTCCCTTTCCAACAAAAAAAGAATAATCAAAATCTGTTCATAAACGACGAAGTTATCCGCGGACATGTATAAAAAAAATATAAGGTCGAAATGAGAAACCTCCTTTTTTGAAGTCGGTTAAAAAAGTGAAAAAACAAGGGAGAATGGTGCCCTTAGATAAAAGATGGCCTTATTGCTAAGGCGGCAGTCTCTTTTCCTACCATGGAACTTTTTAGAGTTGCAGGTTTATTTAATACTAGCTTTTCCCCGCGGCTTCGCTCACGCAAAGAAATCTTTTAGTCACCCGTTTCATTCTTGACCTTTTAGGGGATGATTTTTGAAAAATAGCGAAACACGTGTCCGTTTATTTGCTGCGAGGTATATCTTGACGAAGTTTTGAGTCAAAATGTGCAAAAAAATTGTTTTCTCCATACAAACTCTGAACCCCCATTTCACCCCCTTAGGGGTAGAATTTAGAAAAATCCTTTCTTAGTGCTGTAAAGTTCATCGCCATTTTGCGGGGGTAGGTTTTTGAGGTTTGTGGCTGCAAAAGCTGTTGACTGGACCATGATTGGGTCGCTTCACTTCACATACAAAATAAATACATGCAAGAAAAACTTTAGTATTCATACTTACTGATGGTTTTTTTGTGGCCAAAACGGCGAAAAAGGAATCGTGCGTCTCTTGAATATGTAAATCAAGCAAGTGTGGCGAAGGCAATACTTTTTTGCATTGGCTACACGAGTACCTATGCGAGGAGTTGTAATGATTTTCAAAATCTAATAGAGAATCAGAAGTAAACCGGCACCCAGGAATGTGACAACTGGACCAAATTCTGTAACAAAAAAACTTGTTGGCTTACAAAATAATTATTTTGCTTTGTATGAAATTATTGAACAATAATTAAGTTAAGTCGCGCCAATTAAGTCGCGGATGGTAAGCTAGTAATCATTTACACTTTAACATTTGTATTATTATTTGTTTTCTGCCCGAGACTTTAGGAAAATTATGAAGCTTAAGTCACTCGCTGATAGAGAGCTTTCTATTGATGAAAGAATTTTAAAGATCGGTAAAGAAGTTCCTACAAACAAACTCACAAACTTGACCATAGTTATATTATGATCTTTATAATATTAGTATATATTAGTGTATTCAGTCAGATACATAGATACATAAACACTTTATTCATTACATAGTGCAACACAAACATTTTAACAAAATACAAAACAGGATAGCTCTCAGTAATAGTGATGACAAAATGCTTTATGATACTTACATTTCATGGCACAGACTCTCGTCATCTTCGTCGAAAATTCCTAAACGCGGTAAGGGTTTATCTTTAGAAAAAAATTCATCGTCGAGTTTTCGTCGACCGATGCCATATGCTTTTAGTTGTTCCAGCAACGTTTTGTTACACTCCATTTTTATAACAAATCTGAAACAAGTTGAAAATTTTAGACAATTATTTCAATAGATTCAATTCAGAGTATTGTTCGTAATAAACCTCGTTCATAGGCTCAGGACATTGTGCTAGTCAACTTAGTTACGGGTCAAAAAATGGTTATCTTTTGTATTTCAGCCGGTTTGATTCCTGGGTGCGGCAATTGTGGCAAACGTATCTAAAAATGTTTGTCTTCTTTCAGTATTTTTTTAATATCTACAATAAGTAGGGTACACTCCCACCGTGTAGCATAAACGTGGGACAACCTTTATTTATACGTACATAAAAATATATATTCTTAGTTAAATATCACAACTCACGCAGTGCCGTCTAACCCCAAAACTAAGATTCAGATTATATTAGTAATAAAAATTCGTTTTACAACGGCAACACATCAGGCTATACTTACTGACCTTGACGTCACCCTTATCTCGCTCGTAATAACGCTGGCTTTCGTAGTGGAAATGGGTAACCTGACGAGCTGCTGTGCCTATGGCTTATGAATGTAAAATATGACTAGGCATCATATCAATTGAAGAAGGAAAAGTAGGTATCGGCCTCTAGAAAATAACCCAAAATCGCCGAGAGTGGCCTAAACGTACCAGGGGCACTATTTTTGAATCACTCGCCTCGTTTCGAGCGATATCTTTTATTGATTTGCGCGGATTCTATTGATTTCCGAACTTTTTTATCAATACACTTCAGCGAAAAGGTTTTAGTACTCATGGAATTTAGTAGTTGAAAAATTTAAAAATCAATAGCATCGATGCAAATCAATGAAAGATATCGGTCGAAACGAGGCGAGTGATTCAAATATAGTGCCCCAGGAGGGCTGACCCAAATAGGGAACAAGTCATTGATTGATTGATGTCTTTTCAAATATTCATGTTGATCAAGAATCAAACCCAAAACCTTCAGTTTACTAAATGAGTAAGTAATTGGTCTGAGCAGTCAAATTGAATTTATATTGATTGGGGAAAAAAACACATTGCGATAATTTTCTACACAATGACCTCGGTTTTTATTTTATTGGCTTTAAAAAAAAGGTTTGCTAGTATATACACCTATCTTATTTCCCTAAATTTAAAATAATGTGCGAAAGCAAAAAAAAACTCTTTATAACCCTTTTGATTCCAATGTACTTATTTTGTTTAATGTGTAATAAAGGATTTTACAATACCATACAATACAATAGAAAATATTCTGTAAGCACCTTTATAAAAAATATAATTAATTTACCTAACAGTTTGCATCTCCTTCCATCTTAAACAAAATGATTAAGTATACTTAATCACCATACCTACATACCGACTCAAGTTCAGTCTTATTAGGACATTATCGCCTCTTGATAAAAAATGTTATCAATTTGGTACAAAACTTGCAAGTCATTTAATACAATGCAAACTATACCATTGAAATTAAATAAGTGGGATAGATAGAGTAACATCAATCAGTCTGTATACGTACTACGTACGAGCAAGGCTTGGCAGGTTCAATAATGTGTAACATAACATCTACTTACGTTATTAGTGTTTTACTTAACCATTTAGCCAAGTTTTAAACAACCTGTATAACGAGTTCAGTTTTAATGCGGAAACATCTGTTTAGTTTGTGTTGTTGTTGTAAAGTTACGCAATTTGTGATCTATCACGGAAAATTAAGCCGTTTATTACGAAAAATTAGTTCGATAAAAGAAGAAAATGAGTGAGCTTCGTCAGAGGAAGGTAGGTAAAATCTATATTATTTCAAAATGTCTGTATAAAAAGTATCAGGCGACCTGAGGTGTTGACTTCCTGTTTAGTTTAGTGTTATAACATAACCTAAAAATATTTCTGAAATTGAGAGTTTCATAAAAAGCTACTTACCTACTTCTCGTAAAGTGTCCTAAATGCTTAGTTGTTTGTAAAATACGCTGTAAGGTTGGAATACACAATAAATTATTGGTAGTGTTAAGGTTAATCATTAACGTATCATTATCTTCAAGGACAAGTTGGTTATAATCTTTTCTTTTTTTTACAAAAGCACCCAGCAAATGGCATTTCAGTCTGACAATAGCCGACATGTCTGTGCGACAGTGAAGGGAATTGTGAATGGTATGCTTCTTCCACTTGTCACTTAACTGACATTGACGTAAGTCGATCTCATATACAAATGGGCTTGTCGAATTTTTGCAAATTTTAATTTGAAAAATGTGTGATTGCTGTATTTACTCACGATAGTATTATTTGGTGTATTCGCCGGTTGTGACTTAAATATTTACTTTATCCCGCTATGGGAAAATTTAGTACTTACAGGTATTTAGAGGTAAGTGATAAATCGTTATATTTTTTTTTCAAAATGTTGAACTGTTCTTGTGTATTAAAAATAGTTATAGGGGTCGTAAATAGGTAGGTAATACACAATTAATAATGTTTGCATTCGCTGTTAGGAAAATTCATTAATTGTGATATCGTTTTTATTTTAATACCTACTAAATCCGTTCATAAAAAAATAAAAATAAAATTAATTCACCACGAAGTACAAATCTTATCTGTGAATTTACAAGTTTTCAGAATTGTAACGTGTTTACAGACATGTTCTGGTATAGGCAATAACGTGTTGTGGTGAACAAGATCCACTGACTGAATTATTAAATACTTAATTTGATTTCCATTCTGTGATTTAAAACCGCCAACTGCTCTGAAAAAAGTGTTGTTCAGAGAGGGCCATATTAGCTTTAAATTAAAAAACAGAAATAATTTAAAAACATTACTACAGTGATAACACCTGCTAACTAGATTTTTAGGGTTCCGTATTAAACTTCAGACCATTGTAGTCTCGCCATGTCTGTCTGTCTGCAAACATGGAACTGCAAACCTGAAATGGTCATATATTTGACATGGTCATCATATACAGGGTTATTTGTAAAATACCAATAACCTTGTATGACTAGAATGCTTAAGTCATATATTTGACATGGTCATCATTATACAGGGTTATTTGTAAAATACCAATAACCTTGTAAGACTAGAATGCTTAAGTCATAAGCATAGATCGGATAATCGGATGCATATTTACCTAAAGTTGACCGGCGGCTTATTATGGAAAGCACTTCTTTATCGTAAAGATTTCGGGATTTCGGAATTGATGCAAATAATGGTCGGAATATAGAATTAAATGTATTTTCATTACGTTTGTAGTGTTTTCTATTACAATATATTATTTGTATGTACATTACTTGTATGGAAAAATATCCGATATTTCGGGATGAATACCGTTAGCGTTTTGATTATAAATATAATTGAATGCACACTCAAATAAAGGTTTTTAAATGAGGAGCCGTAATTATTTGCGTAGAGAACAATATTTGAACAACATTGTAAAGCTTGTTGTGCACTTAGCTGCACATTTACTAACGTTTAGATTTTAACTATTATGGAATGTATCGAAAAATAAATGGAGATCGATACATATCAGTTTTGAATTTACAATTCTATTTATGTTCAAAAAAGCGTTATGTGAATGTGCGAGTGAGACGGATAGGTAACTTTGGCTGCTTGTGCGAGTGAGACGGCATTCTCAAATCCGGTTTGTGTGCAGGTAGGTGCAAGAGACCCCGGAAATGCATGTCTTTTGTTATCTATCTTTTAGTTACTTGAAAATATTCGTCGCTTTGCTTGCCATGCGTACGGGTGTGTTTTGTGTTCCTTTGCAATTTTCTAACGATTTGACTATTCAACAACGGATTCTGATTTGCATCGTGATTTGGTTTTGGATTTTGGTTTTTCTTGAAACGACGACTTGTGCTACGGATCTCGGAACTCTGCGTTGCGTCTTGTATTTACAAGGTAAGGATTATTGTATTTTACAAAATAATGTATTAATTCATTGTATGTATTGCACTTATACATTGTATTCTGCAACTTGTTCTAAAACAGTCCATACGAGTATTTGCAATAGAATACAGAGTGTTAAAATAATTAACGAATAGTCTTCTTTTCAGCCATAATGGCGGATTCAACTCAAAAAGAAGACATAGCTCAATCATGGATAAGAAATTACACAGAGATGTTTTACGATCCGGCAACTAGCAGTATAACTTGCACAAAATGTGAGACACGTTTAAGTGCAAAGAAAACTATTTTGAACCGGCATCTGAAGTCACAAAAACATCGTGGTGTTCAAGCAACAGCGCCAAGTGATTTTTTTTGATCTGGTTCATTTTCTAATTATTTGCAACATACCATGTTCAAAAGTTAAAACCCTAGTTTTCGCATTTTTTTCGAAAAATACATTTGTAAATGTAACAACAAAGACAGAACCATTCCAAGTGAGACTTTGCTGAGAAAGAAGTACTTGAGTGAAATTTATAAAATGAAACTTATCCAAAGTAAAATACAAAACAAAAAGATTTGGATATCATTAGACGAAACCACTGACAGTCTGGGTCGATTTGTTGTAAACTTTTTAGTAAAACCTCTAAGTGAAAATGTTTCAGAACCAATATACTTGCTAACCTGTCAAGCTTGAGATGTGGTTAATGGTCGCTCAGTAGCAGAGTTTGTGATTCAATGTTTAAAAAACTTATGCGGATGTTAATTCGAAAATAAAGTACAAGATGTTTTAATATTATGTACCGATAGCGTAGCATATATGTTACTAGCTGGCAAAATATTAAAAAAAAACACGTTTCCCAATTTAAAACATTTCACTTGTTTAGCTCACGCCTTGCATAGGTTAACAGAAACATTACGTTTAAACTATAGTGATGTAGACATTTCAATTAATAATGTGAAGAAAATATTTTTAAAATCCCCTAACAGGGTTCGAATTTTTAAGGAGCTACATCCAAATTTATCCTTGCCTCTAGAGCCAGTTATTACTAGGTGGGGAACATGGTTGGAGGCAGCCTTTTACTATGCCAAACATTTAGACAAAATTTCAAGTGTTGTCGCTCTTTTGGATAGCAATGAAGCAATATCTATTAGAAATGCCAAGGCAGTGCTAGCTAAGCCAAATTTAAAGATTGATTTAGACTATTTAAGCGAAAATTTCGAAATTTTAAATACTTCAATTGTTAAGCTGGAAAAACGCGACCTATCTATAAGTGAGGTGTTTGAAATATTTGATGATGTAAGATTTACTATTAATGAAACTTTAAATAATACGTTAATAAACAAAATGGAACAACTTATGGACAGAAACCCCGATTTTGATGTTTTATGGGAAATAAGTGAAAAAATGACTAAAGACAATTGTGCTAGTATATATAAATTTGCGCCACTTACATCAGTAGATGTGGAAAGATCATTTTCTATATTTAAATGGATTTAAATGTTAAAAGACATTATTTTTAATAATAATAATAATAATATTTTTAATAATTTATTATTATTATTTTATTATTATTATTATTAAAAAAAATGGATTTAAATGTTAAAAGACAGACTGACTATTGAAAATTTGGAGAAAATTATTGTTATTTATTGCAATTCTTTAGATGTCAATGTTGTTAGAACTAAAGAACAGTCACAGGAATCTGACGAAAAACCATTATGTTCAACACAAACATCAGATTCCAGTGACCAAATCATAGAGATAGATAGTGATTAAGATTGTTATCAAAACACTATGTATATATTACTTTATTTAATTAAAAAAAAATGTATTTTTGTCTTTTTTTAGCACATACCCTTCCTCTTTCACCTTTCAAATACTTAATACATCGACGTTTAAAATTCAGTTTAAGTGCAGATGCTTGCGAATATCCATTATGATGTTCGAAGCTTAGTAGCTAGGTATTTTATAAAAAATAATAATAAAAACAATTTTTTTTAAATTAATTTTATAAATTAATATTATAATTTGATAGGTAGGTAACCCACTCGTAATTTGTTTTATATCCGATTAGTTCAAAATCCCTGATTTTTTTCGAATCCCGACATTGAAAAAGACAATTCCGAAAAAAGAAGCCGTCTCCATATTTTCTTAGCCAAAAAATAAGTTTAGGTAAATATGCATCCGATTATCCGATCTATGGTCATAAGTCATAAACAACAAAAACTTTTTGTTGTTTATGATGTGTCCTTGTGTATGTTCCTAGGGACTAGGGAATCCAATCCCGCAAACGCGGGATCCCCCAATGCGGGATCCCGCACCTTTTTTGCGGGATCGAAAATGCGGGATTAGTCGTGCGGGATCCCGCGTTGGATTATTTTTTTAAATTAAGAACTAAAAGTTTGTAAAATGGGCTAAGACGATGCTCTGATTATTTTTTAGACAGTAAAGCCCCATTAATAAGTATTTTAAGACTTTTCCTATGAAATACGTGACTTTTTTTTTGGAATTTAAAAAAAAATGTTGTTTTCTGTCTTTATTTCACAGCTTAATATAGTTTGAAATTCTATTTTGTGTTGTATGAATCCTGTAGGTATTGAATGTTGTTTCATGATGAATTAGTTGAAACTTTAGGCAAAATATATTAAAATCCACAAAATAGTCGTGAACTGTCACGCTAATCGCGCCAAAATGGTGGCCGTTTAAAGTATCCGTGTCAGTTACCTACTTTTAACCTTCGAAAAAAAAAACTTATAATTAGGTACTTCTGGGTGTATTTGAACTTGAGTTTAGTTTATAAAGAGTCTAAAAGTTCAAGTGAAGTATGAAAACATTTTTTAAGACTAATAAATGGGCTTAAAACAAATAAAATATCAAAAAATCTTAATCCCGCAAATCCCGCGGGATCCGCGGGATTGATGACCTCAATCCCACAGGCGTGCGGGATCATGATTTTGATGCGGGATTGGATTCCCTACTAGGGACCAACAACACAAGTTTAAGCCTTTGGCCTTTGTTGGCTTTTGAGTGTGTAGCATCTATTTATAACTAGCTTTCCGCCCGCGGCTCCGCCCGCGTGGACTACAGGTTATATCGTGCCCAACTGTGGGATAAAATGTAGCCTATGTCCTTTCCCAGGCTCTAATCTATCTCTGTACCAAAATTCATCAAAATCGGTTCAGCGGTTTAGGCGTGAAAAGGTAACAGACAGACAGACAGACAGAGTTACTTTCGCATTTATAATATTAGTAGGGATAAAAATAGTGGAAATCTTCTAAAATCGACTGTCAAGTTGGGTGTTGAGGTTAACACACGCGGTTTGACAAATTTCTTATAATTTGTGTTTTTTCACCTGTTTAGTTGCATTGTATAACCTGCTTTTTTGTGTTTGTGTTGTCCGGTGCTATTGGGTAAGTGTTATTTGTTTTAGTTTTGTGCTGGGTCGACGACCATGTCGTCGTCGGCCCCTGAGCCGGTCCCCCCTGACCTTTCATCTCCTCCTCTGTTTGATACAGATATGAGTAGCTTAGATGGCCAAGTTCCCCCCGTTAGTAGGAAAAGAACTAGTGAGAATTCTACTGCTCCCCCAAAAAAATCAACTCCGCCCTCTACGTCAATTGAGAACGTATATACCCATCCTTCTTATGAAGATGGCAAAAAATATTCCGTAGCGGACACCGGACCTTTTATTGTCCATGTATATAGGGAAGAATCCCACCCTAAAGCTGGGACCACCCTCAACCCCATTCAGTTCGGGCAAATTCTTAGAAAAGCGGATATCCGCGGCATTTCCAGACAAGGAGTGAAGAGTGTCGGTAGAAACAGAGTCTCTGTTGAGTTTATATCAGGAGATGCAGCCAACCAATTCCTGGTGGAACCCACTCTGGTATCCCGTAAATTTAAGGCCGTCATCCCCACATTTAATATCACGAGAATGGGTATTGTTAAAAACATCCCAACTGAGTTTTCAATGTCTGAATTTGTCGAGGAAGTAAATCTCCCCGTGGGTTGTGGTGAGATACTTAAAGCCCGAAGACTCAATAGAAAGGTATATAAAGATACGGGCATTGAATGGGTCCCAACAAGCACTGTTGTAATCACCTTTAGTGGTCAACTTCTCCCGGCATATATTACATGTTGCCACACTGTTGTAGAGGTACAAATTTATGAATTGCCCACAATACAGTGTAACGCCTGCTGCAGATTTGGACACACTAAAGATAAGTGCCGGTCTAAAGTAAGATGTTTTAAATGTGGCCAACCTCATAATGGGGCATCTTGTAACATTCCAGAAGAGGAAGCTTTCTGCATCCTTTGCTCCGGAAACCACTTCGCCACTAATAAAAGGTGTCTAGAACATGTACGACAAAAGGACATTAAGCATGTCATGTCTCGGGATAGTGTGTCATACTATGAAGCCTCTCAGCGCTTCCCCACAGTCCAAAAGCCGTCTTACGCAGACATGACTAGACTCGCATCTCCTCCCCAAAATCCAAACTTCCAGTCTCAACCCCAGTCCTCCAGAGTACCATCCTCTCAGATCCCCTCCTCTCAAAACCACACCACTCAGATCCCCTCCAGCCATAGGCGCACAATTTACTCCCCAATTCGTCCTCGGGCTCCTGTCTCCCCTGGATACGATAGAGCTGCACATAGATCTCTCATCTCTCAGGGGGATCCCCCAGAACCACAGAACGGTGTTGCTCTTGGGGGATCTCCCTTGACAGGTATCACTCCTGATAATCCCGATAATCTGTTGGACGTAATTTTATCTCTATTAATTAATATCTTTAGTAAATTTAACGACTGCTCCCCACCGCCCTACGTTGCCCAAAAACTTGATCTCCTTTTTAATATTGTTAACAATGCTCCAAATAATTCAATGGAACGCCCGCAGTATTAGACCTAAAAAACACGAAATAACTCAATTAATTAACACACATCACCCACTCATCTTTGCCATCACGGAGTCATGGTTGGTGCCAGGTTCTCGATTTCGAGTTCCCGGTTACCACTGCATTCGTGATGACAGAGCTGATGGTTATGCTGGTGCTGCATTTTTAATAAAATCTTCAGTTGTATTTACCCGTTTAACTCTTCCCCCTCTTCCTTATGATATCAATGCGATAGCTATCAGGGTCGCAGACCTGACGATTATCTCAGTTTATCTTCATGACCCTCGTACAATTTCTATTTCTGACCTTATTCCTATCTTCTCCTTGGTGTCTGGCTCTTTCCTCATTCTGGGAGACTTCAATTGTCATCATGTTCTATGGCAGGCCAACGCTGACTATGATGCCTTTGCAAACGAACTTGTTGGTCTTATAGACTACTACAATGTCAGCATTCTGAATGACGGCTCCCCAACACGACGCACACCCCCTGGACAAAATCCCAGTGCTGTTGATCTGTCTTTGTGCTCTCCTGATCTTCATTCTTTGTTAGCTTGGAAAGTTTTGACTGACACCCATGGCAGTGACCATATGCCCATATTAATTTCTGCACCAACGCTTTCCATGCCTTTAAGAAAATTTTCCCCATTATTAAAATACCGCCTTCCTAAGGCTGATTGGGATAAATTTGCTAGGGCTTCCGATTCGTGCATAAGTCTTCTTCCGTCTGTCAATGAAAGTAACGTAGCATCGTGTTACGATGGTTTGGTCGAAGGTTTAAACAAAGCCGCAGATGCTAGCATCCCTGGAAAAAAATCTAAAGTTGGCTCCAAAATCTCCCTCCCTTGGTGGGACGCCGAGTGTTCGGAAATGTTCCAACGACGTAAGGAGGCAGAAGCCGCTTATTGTCTTTGCATGACCACCGAAAACTTCATAGTTTACAAGAAGATGGCGGCTTTAGCAAAACGTCTCTTTAAGAAGAAGAAGAAATCAGGATGGACCCGCTTCTGCGAAAATCTCGCCCCACGCTCTCCCTCTACTTTACTTTGGAGATCCATCCGCTCCTTTAGAAGGTCTTTGTCTTCTCAAACGGTGTCTTCCACTGATATCGACATCTGGATTCATAGCTTTATCAACAAGCTGTCCCCGCTGTCGGTTCCAACTCTAGAATCTTTACCTTGCTCTTATCCTCGGTTTCTTTCCTCTCACCCATTTGATAACCCTTTCTCTCTCTCTGAATTACTTATTTCTCTTAAAAATCTCAAAGTCTCTTTACCTGGCTCCGATGGAGTCCCTTACTCTTTTTTGGTGTATGCTGGCGAATCCACGAAATCTTTATATCTTTCCTTGATAAACAAATACTATGAACTTGGAACCACCCCTGATGCGTGGAGAAATCAACTGATCATCCCTATCCTAAAACCAGGAAAAATCTCTTCGGATCCGGATTCATATCGACCTATTGCTCTGTCTTCCACACTCGCTAAAGTCATGGAACATATGTTAAAGAAACGTCTTGAGTGGTTTGTGGAATCAAAAGATATACTGGCCCGGACCCAATTTGGGTTTCGCAGGGGATTAAGTTGTACGGATAGTTTAGCCATCCTGACCACTGATATGAGATTGGCTTTCTCAAGGAATGAATTCTTCGTGGGTGTGTTTCTCGACGTGACTGCTGCGTATGACAATGTCTTACTTCCTGTGCTCAGGCAGAAGATGCTGAATCTGAGTATTCCAGAGAGGCTAACACATTTTATATGTAACATGTTGTCGGAGAGAACCATTCAGGTACGGGTGAACGATGTGCTTTTTCCCCCAAGACGAGTTTGGAAGGGTCTTCCGCAGGGGTCAGTTATCAGCCCGCTCTTATACAACCTGTACACGTATGATCTTGATCAGGCCGTCAATTCCTTTTGCAACGTTTTACAATACGCCGATGACCTCGCTCTGTATGTGGCATCTAGTTCAGCTGAAGAGGCTGCTCATAGGCTAAATCGTGCGATGTACTACTTGGAGGACTGGTTGCTTGATCATGGTTTGTCCTTGTCGGTTGCTAAGAGCTGTCTAGTCGTATTCTCCAGGAGAAGACTTATTCCCGATATAGACGTCCTGTTTGCGGGTCAACCGATTCCCAAGTCCAGTAAGGTCAAATTTCTCGGAGTCTACCTGGATAGTAAAATGAGTGGAGTCCCCCACCTTGAATACATTATTAAAAGGTGCGAAAGAAACGTCAACGTCATGCGTTGCTTGTCTGGAGTCTGGTGGGGTGCACATCCCTATTGCCAGAAGCTTGTCTATAATGCGCTTATACGCAGCCACTTCGATTACGGCTCTTTTGTTCTGGAACCTTGCAGCAAGGTTGCTCGCGCTAAGCTGGATAAAATTCAGTACAAATGTCTCCGTATAATCCTGGGTGCAATGAAATCTTCCCCAACGAATGCCTTGCAGGTCGAGGCGTTAGATCCCCCGTTATATCTCCGTCGAAATTACTTGTCGGATAGATACTTTTTCAAAGTTATACAAAATAATTCGCACCCTCTGTTGAAGAATCTAAAATCCCTGTCCGATGTTATCCCGGGAAATAGATACTGGTTTCACAAGGAATTTCCTTGTCTAATCAAAAGTTTCCGCAAATTTGCGGCTCTTGAATTCCCCTGTTTTCAAAAATCAATTTCTCCCATTTTTTCCACTCCGTTTCAAGCACTACTGCACGTTCCCAACATCATATTAAATATTGGTATTCAAAAAGATACTCCTGGTGCTAATGCCGTCTTCCAAGATATCGTTAATTCTAGGTGGCATGACCATCTTCACTTTTTCACTGATGCCTCCAAGCTTTCCACTGACGGAGAAGTTGGTGTTGCGGTGTGGGTTCCCAAATATAAAATATTATTAAACTATAAGTGTCCCTCCATCTCATCAGTTTTTACGGGTGAGGCGTTGGCTATTCTGGAATCGGTTAGGTATATACTTTCACACAAAATCCCCAAATCGACAATATTTTCGGACTCCCGCAGCTGCCTTCAGGCTATTGTATCTAACTCTTTTTCCTCGCGTAACTTCCCCGTGATTTTTAACATCAGAGAGGCCTTGCATGATTGCCACTCCCTGGGGTTTGAAGTAGTTCTCATATGGATCCCGGGTCATGCTGGGATTCAAGGGAACGAAACTGCGGATATGATGGCAAAAGAAGCGATCCATCTGGGTTCCAATGACCATTACCTTATTTTTTCGCATGATCTTTGTGCATCTGCTAGTGTGGATCTTAACAGGGATTGGTTGGCTTTTTGGTCACGTACTAAAAAGGTCAAAGGCAAGTATTATGGAGACATTCAGCCTGTTATACCAACACGACCTTGGTTCTACCGATTCCGCGAGGCAGACAAACGGACCACCTCAGTCATCTGTAGACTACGCCTGGGTCATACTTGTACTCCCCTCCACCTCCATAAACTACAGATCCGAGCTTCTCCAGTCTGTGATTGTGGTGTTGAGGATGGTACCACTGATCATGTCTTGTTCAACTGCGCTTTACGCCTAGTCTCTCTTTATGATATACTCCCCGCTAAAGTCCCTAAACCTATAAATGTGAAGTCCCTTTTGTTATACACTAACTCCCCGCTTATCAAACTAATATCTAAATACATTTGTAAATATGACATAAAACTGTAATACATGTATGGAATGCTTTTGTGATGTCTTGTGTTGTCCTGCCACAGGTGATGATGCAGCTCAATGGAAGGATATAACGTTGCCGTAACCTGTCAAATTTTTTCAGTTTGTTTTCCTCGGACTTGACACTGGCAGTAATGGTCGCACATTATACACGACCGGTTGCCAAGATATAAAAAAAAAAAAAAAAAAAAAAAAAAATCTTCTAAAATCACAGCAAAACAGCATTAAAATTGGTTTATAAATGAACAAGTTATTAGTATTTATATTACCGTAAGGACAAACATCTCGTTTCTCTCTCGTCTAACTATCTCGTTTTTACTTACCTAAGCAAACAAATGGCGGTGACGTCACATGCCAGTAAGTGCATCTCTATTTCGTTGTTTGACAGTTTCCCCCTCTATTGAAATTTAATAGCTTGTAACTTTCTTATTTCTCAATAGTTTTCAAAAATTATTTCGGTTTTGAGTTTTGGAAGTTCCTTCGCAGAATAAATAATAGTACTAACGTAGTTCCTTTTTAAGATAAACAATTTTAAAAAATTAGGCAACATCCCCATTTTGTAATGCCACCTGAAGGGAAAGTACTTACTCTTAAAACTGTAGATGGAAAATTGTACTCAAAGAAAATATTCCTTTATTTTTGAAAAGAAAGAAAACTGCATTCAAGGATTTTTAAAAATTGTTAAAATCTGTAAGAATTACACCCTGTACTTTTATTGCATCGATCAGGGTCAATTATAAGGATGAAATCTCTCTAACAAACTTGGTAAATTAAATGAAAGGATAATGAATTACACAGAATAATGCACCAACTCTGTAACCAAAGATATTATGAGAGTGACCAGAAACTATATGATAATTGTTTTTAAGCGGGGGTCATTTTGTTTATTTAAAGTGTAATGATCCACATTAGAGGCTTCATTAGGCTATAGTCTCATAATATAATTAACTATATTTTCGCCCGGGATGTTGGAAAAATGTTGTAGCCTATATTTTTTTGCCATGTGGTGATCGGTTGAGAATAACACCACCCCATCTCTTTCCGTGGGTGTCATAAGAGGCGACTAAGGAAACACAAATGAGACCTGCCTCCTAGTAATCCATCCCAACGACACTTCATTTTTTTTCTGAATCTGAGGTGTCGTCCTATGGTCTCATGCGGTGTGGTCTAATTAGATGGCCTAATTAGATGGCGCCACGGGTCTGTAAAGGGCGGTCTGGTTCGCGACCACCCTCCTACCGAAGTCCGACGACAAACAGCTTGCTGTGTTCCGTCGGTGCGTGGGAGTACCAATGCGTTTATAGGCATTTTCTGGGTTAACTCGCTCCATCATCGACCTCATCTTTGACCTTTACGGTCAAGATTGAGGTCAAGAGTTAATCCACCTTATAATAATAATAAAAATACTCAAGAATAATGTAAAATTGTAATGGTGATAGAAATTCTTGAAATCTGTCCAGTAATTTTTGAGTTTAGGTATTCATTATAAATAAACATACAAAAAATACCCGACTGCACACTAAAAAATATTATTATGTCTTTATCCCGTGGGACTTTTAGGATAAAATGTATCCTATGACACTCCCGTAATCAAGACAAATCTAACGATACCTCATACATCAAAATCCATCAAGCCGTTTAGGCTACAGGAGGTCACAAAGGAACAGACATACATACATACTTACATACACTCGAAAAACATTACCCTCCTTCTTTGGCAGTCGGGTAAAAATATACAAATCTTTTCTCTTTGTAAAATCAGTGTAGATGTAGAATATGTAGATAACAGATAGATAACCCTTTATACAAGGTGTGGTGGACTTAGCAAATACTTACACCATGGAATCAACTCATTAGTAAGAATTTATAAGTACATAACTTATTTTTTTCTTGATACATTTAACAAAGATAAGGAGTTTCGTTATTTAGTTATTTGGCACAACGACTACGCAAAAGCTAAAAACAAAATGTTTTAATCAATTACTTAATTTTGCAGCAGAAAAAAAAACACACTAAAAAACTTTTAGAAATTTGCAAAAAAACTAAAGATTCATTTTTTAATAAAATACGAAAATGTGAGTTCCAAAAAGACCATCGAACTCGAGCTTCAGCTCGGTCGCCCGGGTACTGGCTTTTACCCCCGAAAAAAAAGAGGGGTGTTGTAAGTTTGACTTGTGATATATGTATCTTTGTGTCTGTCTGTGGCATTGTAGCTCCTAAACGAATAAACCGATTTCGATACGGTTTTTTTGTTTGAAAGCTGACGTAATCGAGATGGTTCTTAGCTATATTTGATCAAAATTGATTTAGCCGTTTAAAAATTATAAGCAATCGAATGTCGGTGTCGTGTGTTAAAGAATCAGACAATTATTTGTAAGTCGTACAAGAAAATTTCAATAAACAGGCTGTCCGCGTCTACCCCTTGGTAAACTTAACCTTTTCACCGTCAAAGTCTGATATATCAGACTTTTTTAACTTTAATTTTTTTAACTTTTTTTTTAAACTTTTTTTTTAACTTTTTTTTTAACTTTAATATCGTTAACCAAGCGTTCGCCATACGCCACGACACATTAAAAAAAAATTTTTGACGAAACTCTTGGCGCTAAAAGTGTTAAACCTATGGGGGTCGCCAGAACTTTTCAACTTCCAAAGGGGTCGCGTACTGAAAAAGATTGAAAAATACTGATTTAGAGATAACTATTTAGATCTATTATTTCCATAGAGATTGTTATGGTTCACTCCAGATATTTGTTTGTTTTTGTGTCTTTGGTGATTTTTCTAAGCTTGACATTATGTCGAGCGTAAAAGGTGTTCATGGATACAATACGTAGATTTCTACAAATTTTATCAACGGCCAAAAAAAACAATTATTACTGCCGCGCTGCCAGTAAAACTGATAAAACTTAATTAATTTCACACTGCATACTGCACTTTTCATTGTTGTTTTTTTTTCAAATAATACCAAGCAATAACACAATTATTTAATAGTATAGGTACTGTGAACTAAAAAAAAAGAAATGCAATTTTTTTGCTAAAATAGTTTCTATAATTTTTTTCATACTTTGCTATGGGACAGTGTACAATGTACATTTATAATTTAATTATGTAATTTTTATGTAATTAGTAATTTTTGTAAGTACCTTCAGAACCTGTTAGCTGAAAATTGGCCGTCGGCCCAAGCTAGCTGGTATTCATCTTATAGTACGTACTAACACTACTATTTCCCACACTTTTGGTTTATTTATTTATTTGTAATAAGTATACATAACAGATCATACTCATTACAGATAACATTGTATAAATCTTTTGATTCTAGACTATACTAAGAATGTACACTAGTAAATCAAATTTAGACGAATAAAAACGGAAAATACGTATAATTTTGACAAAAGAAATGTGAAATGACTTTGAAAGTTAATTTAGCAAATACAGAAATGATTTTAACTTAGGAGAGCTTGGTTTGAGCAGCAACTACGGTATAATATTTTAAAAACTTTTAAAATGTAATAGAAGTTAGATTATTAAGGTACCTACTGAAACTATTATTCAATGCGAAAATAATTTACGTCTGGCGGGCCTGGGAACCCAGTCTGTCCGTTGATCAGCGGGGTGCACCGCTAGCAGGGGAGGAAGACGGTTTTTTAGCACTGAGATGATAACAGGACCTCTTGTTCCTTGTAGGTAAAAGCCGTGTGGTGATCGGTTAAGAATAACACCACCCCATCTCTTTCCGTGGGTGTCGTAAGAGGCGACTAAGGAAACACAAATGAGACCTGCCTCCTAGCAGGGTTGGCATGATTAAATCAGTTTTGATTAAATCATGATTTAAATCACGATTTAAATCAAGTGATTTTTTCAATAAAAATCATTGATTAAATCAAAGCGTTTATAATTTTCTTATTGTATTAGTAGATTGTATGACAAGGGAGCGAAATGGCGAGGGATTCAAAATACATCGCCCGAGCTAAAAAATAATTCGCTCTCAAGTCATATACTCTACTTATCATACCCATTCTATGAGAAAAATAAATTAAGTATGTAATTAAAAATATTTATTTAATAATGAAATGTAAAATTAAACAAATTATAAAATACACACTTGAGCAATTTTTAGTTATTGTTAGTTGTTTTACTAAATTACAATTCTTGCATTTTTTTTATAAGTACGGGGGTGCCACCGCCATACAGCCAGCACGTGCCAGCCAGTATCCATACAAATTCCATTTCATAGGAATGACACATGTTCTAAATTCAATTCTCGTTGGCGGGGGTAAATGAACTTTCCAACCCGCCAATGATCTTCTGGCGGGCTGGAAAGTCCATTCCGACCCGCCAATGAGTTCTTATCAGAAATGAACTATTTTGGTCCAACTTAAAAAGGAACAAAACGACACTTTTCGAATAGAAGGTATGAAAAATATTAAGTGTATTTTAAAGGCACAAGGAAAAAATCGAAAAAATCATGATCTTTTCGATTTTTTGAAAAAAATCGATGATTTTTGATTTTTTGCAAAAAATCGTGATTTATTCCAACCCTGCCTCCTAGTAATCCATCCCAGGCAACGACACTTCATTTTTTTCTGAATCTGAGGTGTCGTCCTATGGTCTCATGCGGTGTGGTAGGCTCTGTAAAGGGCCGTCTGGTTCGCGACCACCCTCCTACCGAAGTCCGACGCCAAACAGCTTGCTGTGTTCCGTCGGTGCGTGGGAGTACCAGTGCCTTTATAGGCATTTTCTGGGTTAACTCGCTCCATCGTCGACCTCATCTTTGACCTTTATGGTCAAGATTGAGGTCAAGAGTTAACCCTTCTTATAATAATAAAAAAAAAGGTATTTGGGATTAGGTAACTAGGGATCTCCTGTATGCTATGTCACTCTCGAACCAAATATCGAAAATGCAAAAAATATAAACGTTGATTCGTTGCTAGGCCAAGACAACAAACAAACTTTAGTAAGATATTTAAGTAGTTTCTGTAACCCTATTCTTTAATTGGTTTTCCCGCCATGAAATGTTTGTGGACACTGGACTAGTAGAATTCTAGCTAACTACTCTTCCTAGGTATACAGTAAAAGTCTGTAAGAGGGATGCGAGGGTTTTGCTGTATAATGGGCGAAAGGCAGACCACCTCTCACCACCTCTATGTATAATTTCTTATCAGGCAACTAGGCCCATAGATTAATACCTTACAGACTAACATACATATGACATATAATTAAACAAAATTAAATTAACACTATTTCCCGGGTGTTTTTTCCGGGGTTGTCTGCAACCGGGAATCTCCCTCGGTGCCGGCGGAACACCATCCACGCCCTCCAGACAGAAGCTCTCCTTCATGACTGTCTGCAGCATGAACCGAGGGAATCGTACCACAAATGCTGTAATGCTGTTATGTGTAATGTTTTGTTTTCAGTTAAAAGACGATACGTCAGCACCACATATCAACGTGAGGAGTCGAACTGTAAAGCAGCCCCGCCGGTTGAAGAAGGTTTTCATTTTGTTGATAGTCCTCGCATTATGTGTCACATACCTTTTAGGTGAGTTACATTGAACAAATAATAATAAATAAATAATCGCTACACACTCAAAGGCCCACACTAAGGTTTTCCCTTGTGTCGTGGGTCCCTCGGAACATAATAAAGATATCAAACACAAACCCATAACCCAAGAACAAATATCAGACTTTTACAAATACGTTTACCCCGACTGTGAATCGTACCCAGGACCCGTCGATCAAGATGCAGTGCCACTATCACTCGACCAAACCGGCCGCGGCCGGCCGGCCGTGAAGTACCTATAATACGTCTATCACTTTTATAATTAGCATTGGCCGGGCGCGATCGAAGCCCAACATAATGGGGGGTCAGAGTTGTAACCAGCCAAGGTCAAATGACTGTCATTAGCAAAACTTGAATTTCGCTTGCCCTTGCCGCGGAAGCCCTATCATCCCCAGTGAATCCCAATTCCTGCGCTCGCGAACCCAAACTTTTACAGATAGGGCACAACTAGTAGCCAAGCAAGGTAGACAAGATGAGAAAAGGATATTTTTTTTCTTAAAATTCTAGAGTGGTTGTGCTGTGCTGTACATGAGTATATTATGTTTTGTCGTGAATATAACCAGTCATGTAACTGTCGTTAACTGTGGTTATGGCGTACGTAAGCTCATAAAAAATATTTTATAGGTGTGCCGCTAAGCACAGTTACTCGTAAGTCTAGTTTCAGCTTGATCTAGAATCCTATATTTGTATTTTATTAGCGACACGGCCATGTGACGCCGATCACGATGCGTCGTGATAATGATAAGACGCCAAATTCCTCATACATGGCTTTTGCTCAAACTGATTTTAACTGAAGATTTAAATCAAAAGCGGCAATGTATGATCCCGTTCATTGTTTATCATAGGTGGTTGCTTCCCGATCAGACTAACATGTTGACATCGACGTCGCCCTTATCTAGTCAGTAATAGCGACGACTTTTGTCTAGCAAATGTCAAATGTGTATAACCTGACGTGCTGTATCAATGTATATGAATTACTTAGTGAAATGCGCAGGGCTTTTAAAGGTAAACTATTAATTGGCGGACACTCCTTCCTCTCAAACACTCAATGGGTTAACTGGAAGAAATCCCCTTGTGGGATAAGTCCGCCCTTATACTGTTTTTCTTAAAATGTGTCTTGTGTAACTTTTGCTTATGTACAATAAACAATAAATACATACACTACTTAGCTATCTTAAGTTACTAAATCAGTAAAAGATACGCTATAAATAAAATAATGGCACAAAACTATTTTTGAAGTGAAAGCTTCTTTAGCGGCGTTATATAAATATATTCAAGTTTTCACTATTGCCGGCACTCCCGGATTGCAACCCGTTGTTTTTTTTATGAGAAGTGTTAACTCTTGACTAAGGTCATAGATGAGGTCGACGATGGAGCGAGTTAACCCAGAAAATGCCAATTAAGGCACTGGTACTCCCACGCACCGACGGAACACAGCAAGCTGTTTGGTGATGGACTTCGGTAGGAGGGTGGTCGCGAACCAGACGACCGGCCCTTCTAAATTATGTTGTGAGACAAAAAGATCCTGACCAATTTTCGGAACGCTATATATACCCAACCGAAATTGACTCACTGATTGATATCCTTCAGCGTAGATATGTTCTAATTAAACTTACTGTCTCTACAAAATTTAATTCAAAAAAAAAATCTTTTGTTTTGTAAAAAATCAATAAATTTACCTTCGTCTGTTTTGTGTCGCGAGATTATAAAGCACGAGCGTGTCAATGTCGTTGTACAAACATTCAAAAATCGATTTTCTGGTCTCCAAAATAAGATCTAAAATAGCATGAAATGAGATATAATAGAAAATTTCACACAAGTGTCAATAAAAAGTCGGGGACTGTGATGTAATTTCAATAGGTAACAGTTTTGTGTTTGGATACCAACACGCACTTTCGACGGTTAACAATACTTACCAAAATTATTTAAAAAATACATAAATTAATGAATTAAATTTTACTACCTCTTAGTAACAAATTGTTTGTAGTATTTAGGCGCACAGTAGTGTACAAGCAAAGTTCTGTGAAGCAGCGGAGTTAACTAATTGCCCTTTATTCTTGTGTCCGTGTTTACTGTGATATTGAAGTTCCGTGAACAATGATAAGCATTCATAATATTTTCAATACGTTATTGTTTTGTTATTATTTGAATTTGAGACTGCAACGAGGTAACATAAGCAATAAAGCAGTGCACATGCACAGTGAGCCTTGGTTAGCAGTTTGAGAAGCTCTGGGGTTGTAACACTTGTGACCCGTGATTCTAAGTAACAGGCTGCTAACTAAAAAAAAGTGACCGAAGTAATTTTGCTACGAAATATTTTTCTATCGGAAATGTAAAAATGCGTGCGGTTTTGTTCTTTTGAAATGTGGAATCCTTTCTTAATATTTTTACTTCGAATTTTATCTTTTAAAAATGTCAGAAAATATCAGCGAATCTGTAACGATTCCATACATTTTTGATCAGGACGGTTTCCATTTTAGATATTTTTATTCCTCGTAGCCTTTGTCTCCTTGCTAATTTGTGGTACTTTTATCCTCGAATAAAATAAATATGACTGACTTTATCTCCCATGTGAAAATGTAACTTGCATCTTATTTCAAAAGTGTTGTTTCCACCTAAGTATTTTCACACAGCTGTTTACACAGCTAATAATGTCATTTTTGATTGAAAATATTGCTTAACAATTTAACAAAGTGTAATATGGTTAGTAAATGATCAAATAATTATTTTTGTAAACTCAGTGAAACTAGTCCACCAACTTCAGGTCGCTCAGTGAGCAATGGAAAGCGCTATGCTCGGTGTTTCTTTGTGAGATCTGATTCGAAATGAAATAATCCGCCAAAAAACCAAAGTCACCGACATAGCCCGGCGAATTCACAAGCTTAAGTGACAGCGGGCTGGTCATATACAGGGTGTCCCACGGCTATGCCACATGGAGGGAAACTTCAAACTACCTTAATTATTACAGATGGGACATTTTACTGAAAGAAGAATTTATTTAGAAGAATTTATAAAAATTTATAAGAAGAATTGAACCCGGTACACGAGAAAAAAAATCATCCTGTAGTTTTATCATATCGATAGAAAGGTTTCATCATAAGGATTATTTTTTTCTAAGTAACATAGCATCAGAAATAAAAGGATGACCACGGATTTTAATATTGAATGTAAAATTATGTTCCAAAAAATGAAAAGCTGACTCATTTTGAGAATTTTGATAAATTAAATTGATCAATTTGGAATGTAAAATGTTAAAATTTATGGTCTTCCTTTTATTTCTGATACTATGTTACTCAGCAAAAAATAATTCTTATGATGAAACCTTCCGCTCGGTATGATAAAACTACAGGATAATTTGCTTTTTCGTGAACCGGGTTCGATTCCCAACCAGCCAATTATTTAAAAATGTATGAATGCAGTTTAAATTGTTATTTAAATTAAAATGAAGTCTTCTTTCAGTAAAATTTCCCATCTATAATAATTAAGGTAGTTTCCCTCCACGTGGCATAGCCGTGGGACACCCGGCGCACTGTTTCTAGGTGGGGTAACGATATTCGTAAGGTAGCGGGCAGTGGTTGGAGGAGGAGAGCTGAAGACCGAGCTCAGTGGGGTGCCGTAGGAGAGGCCTATGTCCAGCAGTGGACTGACACAGGCTGATGATGTAAACTCAGCTAAATTAGTTCAACGCGTAAGAACTGCGTCAAGTAACAATAACACTCTTCATTCCTAGGACGTAACTTTATATTCAATTAGAATTTAGATTACATAATTGAATCCAACATAACAATTTCATAATTATTATTACACTAGACGTCAAAAATGTCAGAGAATACTATTAATATATCAAGGTATAGTTTATCAACATAGTTCAATTGAATAGTAAAGTGCTCCTATGTTTGCTATTTTTAGCCAGTCACATAGCTTGCCAGTTCTTTGAAACCAGTTATATCGGCACAGAAGACACGTTTCATTACTTTTGCAAAGGACTTGGCTAGTGTATTTTAATTTATGATTCTTTCTTAAATTCTACTCGAGTTAACCTGTAGTTTCATTCCATGCCAGTCGTGCTCATCTTATTTAGTAGCCGATAGAACAATACATGGATTCCACAAAAGAAGCCAACTTCGTAAAAAAGTGCAAGTTACATCGATAAGTGCTTAGTGATTTCGTGTGTTTTCAGATCGCCAAATAAACATTCATACGTCTTTTGTGAAAAATGTCAAATGCAACTCTAGTGCGTACATTTCCTCTATTTTTTGCAGGTATTTTGTGAATGTAGTTACGTAGATGTAATTTTTAACTTGTAAGTTTGTAGACCTGTAACAATAAACAGTAAACAAATGTAGACTTGAACAGGGTCAACAGCACATCATGCTACCCAAAACTGTTAAATTTCTTCAATCGATTTTTAATTTTATCTCCAAGCATTAGCGTATCCTACCACCTGCTCGCGAGAGCATTTACTTGAGGTAAATCAGAGGGCCATTAAGGTCGCCGTCTTCTGGTCTACCAAAATTTAGCCTAATTAACTGCCGACACGATAGAAGAAGCATTAGAGTTTACTATCCATTGGGGATATTAGACAGTTTGTGGTAACCTGATATGCTGTTGAGTGTACATCGTTTAGTCACTAAACTTTAGTGTACTTTGGTAGAATTATCTTAGGAATTCTATTTGCAAGTAAAATTATTAAAGGTACAAAAACGCATCCGTAACAGGCTTCGTCATGACTAAAAACTAAGCCAAAAGTAATCAGCGATGTGATTCGTCGTCCGAGTAAAAACTTACATAAATCTCTAATAATATTATAAATGCGGAAGTAACTCTCTGTCTGTCTGTTACGCTTTTATGCTTAAACTACTGAATCGATTTCGATGAACTTTGGTACAGAGATTCTAATCCTTGGGAAAGGACCCACAGCTGGGCACGATATAACCTGTAGTCCACGCAGGGGGAAAGCTTGTACAAAATAAAAAAAATCTAGTCAAGTAAGCCCCCACCCCGAAGCTCCCTCCGCTCAAACATACACCTACGTTAAACGAGGAAAACGTACTTAAGCGGGGATTACCAGTTTTTTGATGTAAACGCTTACACTTAAATTTTATGTTAGAAAGATCTGATCCGAGTCGAAATTCAAATAATATGCCATCCATATGAAACCTTGTAAGCCAAATAATCCCGGAAAAGCAATATTTTTTAATAAGTATGGAATTATTAACTAATCTGTATATTATTTATCTTATTAGTTTATCTAAAAAACCTTGTAGAAAATCGTTAATATTTCTAGGTATGTAGAGTTCGAACACATGACTGGGTTAAGCTACCGTACAAAAGAAAATTTTCCGTTTGAAAATTTGTAAAGATAATTGTTGAATAGTACTCTGTGCCAAATTAGACCTATTGTTGTGTAAATAGATATAATTATATTACATGAGCTCACGCCTTAGTCCCATTGGGGTAGGCAGAGACCACAGATTGCCACCTGCTACGATCCAAACAAACCTCTTTCGCTTCCTCTACATTAATAATTTGCTTCATACATGCTCTTCGGATTCGGGTACTCCTAACATGGCCTTTTCTCAGTATACTAACAATTTGGTCTGTGTACGTTTGCCTAGAGCGCTCTCTTCCGACCTCTTTGTTGTGTGAATAGACAAAATTATACACAAGTTGGTGATTTTAGATAAGTAGATAAATAGCTAATTTTGTAATCTAGAGAACGCCTGAAATGTCGTTCACGTGAAAAAACCCAAAAAATCCACCATCATTCCCTGTCTACATCTTTTAAACTACAGTTTTAAGCACGTGATAAGCACGGCCGGCGTGGCGTTGGAATATACTTTTTATTGAACCCTCAGTATAAAAAAAGATACTCCAACGCTACGCTTGTTTATTTATAAGTATACAAATTTTATACTGATTTTTATGCTGATAGTTTCTATTCTTCTTCTTATCGTGTAGGTATAGTCAAGTGTGTGGCGAACTTGACTAACCCTGGTGTCAGAGTTTTTAAACCGCACAACAGTCTCCGATTGGTTTTAACGGCTGTAGTCAATCGACAACAGCCGGGACCAACAGCTTAACGTGCCCTCCGAAGCACGGAAATGCTCGTGTTAAATTGCCACGCTATTTTGCCACATTTTTTCCGTGTCTACTTAATTAAATGATAATACTGTCATGTAAATATTTTATTATACAAAAAAAAAAATTAAAGAGGCCTACTATTAGGTCACGCGAGTTAAAAAAGAAATTACGGTATAAGTAGATTGCATCTATATAACAAAAGAAATATTTGAGATCAAACTAGAATTTATCATAAAGTTACAGTGTCAAAAGTCAATAACACTATCTTGTATTTGTGTTCCTAGTTGATTTATGCGACTGATACTGAACTTGGCATTTGTATAGTTCATTCGAAACGCTGGGCCTTGTTACTTGACTAACAGATATTCTAAGCTATTGACCAGTGTATATACTTAAGTAGATAAATTTTAAATTACTACTACTACTTCGCTGGCTCAACGACCCAAAGTGGATTTTAAAATTGAAAAATCTAAATTCTAAAAAAAAACTTCCAGTGTTTTAGTATTTTGACCTGTTTTTATACAGGTTCCAAGCTAATTTTCGCCGTGTAAAACAAAGAATACGTTTTAAAAAAATATAACTGTGTTCTTAGTTTTAAATAAAATAAAATAAGCCATTGACCAGTGTACTTACTTAGATAATTTTTAAATTGAAAAATCTAAATTCTGAAAAAGAAAAGTTATTAAAAATCTGCACCGAAACGTCAATATTTAACTTTTAAAAACAAAAGACGGTAACCAAGAGCCAAGTTTGCTCCCAAATTAAAAAAAAATGCAGCTCTGGGTAGGTGGTTTATTCAGCCAGTTGGTGAAGCTATCTGTGGCGGTTGCAGGGTTGTTCGCGGGGCAGACACAGTGGTTCGATGGTCTGGCGAAGAGCTTGGGGTACGAGAGTGTATACCACCATGCCGTCATCATCGACGCCGGCTCCTCGGGCACTCGAGTCTTAGCCTATAAGTTTAGAGTACCTTTTACAGGTGAGTTTTTTCTTTGTATTTCTTTGATAAAACGTAATTTATAGGGAGTAAAATATCTGAAGCGTTTAATAATTAACTCCAGACTTCTGGCTTTAACCGCCCGATTTTCTGAACTATCTAGGCAATAATCAAAATGTTTTAAAGTTTCATATAAATTTATTATTCTTCTTCTTATTGTGTAGGCCTAGTCAATTGTCTGGCGAACTTGGCTAACCCTGGTGTCAGACGCACAATGACATCTGACTTGGTTTTAACGACTGTAGTCAATCGACAACAGCCGGAAACGTGCCCCCGAAGCACGGAAACACTCGTTTAAATTGCTACTTAGGTCACCCATCAGGTTCCCTGCCTCTGTGTGCGTTGCTTTACCACACTGATCCGTTGAGATAAGCGAGCGCCTTTGGGCTAAATTTAATTAAAATGTGTTATTTCTTTCTCCTTATAAATAGATAATAATACCATTACCTTACACAGTTTTTGGAGTTTTCTGGACACGAATTTAATAATTATTTTCACATAAATTGTTATCTTTAACTTGTTTCAGTATTCGGAGCAGCAAACCTGGATTTAGTAGATGAATATTTTGAACAGAGTAAACCAGGGCTCTCCTCTTTTGTAAATGAACCCGAGAAGGTAATTTTAGTACATTCTATTCATACAAATTTCATTATTCTTCATTTATTATGGGAAATCAGTTTCGAAAAATGATTAGGAATGTTTTCACAGATAAGCTAAAAATAATTTGTTTCTAAAAGTTATGTTAGCACTTTTACTTAAAAAAAGTTAAAATTGAGAACCTTGTACTTGTCTTAAGTACTTTTAATAACTTCTCAAAAAGACCTCTGGAATACTATATTCGATCTTTTCAAATAAGTGAAAATGTAATGTGAGTCAGCCCACGAGACAGAACAACTTTTCCAAAGGAATATAGGTCAGTTTTCGCCTCCATACAACTTTCCGATCAGCTGATTTGTCTTTGTATAGGAAATCGACCATTTTTATGAGAATTTGTTCAGTTACACGGGAAGAATCACGCCCTAAAGTTTTGCTATATAGTCACTCCATATAGAGATAGCCCTAAAATTTTTACCTTTTATATACAACTTTCCGCCCATGGCTTCGCCTGCGTGAACTTTGGGAACCGCGTGAAGTCTTTTCCCGCTAACTTTAGTTCCCGTGGGAATTTGCAACTAAACTTTAAGTTTACTAAGGTACCTGCATGCCAAATTTCAAGCGTCTAACTTAAGCGGTTTAGATTTTTCATACAAAAGGATTTTCCCGCTAATTCCCGTTCCCGTGGGAATTTCGGGAATTCCTTTCTTAGTGCACCTCTACGGTACCTAAGCTACGTCCCTTCCAAATCTCAAGTGCCTACGTTTAGCCGTTTAGGCTATGCGTTGATATGTCAGTCAAGTCAGTCAGTCAGTCAGTTTCTCCTTTTATATATTTAGATAATTTATCTTTACTGTTTAAGGGTGCGGACCAAATAGTTCAATTGATAAAGAAGGCGGAGTTCCTAACGCCTCCCGAAAAAAGGAGGGAGACTCCTTTACTAGTGAGAGCAACTGCCGGCTTGAGATTACTGCCAAAAGAGAAGGCGCAGTTGCTTATTGACACCGTCGCTCAGGCCATATCCAAGTGAGTAGCTATCTGAGTCCCTTTAAATACTCTTTTATTAGTGAGAGCAACTGCCGGCTTGAGATTACTGCATAAGGTTAAGGCACAGTTGCTTATTGACACCGTCGCTCAGGCCATATCTAAGTGAAGTAGCTGTCTGAGTCTCTTCAAAGACTCCTTTACCAGTGAGGCAACTGACGGCTTGAGATTACTGCCTAAGGAGAAGGGGCAGTTGCTTTTTGACATCGTCATAATTAAGGCTATAGCCAAGTTAATGAAAAAAAAAAATTGGTGACTTTTAGTATTTGAGCCTTTTTTATATATTTTATAACTAGCTGATGCCCGCAACTTCGTCTGCGTGTTGTATGTATTTTTATAATAATAATAATAAAATCATTTAATAACAGGCATCTAAGGCCCATAGATAAATACCTTACATACTAAATATACCTTACAGACTTTATAGACCGAATTTGAACACTGACACAACTACAGATACATGAATTGCCGTTTTTTTTATTAAAAGCAACAATTTCGTTCATATTTTCGTTTATTGATAACTAAGGAACAGCAATTTCTAAAAATATTTTTTACTTGAAAACTTGGCTAACTATGTCATATTAGGTTGATACTTAATACATTACTTTGGGTGTGAAAACAAAGCTCAAACATAGTTGTTTCCTCTATCGCTTATATTTTCTATACCATTGTTATACTTGCTGCTTTTGATAGATTAAGGTCCGTATTACAGAACGCGACTCAGACTCTGATCTATACTAAAGTAGCAGTCGTTTTTGTTATTTTAATAGTGAGAGAGATAGACAATCAACACTTAACTCAACACTTGAGTCTCCTTTAGTGGTGCCTCTAAAACTTCTTTAAAAAGTTTTATGTTGTCTTAACAATCTCACAAAAAGTGGTTAGTATTGTATTTCGCATTTCTGTGAAAAACGTAAAGATTTTGTATAGAAAATCAATTTTGATATAATAAAAATAGAGTAAAAAATTTACGAAAATTGTATGTTGAAAGACCTATTACTTAGGTAAGTACAATAAATGACACACGAAATCCTAAGTGCTGATTACGGACTTATTTTTGATTTTCAGTGGAAAAAAAGTTTCTAAAACAGGTCATCTATGTCATTATTTGAGACAACCCCCGTGCATTTGAGATTTCAGCTAGCACGCTGCTTTTATTGTGCTTTGCGTTAATTGTGTAAAAATGATTCAACACAAATTTAAATTTAAGTTAGAAATGACTAAGCTTTTCCCTTCAATGGAAATTTGTAGAAATAAGCAAAAGTGTCAATGCTTGATCCAAACTAAGAAACTTATAGAATAGTAATATATTATTATATTTATCCATGGCTTAACTATATACACTATACTACGCTAAAATCAATAAATAGCTCTTATTTCATGTACATTTGGATGTGCGGCCCTTAATCCTAGGATGAAAACTCCGAGAGATTCGCTCAGTGATGGATAAAATACTTCATATTTGCATATTGAAATCATTTGTGACGCAATAGTTCGAGTATTATTGGCAAAAAAGTATGGGCCACACAACCAAATGCCTGCAATTCTCAGTAATGAAAATAAGATGAACCGTTTGACGGAGCCCCAATTTTATCATTAACATCTACAGTGACTCATAAAAAAATCGGTTCTGGCTATTAATCAACCCAAAAAACCTAATACTTTGGAAAATATTTACATTTATTTATGGGCCACAGGATTACGTAGGGCCCACTTCATATCTGATAAACCAGCAGCCTGAGATAAAAATTAACGACGCTGGCTCTATCACATATAAATATGTGACAGCATATAGCGGCAAAAATCTTCTTATGAAACTCTCATCAGAGAGAAAAACGTGAATCAAATTCTGAAGCATTTGGATGGGTGGATCACGTTTAAAACCTTCTGCTTCAGCCAATACTGCGTCACATAAGTTGCGAAGGTGTTACAAATGAAGAGAATTTCCGTTATTTTCGAAAATCATTGAATGCAGTTTTCTTTCTTTAAAAAATAAAGGAATGTTTTCTTTGAGTATAATTTTTTATCTACAGTATTAAGAGTACTTTCCCTTCAGGTGGCATTACAAAATTCTACCCTGTATACAGTCGAACATACCTCCTCCTTTTTGGAAGTCGGCAAAGATCCAGCGGCAGTGCTTCTCGCCGCCATAGTTCTTCGTAAACAAAACACTATCGGCTTACGGAGAATTAGAGGAGTGAAGAAATAAATTGAAGACATAGCTAAGATATACATATATTGAAGACCTGGCTGTATGGACACAGATTCCTTTGCCTTTCTCGAAAGAGATAAATTTAAAAAACAACATGTCCATGTTTTTAGCTCATGTATGTCAAAAATACGTTGATCTCTATGGTATGAGTAAAATGTACTAAAAACACCTAGCTTTGAAATTTTTTAGGGGTTTTTGTTGTTGGTTTTATATTTACTGACTTAATTTCGAGATTTTATGTAGCCTAAATGTTGACCGGAGATATAAGGTACCACCATGCAAAATTTCATTTAAATCGGTCCAACAGTTTCGGAGATTAGCCCGTGCAAACAGACAAACAGATAAACAGACAAACAGAGAAACAAAAAAATTTAAAAAAATTGGGATTTGTTTTATTTCTCTTCTTACATCCCCCTGACTCGGTTTTTAGCATTTTTTTTCTATGTACAGAAATTCGACTTCTACAGTTTAATTATATGTATAGATAAGTCAAATAAATTGCTTGTGTTTTTAGGTTGGGCTACATGGTAAGCAAAAATGCTGTCCAGATCATGGACGGGTCAGATGAGGGCATCTTCATTTGGTACACAGTTAATTTATTGCACAGTGAGTATTTTATTATAAGTACCTCTGCTTATTTGTCTAAGGCCAATGTTCATCGACATTTAGGTGCACAAGGCCAAAAGCGCAAAATGACAAAAAAGATAAATGATATAGGAGCAAAATGACCAACGGATAAAATGACAAAAGAACAGAATGACAAGTAGTAAATCAGATATTCAGCAGCGATAGTATATAACCTTGCTCGATGTGAGATGGCGCTGTGCGAGTGGTCTTAGAAATATATGTATTGCTTTCCGCCCGGGACTTCGTTCCCGAGAAAATTTGGGAAAATTATGTAGCCTATGTGATAATCCAGGGTGTCGGCTACCTCCATACCAAATTTTATCAAAATCGGTTCAGCCGTTCGAGCGTGAAAGAGTAACAAACATCCATACATCCATACAAACCTTTTGCGTTCCTAATAAGGGTTATCAAGTGGAAACGTTTCCAGATCTGATGGACGGAGACACGATGGCAGCCTTAGACCTGGGCGGCGGCTCCACTCAGATCACGTTCCAGCTCTCCGAGCCGAGCGCCGGCGCCGCGCGCGACAAGGGGGACCTGTTCGTGGTGCCCGTGGCCGGCGGCAACGTCACGCTCTACACGCACAGGTGAGCTACACACTACAACGTCACGCTCTACACGCACAGGTGAGCTACACACTACAACGTCACGCTCTACACGCACAGGTGAGCTACACACTACAACGTCACGCTCTACACGCACAGGTGAGCTACACACTACAACGTCACGCTCTACACGCACAGGTGAGCTACACACTACAACGTCACGCTCTACACGCACAGGTGAGCTACACACTACAACGTCACGCTCTACACGCACAGGTGAGCTACACACTACAACGTCACGCTCTACACGCACAGGTGAGCTACACACTACAACGTCACGCTCTACACGCACAGGTGAGCTACACACTACAACGTCACGCTCTACACGCACAGGTGAGCTACACACTACAACGTCACGCTCTACACGCACAGGTGAGCTACACACTACAACGTCACGCTCTACACGCACAGGTGAGCTACACACTACAACGTCACGCTCTACACGCACAGGTGAGCTACACACTACAACGTCACGCTCTACACGCACAGGTGAGCTACACACTACAACGTCACGCTCTACACGCACAGGTGAGCTACACACTACAACGTCACGCTCTACACGCACAGGTGAGCTACACACTACAACGTCACGCTCTACACGCACAGGTGAGCTACACACTACAACGTCACGCTCTACACGCACAGGTGAGCTACACACTACAACGTCACGCTCTACACGCACAGGTGAACTACACACTACAACGTCACGCTCTACACGCACAGGTGAGCTACACACTACAACGTCACGCTCTACACGCACAGGTGAGCTACACACTACAACGTCACGCTCTACACGCACAGGTGAGCTACACACTACAACGTCACGCTCTACACGCACAGGTGAGCTACACACTACAACGTCACGCTCTACACGCACAGGTGAGCTACACACTACAACGTCACGCTCTACACGCACAGGTGAGCTACACACTACAACGTCACGCTCTACACGCACAGGTGAGCTACACACTACAACGTCACGCTCTACACGCACAGGTGAGCTACACACTACAACGTCACGCTCTACACGCACAGGTGAGCTACACACTACAACGTCACGCTCTACACGCACAGGTGAGCTACACACTACAACGTCACGCTCTACACGCACAGGTGAGCTACACACTACAACGTCACGCTCTACACGCACAGGTGAGCTACACACTACAACGTCACGCTCTACACGCACAGGTGAGCTACACACTACAACGTCACGCTCTACACGCACAGGTGAGCTACACACTACAACGTCACGCTCTACACGCACAGGTGAGCTACACACTACAACGTCACGCTCTACACGCACAGGTGAGCTACACACTACAACGTCACGCTCTACACGCACAGGTGAGCTACACACTACAACGTCACGCTCTACACGCACAGGTGAGCTACACACTACAACGTCACGCTCTACACGCACAGGTGAGCTACACACTACAACGTCACGCTCTACACGCACAGGTGAGCTACACACTACAACGTCACGCTCTACACGCACAGGTGAGCTACACACTACAACGTCACGCTCTACACGCACAGGTGAGCTACACACTACAACGTCACGCTCTACACGCACAGGTGAGCTACACACTACAACGTCACGCTCTACACGCACAGGTGAGCTACACACTACAACGTCACGCTCTACACGCACAGGTGAGCTACACACTACAACGTCACGCTCTACACGCACAGGTGAGCTACACACTACAACGTCACGCTCTACACGCACAGGTGAGCTACACACTACAACGTCACGCTCTACACGCACAGGTGAGCTACACACTACAACGTCACGCTCTACACGCACAGGTGAGCTACACACTACAACGTCACGCTCTACACGCACAGGTGAGCTACACACTACAACGTCACGCTCTACACGCACAGGTGAGCTACACACTACAACGTCACGCTCTACACGCACAGGTGAGCTACACACTACAACGTCACGCTCTACACGCACAGGTGAGCTACACACTACAACGTCACGCTCTACACGCACAGGTGAGCTACACACTACAACGTCACGCTCTACACGCACAGGTGAGCTACACACTACAACGTCACGCTCTACACGCACAGGTGAGCTACACACTACAACGTCACGCTCTACACGCACAGGTGAGCTACACACTACAACGTCACGCTCTACACGCACAGGTGAGCTACACACTACAACGTCACGCTCTACACGCACAGGTGAGCTACACACTACAACGTCACGCTCTACACGCACAGGTGAGCTACACACTACAACGTCACGCTCTACACGCACAGGTGAGCTACACACTACAACGTCACGCTCTACACGCACAGGTGAGCTACACACTACAACGTCACGCTCTACACGCACAGGTGAGCTACACACTACAACGTCACGCTCTACACGCACAGGTGAGCTACACACTACAACGTCACGCTCTACACGCACAGGTGAGCTACACACTACAACGTCACGCTCTACACGCACAGGTGAGCTACACACTACAACGTCACGCTCTACACGCACAGGTGAGCTACACACTACAACGTCACGCTCTACACGCACAGGTGAGCTACACACTACAACGTCACGCTCTACACGCACAGGTGAGCTACACACTACAACGTCACGCTCTACACGCACAGGTGAGCTACACACTACAACGTCACGCTCTACACGCACAGGTGAGCTACACACTACAACGTCACGCTCTACACGCACAGGTGAGCTACACACTGGTCACCGTCTAACAGGTCAAAGTCAAAGTCAAAGTCAAAAGTGTTTATTTCATTGAACATATAAAATGATACTTGAACACGTCAATATTATGAATTACATTAGCACTTTTGGCTTTGCGCCTATTCGCAAAGGTGCAGTCTTCCTCAGGAGAAGAATAGGCAAGAAACTCCGAGGGTCTTTTTAAGTCAATCATATAAATTTTCTTACTTTTAATTTTAATTGACTTAATATCTGAAAAACTCTGGAGCTGAGCAATTTATTCCCATGGTTGCTTGTCTAACAGATAATCCGAAATTCTATAATAGCCCTTTTTACAAAGTTTTTGTTTAATTATCGTCTTAAATTTTTCTAAAGGTAGGTTTTGAATACACATGGGAATCTTATTGTAGAAGCGTATACATTGACCCATAAAAGAGTTTGTTACTTTGTAGAGACGGCTGTCTAGTATATCCAAGTTATGTTTGCTTCTAGTGTTTACATTGTGCCTATCACAATTTTTCTTAAACAATTGTTCATTTTTCTTTACATACAAAAGATTATTAAATATATACTGGGACGCAAATGTCAAAATATCTATTTCCTTAAATCTATTTCTAAGAGACATTCTAGGTCTCATTTGATAAATCGCGCGAACAGCCCTTTTCTGCAGGACAAATATCTTATTAATGTCGGCAGCATTACCCCACAGCAAAATGCCAAATGACATTAGGCTGTGGAAGTAACTGAAATATACGGTTCTCGCGGTTTCTACGTCCGATAATTGACGGATTTTTTTAACCGCGTAAGCTGCTGAACTGAGTCTGTTCGCTAACTTATCAATATGAGGACCCCATTGAAGCTTTGCGTCAATAGTGATACCTAAGAATACAGTAGATTCTACAACTTCCAGTTTTTCATTTTTAACCTGTACATTGGTATTAAACTGTTTAACGTTAGGCAAGGTAAATTTAACACATTTGGTTTTTTTCTCGTTCAAGAGTAGGTTATTTGCAGTGAACCATTCAACTACCTTTGAGATCGCAATATTCACGTCGTCATAATTAGTGTCATATCTTTTCACTTTAAATAAAAGTGATGTGTCATCTGCAAATAATACGATCTCATGGGCCTCTTTAACAAGAAAAGGCAAATCATTAATGTACAGGAGAAACAAGAATGGTCCTAAAATTGAACCCTGCGGGACGCCCATACAGACTGTGGACCCAGGTGATCTAGTGCCGTTAACCTCAACCTTCTGGATCCTATTACACAAATAAGATTCCAGAAGCCTAAGTGCATTTCCTCTTATGCCATAGTGATGTAATTTTCTGATTAGAGTCTCATAGTGAACACAGTCAAAAGCCTTGGACAAATCACAGAAGACTCCAAGAGCATCATGTGAATCCTCCCAGGCCTCAAAAATGTGACGAATAAGTTCAACACCGGCATCGGTTGTTGAACGACCCCGTGTGAATCCAAATTGATTAATATTCATGAGTTTATTAGCATAGAAGTGAGTAGTTATTTGACTAAGGATAATTTTTTCAAAAATTTTGCTAAGTACTGGTAGTATTGAAATAGGTCTAAAGTTGGTGGGGTCAGATGTACTACCAGCTTTAAACAGAGGAATTACTTTACTATGTTTCATCAAATCAGGAAACACACCACCATCGACACAACTATTGAAAATAAACACTAAATGTGGAGCAATACAATCTATTATACAATTTATTACTTTTACTGAAAGACCATCAAGGTCCGCAGTCTTTTTCATGTTTAACATTTTAAAAGTTTTAAGAATGTCAACAATTCTTATGTGTGAAAAACTGAAATGAACCTTACTTTCGTCTACATTTTGCTTGAGTAGCGATTCAGCGAGAGCGGGAGATGAGCCAAGTGATTGAGTAGTGGAGATTGGAATGTCAGTGAAAAACCTTTCAAACTCTGTAGCAATAGCTACATCGGAAGTTAGGATTTTGTCATTAATATTGAGCTTAAAATCAAACTTGCGAGCCTTAACCCTTCCCGTCTCACTATTAATAATTTTCCAAGAAGTCTTAACGATATTACTACTATTTTTAATTTTGTTTCTAACAAACATAGCCTTCGCCGCTTTACATACACGTTTAAATGTTTTGGAATAAGCTCTAACATACGCAACAAAAGTTTCAGAATGGTTATATGCTTTCTCACCATAGAGATCATATAGCCTTTCCCTGCTTTTGTGAATTCCCACTGTCGCCCAATCACTAAACTTCAAGGAGTCATTAATTTTTAGCGTCTTGGATTTAAACACAATGTCATATTCTTGCTTAGATAAACTGAGTACAGAGTTATAAAGTTTGTTAGGATCATCACTCTCAAATCTTAGATCTGGTAGTTTGGTGATCATATTACTTCTGTAATTCTCAAGCCTTATGTCACTAATAGGCACATATTTGATACCTCTTTCTACAGCCTTTCCACGAAGCGCATCAAAGGAAACTAGTTGGCCCGAGTGATCCGATGGTAACTTGTGGATAACAGATTTTTCCGAGGGATCAAAATTTGTATATATGTTATCAAGACACGTTTTGGAAGTTGCGGTAATTCGTGTAGGCTCTAGAAATAGATTGCGCAAATTATAACACTTAAACAAGGATATGATTCTTTTACTAAGAGAACTATTTTCCAATAAGTCGACGTTAAAGTCTCCACAAACTACAATGTTTTTATTATTATTACTAATTTTGAATAGTGCTTCCTCCATGATTTTTTCAAAGGATTCATATGATGATTTGGGCGGTCTGTATACGCATAATACAATAAGCTGCTCAAGCTCTATACAGGCTAATTCAGTAGTGCGCTCAACAGACAAGCTTACTATGTCATTACGTTCTTTAAACTTTAAATTGTTACGAGCAAATATAGCGGAACCTCCTCGTATGGCTTTACTTCTGCTGAATGCACTAGCAACTTGGTGATTATTGAAGCCAAATATTAACTGATGACTACGCAACCAGTGCTCGGTAATACATAAAATATCAACTTTATAACAGTTAATAAATAGCTCAACCAATAATTCTTTGTGTTCCATTCCTTCTAAATTTTGATGCACCAAGTTTATACAATTATTATTTTTCACAGACGGAACATCCTTAGTCATATTGGAGTTGCTAGGAAATCCTTGTCCTTTTTTTGGAGAGGGATTTCCTATTGTCTCACTACTTAGTTTAAAGAATTTTGTTGTATATAAATATTGCTATTATTAATAGCATTTGTCTTAAAATTATGTATGCAATAGGCTACAGTTGTAGCTAAATGTCGTTTACATTTTTTTCTTAAGTACATAGTACTTTTCGTCAGAATAATATTATTAATAAATTTATTTGTATCGAAATACATAATAGCGTCAGCGTCACTATGACTACATAGAATACTATGCACATATGTGTTGATTTTTAAAATTAATTTGTTATGTGCTTGCGTCCAGTTACTGAAATAAGGGAAGGCACAAAAAACGAACTTACAATTAGTTTTATTTTTAATGTCTAGGTAAAGTACAGAGTCTGCCGTGTTACATATAGAGTCTGCCATGTTATTTACAGAGTCTGCCGTGTTAAATCAAATCGAATCAATCGTTTATTTGCTAGAATACAGGGTGTAAAGGACAGCTTAGCTAATACTTAAATGGTGGAATCTACCCATAACTATAATCGACTACGAGTAATTATTTTTTCCCGGAAATGTCAAGTTCCAGGAGTTTTCGTTATTTACCTATTGGCGCTACGCAACGTACCGCGTAACCGCGCCCCGCGCGCGCTCCCCTGCGCCGCGCCGTATCGGAATACGATGTGCATTGCTGGTTTTGGTGTTTTACGTTGTTATTGTTATTTTTTTTAATGCAAAATGGATTGTATTTGAATAAATAATTTAATTTTGAAGCAGAAAATACTTAAAAGCTTGAAGAAAATGCAAAAATATACCGGAGGAAAATTCCACTGGAAAATCATTTAGAATGATGTTCTAAATTCAGGGTTTCAGTTTTTGCTAAGCTATCCTTTACACCCTGTATATGTCATTTACAATAAGAATTATGTCAAATTGCGACAATTTGCGAATGCGTATGTATGTATTTAAATCCTTTAATGTTTTTTTGTATGTATTTCATGTAATCTTGACTTGTTTTAAGTGGCATCCTGAATGTCCTATAAAATAAAGATTTATTCTATTCTATTCTACTGAAGAATTCGGTGTACAAATTTTACATAATTTTACATAATTGTCAAAGTAAGTACATTTTGTCAATTATATTTAAACTATTATTAATAATGTCAATATTAGGTATCGTAATATATTCTTACGTCATCTTTGGATCTAGTGTTGAGCTGCAAATTATTCTTAACCGTATAGAAACGAAACACTTTTCCAGTAACGACCGAGTGAGTTTTTTTCTTAAATAAGGAGTAACACGCTTATCCTAAATACAGAGTCTGCCAAACTTACATAGAGTCTGCCGTGTTGCATACAGAATCTGCCATGTTTCATGTTTTCCTCTAAATCAATTTTACTTTGCCTTAAGTTTTTACTTGTAAAAAAGAATTATAAACAATTGATTTAAATGATTTTATTTGGACAGAGTCTGCCGTGTTAATTACAGTCTGCCATGTTACACAGGGTCTACAATGTAACATACAGAGTCTGCCAGAGTTTGTCTTAAGACCTGCCAGGTTACAGAAAAAAACTGCCAGTTTTTATCCAAAACTTGACAGATTAAATAAAAAATCTGCCAAATTATGTCCAAAACCTATAAAGCTATAACAACCTGCAGGCCGTATATGAGCTGACAAAGCATACAAAGTTATTTCAAGCTTTAAAAATAAAAACTTAACGAACTGTTCAATTTCACACGCGTCAGCATTTCAGGTGTAATCTTTTAATGAAATTAACTACTGTTATTTTAGTGCCACATAACTTTGTGTATACGAATGGTTAGGTAATCGAGTTTCCTCAAGACATGCCCAATCTTGCGTCGTTTCCTTGAAAATGGCCGTCCAATAATAGATGGTACTAAATTAAAAATCATTAATAGGTTTCGCGCTTGTCATAATCTGCTTTGCAACAAGTGGTACGACGAGTCTGTAATTCTCCGTACGAGAATTACAGACACAGACGGCGCTCACCTTACATACGCATTCTTTCTTTTGACCCTACTGACTAGGGTCAAAAGAATGAATGCTTATGTATGTATTTAAATCGTTTAATGTATTTTTGTATGTATTTCATTGTAATCTTGACTTCTTTTAAGTGGCATCCTGAATGTCCTATAAAATAAAATTAAAATCTATTCTATTCTTACAAGCACGACGTAAGGAAGTAATGAGAAATTTTGCTGCTTGACTTGAGAGCACGATAGCTCAGTTGGTTAGAGCACTACATCTAATCCTGGGGTCGTGGGTTCAAGTCACATTCGCGCCGAAAATTTTTCTTTTCCTAAAAATTATTTATAAATATCCCTCATGCGGGTAAACGTTTTAAAAATACTAAATTAAATGGTACTACTACCCCCCCAGCTACCTGGGTCTAGGCCTGCTAGCGGCCCGCTACGGTATCTTCCGGCTGGAGGCGGGTAACGAAAACACGACTAACTTCACGTCGGTCTGCGTCGACCCCATCATACAGAACGAGCCCTGGGTCTACGCGAATACTCAGTATCTAGTCAGGTTAGTACACATATCAAAACTGTCTAGGGATATTGCACGATTTTTCATACATTGTTTGAGATGTTTTTTTTGTTTTTGAAGGAAAAACTTTAGCGGCGTTGTGCGCTTTGAAGTATGGGTGAATAAACTCGCGTCAGGACACGTGACCCTGATTGAAAATTCTTAATACGGAGGGAGAGTGAAAACTTCTTTGTTGTGCACTTTTTGGTATTTTTTTTATTTATCTTAGGTCTACAGCATTTTACTTAACTAATCAAACAATTAACAAAACTTAAGCCAATAACAGACCCCTACGAGACCCCTAAAAAATGTTAAACTTGCGTCAGGACACGTGACCCTGATCGAAAATTCGTAAGACGGAGGGAGTTTTCACTTCTGTCGGCACTCCCGGAGTGCCACCCGTTGTTTTTTTATTAATAATTTCGAATAAATAATTTAATTTTAATGCAGAAAATATAAGAAAACATGAAGAAAAAATTTAATTCTCAAAAAAAAGTTGACTTCCGTTACAAAGGCAAATTAACTGATCGCAGTTATAGGGAGCGACAATTTTTTTTTCATATTTCGACCTATGTTTCTTGGGGAAGATTGTTCAGTGTAGTGAGCTAATAACCAATTAAAAGTATAGATTGATAGGTGTATTTGTCTCCTTCCAGCGGTGCAGATCGAATGGGGTTAAAGCGGGCACAAGTGCTAGAGCGGTGTCACTCCGTCGTAAAGAAATACATCTTCAGCACGCTCGACGCCGAGCCGCTCGCCCCGCGCGGACACGTGGCCGCCATGAGCTACTTCTACGACGTGGCGGCCGACGCCGGGGTCATCGGTCAGTAATAAGTATAACATCGATCGGTACAAAGTATATCATCGGTCGGTACTAAGTATATCATCGGTCGGTACTAAGTATATCATCGGTCGGTACTAAGTACATCATCGGTCAGTACTAAGTATGTCATCGGTCGGTACTAAGTATATTATCGGTCGGTACTAAGTACATCATCGGTCGGTACTAAGTACATCATCGGTCAGTACTAAATACATCATCGGTCAGTACTAAGTATATCAACGGTCGGTACTAAGTATATCATCGGTCAGTACTAAGTACATCATCGGTCAGTATTAAGTAGCGTATAACACGTGTTTAAATCTATGCAGCTTGACATACTAAAAAATAGTTTAATATGTATTTATAGATCGCCATCATACCATAACTCTGAAAATTTTATTGAATCGTTAAACTCCCATTTAACAAATGCAAAATTAGAAAAAAATGTAATCATTACCGGTGACATAAATATAAACATAACCTTAAAAGAATCTGAGACATACTATGAACAAAAAAATAGACATATGTATTTAAATATGCTTGCTTTTCATGGTATCATCGCAGGACACACCATCCCCACTAAACAAAAAAATTGTCTGGATCATTTTATGGTAAAACTTAATCAACGGAAATTTCTGGCCAAAATTGCTATTTTGAATACATCTACTACGGACCACTTAACAACTTTATTGTATTTATCGAAAATAAAACAAAAATTACCAGTTTGCAAAACTAAAAAGACTATAAATTTTGAAAAAGCACTCGAAGAACTCAAAAATAAAAACCTTGATAGCCTGTTATTTTGTACTGATCCAAGTGAAGTTATAAATTCTCTGATCTATGTATTAGTCGATGTACTGAAAAATAATACAATAGAATCAAATATTCCTTCCAAATATAGAATACTCAAACCATGGATTACACCTGGTGTCCTGCGTTGTATACGAAACCGGAATAAAATGCAACGTGATACACGAAATGACCCGCATAATAAAATAATCAAAATAACATACAAGAGGTATAGAAATTTTTGCAATAAATTAGTAAAACGTTTAAAAAGAAAATATGACAGAGAAATTTTGGAAAAAAATATAAATAATAATAAACAACTATGGAAAAATATAAAAGAAATAACTTATACTAGTAAAAATAATAAAATAAACACCGAGTTACAGAACTTAAAAGCCTCTGCTACAGAATCAGCTGACTACATCAACAAATATTTTTGCAACATAGGTAAGGATCTTGCTCAGACTAACCAGCCGACTTCAAATGACATAAATACATATCTTCATAATCTTCCCTTTCAACCTAACTCTTTTGTTTTATTACCAGTGGATGAAGATGAAATAAACAGCATAATATCCAACCTGAAATCTGAGAGTGCACCAGGCTGGGACAATGTGCCAACCTCTTTCATAAAGCTTGCCAAACCAATGATAGTACCTGTTTTAACATATGCAGTTAATCTCTGTTTTGAAAAGGGGACTTTTCCTGCTCCACTTAAGCTGTCTATTGTAACTCCTGTGTATAAGGGTGGGGATAGAGACGATGTCAGTAATTATAGGCCGATATCTGTTTTACCTGTCTTAGCAAAGATATTAGAAAAACTAATTAATAAGAGACTCCTCAATTTTTTAAGTAAATATGCCATATTGGCTAAAAATCAATATGGATTTCAACATGGTAAATCTACTGAAGATGCAGTCCTGGCACTAACATCCTTAGTAACTGAACTCATAGATAAAGGTAAAAAATGTATTGCTGTATTTCTTGACTTTAAAAAAGCCTTTGACACCGTCTCTGTTCCCATACTTATGCACAAACTCGAAAAGATTGGAATAAGGGGAGCTCCTCTGAGTCTGCTTAAAAGTTATTTATCGGACAGACAGCAGAAAGTTAAGGTCGGGAACTCAACTGGTGGAAGCGAGGTGGTGTCATATGGCGTGCCACAGGGAAGCGTCCTTGGTCCTACCTTGTTTCTGATCTACATTAACGATTTGTGCGAAATGCGGATCGAAAATGCCCAAACATTTTCGTATGCAGATGACACTGCTGTCGTATTCTCAGCTGATACTTGGAAGGAGATGGGTGAGACAGCTGAACTTGGTCTGAGACGAATGAGAAGGTGGCTGCATAATAATATACTTACCCTGAACACAGACAAGACCAACTACATTTGTTTCAGTATTTATGATAATACACAGCCTCATGCTGATTTTAGATTAAGGATACATAGCTTTTACTGCACTCTATCTTTCGCCGGTACATGCACATGTCCAGATATAAAAAAAGTCAAACAGACCAAGTACCTTGGCGTATTTGTGGATCAGAGACTCTCGTGGTATTCACACCTGGAACATGTCATCCTTAGAATTAGAAAGATGGTGTGGATATTTAAAACGCTTAGATTCGTGGTTCCAAGTGTAACCGAACCTTTGCAATCACAAAGGGATATTCTTAGAGAAATATATATGGCACTGGTTCAGTCTATAATCACATATTGTATTCCAATATGGGGTGGCGCAGCAAAAACTCGATTCTTAGACATTGAAAGGGCACAGAGAAATTTGATAAAAATTATGTATTTTAAAAACAGGCTACATCCAACAGAAGATCTTTATCGGCTATCTAAACTTCTATCTGTACGCAAATTATATGTACTGTTTAGTACATTGAGACTGCATAGAGATTTACCTTTTAACCCTGATATCCTAAAAAAAAGAAGGAAACATGATGTTGCTGAACGATCTAAAACTAAGACTACTTTTGCGGCAAGACAATTTAGTAGACGCGTGGTTCATGTCTTTAATACTGCAAATAAAGAGTTGGAGATATATACTAAAACTAAATCGGAAACCAAAAAACTACTACTTATCTGGTTAGCATCAAAATCGTATGTGGATATTGAAAATCTATTAAAAGATTAACGAACTATTACTTGTGGGTACTTTAATGCGTCTTGTTACACTTCCATTGATACAAAATACTGAGACACACATACACACACGCACACAATCACTTGCACAGATATACACACGCACACACTCACTCACAAACTCACATACACACGCACACACTCACTCACAAACTAACATACTACACACACTCGCACGCACTCGTTGCACGCGCTTTTAGGTACTTTTTGTAAATTATTACTTACTTATTATTATTCTTTTTTGTATCCTTTTTATTGTTAGTAGGTAACATAGTTTTTCTAAACTTGTTTACAAAATAAGGAAGAGCGGTGTCTCTCAACACAGGCTTTGTAAGCCTAAAGAGGGACATCGGCATCCTGTCACATTTAAAAATGTATCTTAAAGAAAATAAACATTTTATTTAAACATTTTATTTTATTATTTTTATTTATTTATGAAAACGCAAAAATCGGCATCTACTTCTACGGCGCTGAAAACGCGCGTTTTCAGCGCCGTAGAAATACGCCGTCCGCTAGGGGCATTAGTAATTTGAGTTCGTAACTAATTCTTTTTGAGTAGATCCATGTGCGGAGGGCCTAATGAGCAGTGTGTGTCTGCAGACGTGATGCGCGGCGGCACGGTGCCGGTGTCCTTGTACCGGCAGTTCGCGTCGCGCGCGTGCGCAGAGCACAACGTGGAGCAGCCGTGGGCCTGCGCAGACATCGTCTACATCATCAGCCTGCTGGAGGACGCCTACAAACTCAAGCCCGGCGACCCTGTTTCTGTAAGTATATATTTTTCGACCCTTCTATTCGAAAAATATCACTTTGTTCCTCTATAAGCGGAAGTAAAGGGGCTCTTCTGTTAACTTTTTTAGCGCCGAGAGTTTTCGTCAAAAACGTTCACCACACCCCATGACATTAAAAAATAATTATTAATGTCGTGGCGTTCACCACACGCCACGACATTAATAATTAGAAAAAAATACAGTTAAATTGGTAAAATTTATTGGTCTGGTATATCAGACTTTGGCGGCGAGGGCACGAAACTTAAACGTCTGATATATCAGACTTTAGCGGTGAAAAGGTTAAGAACTTTTTAGCGGGCGTAAATGAGATTTGAATTTAGAACTGTGTCATTCATATAAATCGAACGCAAATTGTATGAATACTGGCTGGTACGTGTTGGCTGCCGGCGGCGCGCTAGAATAGCTAGAATAGCTACCTGGTCAACAATTAAGCTTACTAATCTGCACACCTTTAAAAGCATGACAATGTAACATAAAAAGTCAATCAACATTACTTTTTATGAGTTCCATCGACACAATTGCTGTTCTTTCGACGGCCGGTTTGGTCAAGTGGTAGTGACGCTGCCTCTTGATCGGCGGGTCCTGGGTTCAATTCCCAGTCGGGATAAATATTTGTGTAAAAAGCAGATGTTTGTTCTCGGGTCATGGGTGTTTGTGTCTGTCTTTGTGTGTTCCAAGGGACCCCGACACAAGGGAAAACCTTAATGTGGGCCTTTGTGTGTGAAGTGTTTATTTCTTTATTTCTTATTTCTTTTCAAGATTGAACCCGTGCATGAAAACTTTGTAGCAAGGCTTATTATGGATATTTGCGCTGGGCTCCGATTGCATAACAAGAGATATAGTACTATTAACCCTTCCTCATACGCTTGCTGTGATCGCTACAATTATTAATACATCAATTTCCTCCTCAGTCTTCCCTACAGCTTGGAAATCTGCTTTGGTTAGGCCATTGCCAAAAAAAATAATGCAGATGAGGTGGGTGACCTACGGCCCATAAGTATTTTGCCGTTCTTGTCGAAATTACTTGAGAAAGTAGTTTACATCCAAGTATCCAAATATTGTAACCTAATGAATATATTACCAGAAAAGCAGTCAGGGTTCAGATCCAAGCACAGTACTACAACTGCTCTTCTTGATGTTGTGGATGATATAATGAGCCATTTAGATCAGGGACAAGGTACTTTGTTAACTTTATTAGACTTCTCAAGAGCCTTTGGTAGCATAAATATTTATTATTGTTAAAATTATCGTATTATGGTTTTGATATGCCTACCATCCAATGGTTTAACAGCTACCTAAGTAACCGAAATCAGAAAGTTGTCATTCGGAGTGCCGAGAAAAAGTTCCTTTATTTTAGAACCGTTGCCTGTAACTAGAGGAGTTCCGCAGGGTTCTATACTTGGATCTCTGATATTTATCATTTACAGCGCTGATATAATTGACACTGAAACACTCAAAATATCATCTTTATGCAGATGATTTACAAGTGTATATCCCTGTGCGTCCCGATGCCGTGGCGGATGCTGTGGGTCTTTTGAATGAGGATTTGGATAGGGTATTTTCTAGGTCTTTAAAAAATTCGCTTCTTCTTAATCCTGTAAAGTCAAATGCGTATGTTCCCATGTGTATTCAAAATTTACCATGTGTATTCAAAATTTACCTTTGGATAAATTTAAGACAGTAATTAAACAAAAACTTTGCAAAAAGGGCTATTACAAAATTTCTGATTACATAACTGACAAGCAGCCATGGGAATTAACTGCTCAGCTCTAGAGTTATTTCAGACTTAGTTAAAATTAGAAAATAAGAAAATTTGTAATGCGATTAAAAAGAGCACTCTCAGAGTTTCTTGCCTGTTCTTCTCTGGGGAAGACTGCACCTTTGCGAATAGGCGTAGAGTCAGTAGGGTCAATAGAACGAATGCTTGTGTATGTATTTAAATCCTTTAATGTTTGTTTGTATGTATTTCATGTAATCTTGAATTGTTTTAAGTGGCATCCTGAATGTCCTATAAAATAAAGATTTTTTCTATTCTATTCTATTCAAAGTTTCTTATACTTGGAACTAAATCGTAGGTCAACCGTATTGAGGCACTGAAACCTGTAGTTACTATAAGGGGTTAACCTGTTAATTCAGTAACTGAGGCTCGTAATCTTGGTCTCATTTTTGATAATCGGCTTAGGTTCGAATCTCATATTAATAATATTGCACGAAACTGTTTTTATAGACTCAAGGTTCTGTATCGTATTATTTTTTTTTAAATATTAAAAATGGGTTCGTTAGGCCTTTTATTGGAGTTGAATTACGAATTAAACTCTGCGAAGCGTTAGCTTTATCTAAGCTCAACTATTGCATCACTGCTTACGGTACCTGCTTATTGAATTTTTCTAAAGTCCTGGTTCAAAGAATATAGAATGCATGTGCTCGATATTGCTTTCCAATCCCTCCAAGGCCTCATGTTACTCCATTTCTCAATAAATCAGGTTTACTTAAGATGCACAGTCGGCTTACACTCTTCTACGCTTCGCAATTGCATGGCATTATACACACTCATCAGCCTTTATATTTATACAGGAAACTATCATTGCGCTATTCTGGATATAAATACACTGCTAGATCAGTTTAATTTGTCCTTTGCATACCTAGACACCGTACTAGTCTATTTCGGGGAGGTTTCAGCTATCGCGCTTCCAAATGTTAGAATGATATTCCTCCACCGATCAGACACATCCAATCTAGATGGAGCTTTAAGAAACATCTCCGAGATTATCTTCTCGGCCAACAGAAATTGTTACGATAACTTTGGGACCGCGATCGCTGAAACATTTTTAAATCTTTTTTAATTAACTTGCTTAACAATTTTTCTTTTATTTTAATTCAATTGAAAGAATGCCTTTATTATTGTTTATTTTTAAGTCTTGTTTAATTATTTGCAATTAGCTTTTTCACTGCACAATTTGCTTTTTATTATTGTAATAGCGCGCAACTTATTTCTAATTCGGTACCGGCAGAATATCAGTGTAGTAAATACATACTTGTTATGTGCTTATGACAAAATGTTGAGTCGGGGCCATTTCTTTGTACAATATTTTGTAGTACAGATGAAGGTAATTTACATTTAAGTATTTGACCGAACTTTGCTATAATCATAACATAAATTGTTACTATAATGTATTGTTGGCAATTAATAAATTATTTTCTTTCTTTATTTTGTATCCGTTAATACTTAAAGTTTTCGATTTTGTTAAAGAGGAACGCCTGGCGGCGCCCCTCTGTACTTTCCACGACGCACCAGGTCGCCGCGGCGCAAACTTTGGGAACCCCTAGTGTAATAGATTTTCATAAAATTTTCAATACCTAGTCAGCAGGCATCGAAAGTATAATCTTACAAATTTTCCCCTTATAGGAATAAAAAACGTACGTTCTTTTCCGTTTTGGCGTACGTATGAACGTACTTTCCGAGTAGGTGTAATAAAAACTTTGTTGGTGTGCAGTTATTTAAGAAGATCGACGGCCACGAGGTGTCGTGGGCGCTGGGGCTCGCGTACACCACCGTCATGAGCAGGATCGCAGCCGCGCCGCCCGCGCCGTCCGCACCCCCCGCACCCCCCGCACCCCCCGCACCCCCCGCACCCGCCGCCTAGTTATACCTTATAACATGTAAGTATAGTGCGTACCAATTAACTTGAGACGGGGCTGGCGCTCATTACAGATACCATCTTTGTTACAGATATGCGTCTTAACTCTCGTTCGTTTTATAATTTTACACACCATACATTGAAAATGACGTCATCGGCCCGGGTCTCCAGTTAATTCGTACGGATTATAGATGTGGATATTGAACACTCCCCAAATATAACGTTATCGTCCAAGGATGGATTGAATATTTGCATTTAAGACCCGTATTCACAGAACGCGACTCAGACTCCGATCTATACTTAAGTAGCAGTCGTCTTTGTCATTTTGACATTGAGAGAAAGATGCAATCAATACTTAAGTTTAGTTCATTAATACTTAAGGCGACTACAGCACCAAAATTACGATTTTATGATGCGTAGATAAGCATGACGCACTGCATTAAATAGAAGAAAAAAATACTACGGTAATATTCAGGACATAAACTAGATAAGTAGTTTTTCAGCACTTTTGGTTCGATAGAAAAAGCTCACAAAGTCACCTCTAAATACCAATATTGTGAATCTTTTAAAATGTAAAAACCAATAGTAAAATGCACACAGGAACTTGAATTTGCTATCAAAATGTTCGTGATTGAACACTCTCGATAAGTAGTTAACGCATTTTTCGATTTAAGCTGTCACCTTTCCATAAATCTCATTTTTCTAACTTTCGAACATGTTTTTACGCACGCACGCTTTCATAGTCCGTAAACTTCGTGTATCGACACTGTTCGCACTGCCGGCCCAGGCCTGTTGAGAGACGGAGATGGCACTATTCCTATGTGTGCTGCCTTTATCGGGTGCTGTAGTCGCCTTAAGTACCATACTTTGCTCATATAAGAATATTTATTGTACAATAAAGGATTTACATACATACATAGATCAAGACTTAAATTTCCGTCTATAATACGGGCCTTAGACACAGTAAGGCAAGGTTTTGTCGCGTTTCAGTTCAAATTTCAAAATCTTCCGACCTTATGTGTTTTAGTATAAACTTCTCAAACCCGCCGCTCGCCGGTCGGTAAAACTGTTTTCCTGAAGTCCCGCAGTTTTTTTTTTCACAACTCCGATGGTCTCGGGATTCGACGGTTTTCTGCATTCAACGAATCGGAATTTAACAAAACATTTATTTCACTAATTCCATATTGAAATAAAATGAAAAAATATGACCATTTCAGATTAAATTTTTTTAACCGATTAATGTTTTTTTTTAAATTTTTAAACAATATCAAATAGCTTTAAATTGATACTATTTTACGTAATTCTGTACGCGTAAGCCTTTATAATATGTGGTCGGTTTATTTTGAAAGTATACCTTATCGATATTGTTAATGCCTTTGAATTGGCCCTTATTTAACTTTGATTACTTATAACATCTTGAGTTTACACAATTATAGATTGTGGTAAACTTATTTCCATTGTACCCCAGTAATTGAAGGATCCTTAGTAGCTATTTGAAATATGATAATTTTGTCTCATGCAAAAATCTATTGATAATTTAAATTAATTTTGAAGTCTTCTTTTCAAAGCAGATTTCTTAATTTTAAGCCGTCAATGGCCTCAGTAAACTATAGAAAATACTTGGCTTGAGTCAGAAACTATGGATTGAGCCACATACTTTGGCTTAGCTACAGACTTTGGCTTGAGCCGCAACCTGTCTTGAGACACATTTTGGCTTGAGCCACAGACTTTGATTTGAGACACATTTTGGCTTGAGCCATAGACTTTGGCTTAGCTACAGACTTTGGCTTGAGCCGCAACCTGTCTTGAGCCACATTTTGGCTTGAGACACATTTTGGCTTGAGCCACAGACTTTGATTTAAGACACATTTTGGCTTGAGCCACAGACTTTGGCTTAGCTACAGACTTTGGCTTGAGCCGCAAACTGTCTTGAGCCACATTTTGGCTTGAGACACATTTTGGCTTGAGCCACAGACTTTGATTTGAGACACATTTTGGCTTGAGCCACAGACTTTGGCTTGAGCCACAGACTTTGGCTTGAGCCACAGACTTTGGCTTGAGCCACAGACTTTGGCTTGATAAACAGACTTTGGCTTGAGCCACAGACTGTCTTGAGCCGCAGACTTTGGCTTAAGTCACAGGCTTATTTGAGCCACAGACTTTGAATTGAGACACAGACTTTAGGTTGAGCCACGGACTTAAACCACATACTTTAGCTTCAGCCGCAGACTTTGGTTTGAACCACAGAATTTGGCTAAAGCCACAGGCTTTATAGTTTTTTCCGTGTACTACTTTACATGAATGGGACACATTAAGTGCATTTTTGTTATTAAAGTTATAGGTTATAAAAAGGAAGGTTGTGTTATTGTTGGTGTTTTAAAGAAGTTCTATACCAATTTTTATTGTCTATTAATTTGGTTACACGACACATGTTGGATGACATTAAATTAGTTAGAAAAAATTATAAATATGTACCGGTCCATAAACTGGGCAACTTTTCCTAAGGAACAAGGGTCGAAATATGAAAAATAAGTGTATTCGCCTGATTGCTATACTAATAGGTCTTTACCTATGAAATTGCCGTTTTTCATACAATATTTTTGGAAAACTGAATTTTTCATACTAACGTTTTTGGATTTTTCTCGGGAATGCGAAATCCAAATTCAACAAAATTTTGTGGGAAGGTTTGGACAACATTAAGTTAATTTTCATCATACTTACTTTATTGAAAGTTGTAACTGTAACAACGGTACAGCCAAAATAAGCAATGAAACGGGCAACGGATGAAACGAGCTATATTTGAGCTTCTTTTTCAGCAAATAAATCTAAAGTAAATATGTATTAATTTGACTCAATATCTCCGTTATATGGCCAAGGTTTTAAATAAAAAACAATTTGAGTAATAGCTGTTCAATCAAATAAATTATGAATAAAATAAAGCTTGAGAAAAAATCGGCAATTTCATAGGTAAAGACCTATTATTATTATTATTCATTTTTTATTCGCCTAATTGCCACGCTATGAAAAGTTGATTTATTTTATTAAGGGTTCGTTGGGGTGAATTGTTCCGTCTTATGTGGATGTTTCACTAGTTATTTTCTACATTAATATCATATGTAGTGAACATTTGATGTTTGGTTACGTTCAGACGGTTTAAGCGCTGTTGTTATTTACTAACGTTTGTATTAATTTGACAATGTTTTTTTTTCTCATTACTACAAACTGTGGGTTGTCTATGGATTGAATTTTTGGTGAAAACAGACCTTAGTTATTTTTATGGTTATTTTTTTGTCAAACATTCAACTTTTTCTTGTCGAAATCTCGATATTCGATCTCTCATTTCCCAATCACTACCTCAAACAATCAATAAAAACATACGTTAATATCAGATTTTATTCCATCTATCAGAATTCATAGTTGTGTCAAAAATATTAAAAAAAAAAACGAATTCTAACTTGTTATGGTTTTGGTTTAATTTGCAAGTAATGTGTACGGATTTATAAATAGCACGTGTCGAAATGTCTTTACCTCTTCGTCACTATTTAAAATATAATGTAAATAGATAAATAAAACAAGTATTCGTAAGACGAGAGCACTGTCTATTTGCATTTTGAAATGTGAGTTATTTGAGTGGGCAACAAAATCGTTTGGATGCAAAAATACTGATTAAAAACCAAACAGAATTAATGTGAAATTTGGCTTCAAGTGGTTACAGAACCACGTGACGTTCTGCCTACCTCGAAAGGGATTATAGTCGTCAGTGTATGGATGGATGGAAAAACAAAACTAACAGATGATTCGCTAAAAAGCAGCTCCATTTTAATATCAACTTTAACGCGTATCTTCTTCTTATCGTGTAGGTATAGTCAAGTGTGTGGCGAACTTGGCTAACCCTGGTAACGCATATCAATATCCCAAGATTTGGAGAGAGCCTTTGAAATCATTATGCCATCATAAGGGTCCTGCATTATGCAAGTAGCTTGCGCATATCAAGGCACTTGCGAAGGTTACGCGCGGCTCCAGTACTTCTCTGTGATGCCATCATAATCAGCCTGTGTCAGTCCACTGCTGGATATAGGCCTCTCCTATGACACGCCACTGAGCTTAGTCTTCAGCTCTCCTCCAACCACTGCCCGCTCTACCTTACCAATATCGTCACCCCACCTAGTAACAGGGCGCCCTAGCATGCATTTCATGGAATCCAATTAAAACTTAAAGAAAAATGGGTGGGTCCGGCCCCAGTGACGTATAAGCTACGAGCACTCAACCCTACATAGAGACGTAATACATGCGAATTTGAAAGAAAACGATTTTGTCAACTAGGTGCGAAGTAATCAGTGACTAGAGTTGACGGGTTTGGGTCGCCTTATATTACGGTTGAGATGAAATATGTCATTTGTAAGGATATAGTTCGAATTGATGTCTGTGGAATTATTTAAAATAGAAGAAAAAAAATAATAGTATTTTTGCATTCAATTACAGAGGCCAACGCATCAGATTAGTCTATTTTAGCAAAACCGTTCTTATTGTAATATACTACGCATACAGAGCACTTATGTAACTTGATGTGGCGCCCTCTGTAGATATACTTGTTGCACACTTTTATTTCTCTTTTAATATTATAAATGACATTTTAAATGAATGATGGTGTAAAAATAATCCCGATATTTTTTGTGCCGTCTACTTAAATTTTGGACAATTGTATGACTTTTTTATATCTAGCTTATGTGCACGGTATTGTAATAAATAAATGATAGTGATATAAACTCGGTGTTACTTGTGAATGTACAAAATTTAATAAATGTTGAAATTATACATAATTTTTTATTTTTTTACCTTCCTATGGCTATTCTAGCATACGCATTTGACAGAATATTGTCATATAGGGATATCTCGATCTGACCGTTCGCTCGTTCTCTTACGCATAGCGTCATTACGGAACAAAGTCAAGTGTAAACACATTACCCTCCTTTGCGTCGCGCAGTCGGGTAAAAATAGCTTTATTTCATAGAACATTCAGGATTTCATTTAAAACTAGCTTTTCGCCCGGGACTTCGTTCCCGTGGCACTTTTTTAGTTTTTTCTTTCATAAGAACCTTCTCCTGACAATAAGGAACACAACAAAAAAAGAATCATCCAAATCGGTCCAGCCGTTCTCGAGTTTTGCGCTTACCAACAGATTTAGTGATTCATTTTCAACCGACTTCAAAAAAGGAGGAGGTTCTCAATTCGACTGTATGTTTTTTTTTTTTTTTTTTATATTTGTTACGCGATTACTCCGGCAACTGTTGTCCGATTTTCAAAATTCTTTATTTGTTCGAAAGAGTATACTCCTGAAGAGGTCCCATATAAATTTTATCGAAAATGATTCAGCGCTTTTAAAAAAAATCAACAAAAACAAAATATACTACAAATTAGAACATCATCTAAATAAATGAATGACATTTCTGTTTGTAGTTATTTGCTAATAGGCATTGTAGTCCGCAAAAAACTAGATATCTACTTTGTGCGAACTGTTGTTGGGATTGAAGTCGGTGACTCATACGTTTTTAACGTGGAAAATTATTATATACAAACTGTAAATCTGCAAGCTTGCCATATTCACTGAGGTCATTGTACTGCTTGTAAAGAACTTAAATAAATTATAAAATAAGATTGACAAAATTTCGAAATTTTTAATTTTTAATTTATTTTCATCGACAATTAATGCACACAGCACTAATCCATCGATACATTATCGATACTCATGCACATCCCTATTACATGGCGTGTACGGTTTTTAACTGATCAATTTAACTTACACGAACTATTTGCTGTCAAATAAGAAAAAGTAAAAAAATTGACATTGGCACAAGTTTTGGCAGAAATGGTTGTTTATTTTTTTGCAAAATTTTTCATAAAATTGCGATTAATAGTCATTGATGTATTATGTACTAGCGTACCAATGTTAATAGTACCTAAGTTGAGTTGAACGCGGATTTTTACCGGTCGCGCTTACGCCACGGGGCGATATGTAAAATTACCAAGATAACACAATGGATCGGACGTGATGGCCCAGTTCCCTGGCCAGCGCGATCCCCGGACTTACCTTATTTGTGAGTGAGGAGATGTGAAAACTTGAAAAGATTTGTGTACACGGAGGAAATTGAATGTATTGATGTGATACGGAACATAAGTTTCAGTGAACCGTAAATGAATCGTAAGGAAAGTCATCAGAAAGTCATCATATTCACCAACTTAGACCAGCTTGATGAAGACTGGCTTACTTTGAGGCATTGCTTAACTGTGTCTGCAATCCAAAAAGTGCTAGAACACGTATTCGTTTTGTTTTGTTAAAATAAGAATTTCCGTCTCTGCTAGATTGTGTTTAGTGCGAAATGATGGGTACTCTAAGATGACTATGACCGCAACTGCTAACTAGAACTTAGAATACTGTAAGTACTGTGTAAATAAACGTGTAAATGTTGTAAATAATGTCATTTATGCTTTTTACTTCGCCAAAAAATCCTTATTTCTTAGTAGGAATTCCGTATAACTCTAAAATTAAAAATGTTGTATAACCCCCGACATTGATTGCGCATAACTTTTAAATGGCTAAACCGATTTTGATTAAATAAAGCTAAGAACCATCTTAATCACGGCAGCTTTCAAACAATAAACCCGCATTGAGATCGGTTGATTCGTTTAGGAGCTACGATGCCACAAACAGACACTCAGACATAGAGATACACAGAAACTTATAACATACCTTTTTTGTCAAGGTCAAAAAGTAAAAAGGAAAGTCTGCATTCATTTGTTTTGTTTATCATTTGATTTGAGATAAACGAACATTAGGTAAATTTCTATTGCTCCTAAAGTTAATATGGACAGGAAAAACATTTATGTAGTTTATTCCGGGCCACACTTAAAAAAAAAGTTTTGTTTAATTTTAGTTTTTCATAAAGTATTCCATTTTGGAAGTTCTCGAATAAAGTAGGAAACATGACTTATTATCACGTCGGTGAATATGGCAAGCTTGCAAATTTGCACCCTGTATAAGATAAGTCAAATGAAGTTACAACCCTCGCGCGATTTATGCACACCCGTGTGAAAAGGATTTGTATCGCACGGCGCCGGCGCGTAAACAAGCGCGCGACGGGTTAAATGATTTAAATACATACATATCAGAATAGACCAAGATCCCAGGGCCGCCAGACCTTACTTATTTTCTCAGTAACCAAATGTGTGGGAAAGAAAGTGCTAATATGTACTATTAACATATGAATACTTGCTAGCCTGGGCTGATAGCCAATTTTGAGCTACCAGGTTCTGAAGGTATTTCCAAAAATTACTCACTTGTCCTGAAGTCTGTGTGCTATATAAAGTATTGTTATAGTTCCCTAGGCTCAGATTATAGGTACCATCGCATAATTTACTTGCGAATTGTAAAGCGTCTGGCAGGAATTACAGCCAAAGGAGAGTGTCTGGCGGTGTTGATAATTATTTTTTATACTTAATTAATTATATTCTATAAGACATCAGCACCCAGACTTCAAGACAAGTGACTAATTTTTGGAAGTACCTTCAGAACCTGGTAGCTGAAAATTGGCCGTCGGTCCAGGCTAGCAAGTATTCATATGTTAATAGTACGTATTAGCACTACTCTTTCCCACACTTTTGGTTACTGAGAAAATAAGTAAGGTCTGGCGGCCCTGGGATTTCAGTCTAGAATGTTACATTAATGGATTTACAGTTAGAATTACCTCGACATTAAGCAAGTTAGCTGAGTCACGTAATTTTAAATCCAATATAGCCATTCGCCCAAGATGGCGGACTAGTTATTTTGTACTCCCATGATATGGGTGTCGAAAAAGATTGCTGAGAAAAATTTGAGAAGTAAGTATATTTTTTAATATAAGTTTTTTTTCAAAAAAATAATTAACAATTGACTTATTTTTCTTTAATTTTCAAAAACAAATTAAAAAAAAAGTTTTATTTCATAGAACATACAGAATGTTTCTTAAAATATGTCAAAATAGTGAATTACATTAGCATTTCTTTATTGTGACACAAAGAACTTATGTAACCTACCTGTGGTGGCACTTCACTTGGCGTTGCGTGTTCGCGTAGCGTATTCGCCGCATTTGTCCAAATATTTGTACGTAGTCCAAACAGCACAAACACGACGTCCTCACTTGGGATGCCAACTGCAAATAAGGTCTAATGATCATATTGCGTCCTTTGATGTGTGACCAAAGACCGACAAGCGAACGGATGGGCGTATTTGCCTATTTGTGTGTTTGTCATATTTGTGCAAATATAGACGAATAAATCCTCCACACATGGTATTTTTGGCCGAATACAGCAAATACGCGAATACGCAACGCCAAGTGAAGTGCCACCTTAACAAAAATCGTGGTAAGTAAGAACCCGAATATTTTTAAAAATAGTATCTAAGGCGACTCAAGTCTTGATCTATACTTAAGTATTGGTTGTCTCTTTCTCCCACTATCAAAATCACAAAGATGACTGCTACTTAAATATAAATCAGAGTCGAGTCGCATTCTGTAATACGGATCTTAGTGAGATCAATGAAACACGTTAAAATAAATTTTAATATTTATTTATTAATTATTAAGAACCATTCAAAAGGTACAATAAAAATGTTAATACTAATGCACTTCATTCTTAAACACTCGAGTCACGGCAGTCTCGTCTAAAAGATAGTTAATTAAAACTAACTTGTGAAGAAATACGTTTTAAATATACAGGATAGCTTTGCATGATAGGTAGTCAGTGTGATGTCAGAGTTACTCAACAGCAGCTCGAGTACGATGGTGATAGCGCGCATAATGCGCCGCGGTACTATGTCAAAATGTCTACAATGACAACACCAGAGAGCAAGCAAGCCTTTGCGCGGGGCCTTCACTCAATCAAAGTAAAGTTTCACCGTCAGCCGAGTGGCGCGCCGCACAGTGGGCTGGATTTCGGCTTTCATAGACATTTTCATATAATTATTTAAGTGTTGTTTTTTTTTTGCTTGAATATGCTTTGTACGCGTTGATATTTCAAAAATGTTATGTATTAATGCACGTATTTAGTCTTACAAAGCATATTCAAGTTAAAAACAATACACCTAAAAGTCAGATGAAAATGTCTATGAAAGCCGAAATCCAGCCCTCTGTGTTGCCATCGTGTTCGAGCTGTAGCTTCTTATTTAGCCTAATTTGTCCCACTGCTGGGCAAAGGCATCGCTTTCCTCCACAGATCTCTCTCCTGCGCCTTTGTAATCCATTTCTTGTTGCAGCAAAATCCGTTTTATCAGATTTTCGTGAATATGTGTGATTTTAAATTGGTTAGCGAAACTTTAAAGGGTTATTCTCCACGTGGAACTGAACAACTTTCCCCAGGGAACTCGTTTAAATTATCAAAAAGTATTTTTATACGATATGTGCGATCGGTGATAGCCCAGTTGGTAATGAGCCAGACTTGTAATCGGAAGGTTGCGGGTTCAAATCCTGGTGCGGGCCTGTACTACTAAATTCGTTTTTTCGGATTTATGTACTGATTTATAATTATCACTTGTTCAACGGTGAAGGAAAACAGCGTGATGAAACCCGCCCGTCCAAGAAAATTCATTTTCGAAAGACGAGCGGTCCACCAACTCGCATTGGGCCGGCGTGGTGGACTATGGCCTAAATCCCCTTCGTGTTTCGAAGGGAGTCCTGTGCCTCTCGCTGGGGACGTATATAGGCTGGTAAGAAGTAAGGAAATCAGCTGATCGATTCAAGTTGTATGGAGAGACGACATATTTTATTCATATGCCTTGTAGAAAGTTGTTCAGTTTCATGGGCTAATCACATCCTTAATTTTCGCCAACTTATTTTAATTCACTCAATATATTGGAAAATACAAGACGCACAAATTAATGCTTATATTTGCGTCTCAAGTGGCACTAAAATATTTGGAATCTCAACCTCGCAAATCTTGTATTTTCCCAAATAATACTGGGATATTTATTTATTTATTTATAGGAACACCAACAGTACATATATATATATATATATATAGTACATATATTCGTGAATAACTCACGAAAAACCGGTGCTGCTCAATTTATCTGGGGTAACCTGTACATCAGTATGATAAAGCGGTCTAGCGCTATGTTGTCGGATAAAACGAGATATCGCTAGTAAATGGCCGCGGCTTGGAAGAATTCAGCACAGCAACTGCACTTCACTAGCGTCAGAAATTCATTTTTTTTGAGAAATAATACTTATCATTATCAATCTTAATTAATAATTAAATCTCCAAGCGTTTTGTTAAACTTTTAAATATAATCTAAAATCTCAAAATTGTTTAAAAAGAAAATGTTGACTTTTAACATTATTATTTAACGCTATTTATTTACTTGACCATAAAATAGGTTACCTATAACATAATAAAAAATTCCGTATAAGCATCCTGTATATTTACAGGTATCCTAACAATTGGAAAGTCTGTATTCCTAATGTAAAATATCAGAACTTTAAAATGGGTGTTGGCAAGATTTTTATAATCTGTGGAGCTGCCTTTGATGTAGATTTTTTGTTGATTGATCGTATATTGTTGCATTTGGCATACTGTAAAAGTCAGGGACGCACATTATCATGTTTTGTCAGGTAACCCTAGGAATTTATGTCGAATGTGGCCTCAAATGGTTCTAGAAATATGGTTACGTATTCTATGGTCCTTGGCTGAATCCTACTTTTAAATCTGTTTCTTTACCACACCCATTGCAACGTCCTCTTTAGTTGAACCTACTTACCAAGAAAAATCATTTTTACAGTTAATTTTCTATCGGTTGCTAATGACTCTAATGAGTATACTAGTAGATATGACCAAATACCAAGTCAATATATATTAATTACAGATTTACGAACTAAAAGACAAATATTTAGTAGGAAACCCCTATGTTACATGCAGTTTACTTATTATTTTAGAATACTTAATTAAAAGATGCTCTTTACTGGCATTATTTCTTCCTTCTATGTTACTTATCACTTAGACTCTTTTTATATTCGTGTTTTATACGCTTGACTATGATCCAGGATTTGGCAGATAAGGTATATTACAATGGTACTTGTATAGCGTTCTCTCCTTTTATCATATAGCTTTGTCTCTATTCTGCCCAAAGTTAATATTGTTTTAAGACACGGTTGTAGCCCCCCTGACCGTTTGGATCATGTTTACTCATCCAGTCTCCTATATGTGCAAGTTTCTTCACGATGATTTCCTTCAACGTCGATGATTTCCTTCAGCATCGGTTAGTGTGCAACTAATGCACATAACAGAAAAAGAAATGTCTTCATTGTATTACTTTATTACTAAAGGTTTCTACTGTCTTTATCACTTTCAAGTCTACGTACAAAATGTGTATTGTACGTTGAAGGTCTAGTACTAGAACAATCTTTGGTAGGATATAGGTACTAAACTATTGGTAGGTATGCTAGGTAAGTATGGAAAAGTTCTGAAACATTAGGTAGGTAATACTTCTTACAGAACATGGATTACGAGTTGGCAATCGCCTTGATCATCACTTATCGGGATTCTTACCCTTTTTAGAGAATTAATGAGTACCTAAAGTTTAACTTAAAATAATAATGTTTCAAAAATCTTTGGTACGATTGAGAAATATTATACGTACATTTTAGTAACTTACCTAAGTAATTAATACAGTTCTAGCCAAGCTAGGATAAACAAAGGGAAAAATTTGAATAAACGCTAATTATGCAGCATGGTACAATCTATTGCATTCGTAATTATTTTACAATGCCCAAGCAAAAAAATATGAGAAGAGAGCGGAGCGGCACTGAAAAACTCAAGAATAGTAAACTGAACAACAAAAGAATGCCTTCTAATGTAAATTGTTACTTAAATCAGCATAATACGCGATTTATATTATAAAAGTTTGATTTATTTTACAAAAATTTTTTTAGTTATTTAGATTCTTTAAAGAATTGTTCAGTTAATTACTGAACAAATGCTTGGTAAGTTTTTTTGTTTCACAATTTAGTTCTACAGCGACTTTCTCATCAAATCGTGTATCTTCTCTTAGGTTTTAATCGAAAATTGTCCAATCCTTACATGGTTCATTAAATTCCTAGAGCATCGATAGTACTTTAGTTTTCCTGCAATATGGCGCAACGCAGTTTAATTTTTATTTTATTTGATGTTTTATGTTCGATACATATAGTAGTTTGTTCTTAAAAAGTTATTCGAACATTGTTTCATACAAAAAAGTATTTGAAAATGATTGAGTAAAGTCGACTTGTTTACAGCTTCTTGTACCAGAAGAGATAATGCTCGCCATCTTCCACCAGTAAGTCATCCACACCTGGAAAAGAGAAGGACATTTTAGAGAACAATAAGAAGTTACTGCACAAAAGACTAAAAAAACTAGTCGCAGTCTGACACTTCTCATGCCCACTCACGCCACGACGTCATACACCAAATCATTTTCGATGCAGGGTGTACGGCTCTGGAATCAGCTCCCTAAACATGTTAGGGCTGCTCCTTCCCTGGCTTCATTTCAGAAGTCGGTAAAAAAATTCTGGGGTTTTCCATCGGCTCCTGATAGCTAATGCTTTGTAACTTGTAGGTAAATGCGTCTGAACATAGATTTATTTATTATGTATATTATATTATGCAGTATATTTATTTATAAATATATATTTATTTATTTACGTGTATACGAGTATTATGACATATAATTATATTATTGTTTGTATATTGTAGAAATAGGTTCATATGTTAATTTCTTATTATTATTTTTTGTTTTAAGTAATTAATTGGTAGTAATGCAAACATTATTGCGTTATAACCCGCACCACATCTGTTTCTCTCTTGCCATCTCTAAGGTAGACTGGAAGAGATCTCTTCAGGGATAAGTCCGCCTTTGCACATTCTATGTATCTTTTGTATTAGTCTATAAGAGTTTGCAATAAAGAGTTTACATACATTTACATACATACTTTGCCTACCTCGATAAGGATTAATTATTATAGGTGTGAGCGTATTATTGTTGTTGTTGTTAGGTAGACGAAACACGAAAACAGTTACTAGAAGAACATATTCGAACAAGAGTTATTACCAACTGGAGCGACGAGCTGGTTGCCAGGCGGGCTGGTGGGGTCCGGGATCTCGGGGAGTCGGTATAGCAGCCAGTAGTGGTAGCCCATGGGCTCCTCCTTGTGGCCGGCCAGGGTGTGGACGTAGTGCCCGTTGGGCCACTCGCTCGCTTCGAACTTGAACTTCGGATCCTGGTCTGCTGCTGTTTGCATCACGTGGTAGAATGAGACGTTCCTGCAGAAAAATAATTGACTTTTCTTCTATTCTATGGAAGCATTGCTGTCTATCTAGAAAGATACTTTTTTTTCTCATGCGTGTACAATAAAGTATAATTGAATTGAAGTTTAATAAATATTCCTATAGATACATTTTTGCATACCATTTACATATGCCTGAGTTTTTTTGAAGTGAAACTTTAGCGGCGTTGAAGAAATTTTAAACTCGCGATGAACTCGCGTCAGATCGTCAGATGTCACGTGACCGTGATCGAAAATGCGTAGGATAGGTTGCCACCTTTTTTAAGTGAAAACTTCTTTAGCAGCGTTGTGTACTTTGAAGTATGGGTGGAAACCCGGACGGATGGCAGCCCTATGGTAAAATTATCTCTGTGACAGATGTCAACGATGTCAACGATTATTCGCACATAGCGCATAGTGCGCAAATACTGATATACTATTTTACTGAATTAACAGTAGACAGTTTGGTCGAGTGGAAAAGTGGCCAGATTGTGAGCAACAGGTCGAGGGTTCGAATCCTGAGAGAATAGCGGACTCTTTTTGTGTATTTTGTTTTATTTCCATATTAATGCATAACGTTAATGTTCAAGACGAGTAAAGTTTTCACTTCTGCCGGCACTCCCGGAGTGCAACCCGTTTTTTTTTTTATATTTCGTATAAAGGTCGTAGGTAAGATTGACGATGGAGCGAGTTAGTCCAAAAAATGCCAAAATTGCGCTTCTATACGCACCAACGGAACACAACAAGCTGTTTGGCGTCGGATTCCGGTAGGATGAGACGGCCATTTACAGAGTCTACCACACCGCTTGAAATCATAGGATGCCACCACAGATTCTAAACAAATCGAGGTGACATTGCCTAGAATGTATTAATAGGAGACAAGTCTCATTTGTGTTTCCTTCGTCGCCTCTTACGACACCTACCTACGGTGATGTTATTCTCAGCCGATCACCACACAGCACAAAGTCAGGTCCAAAATTATAGTAAACGGATAGGAAAATTAGCTCACCTCGGCGCCGACAGATAAAGCGTGTAGTTCTCAGTGACGTTGGTCCCGAGCCACAGGGTGTAGGTGAACGACACGTTGCGGGCGTCCGACTCGTTGCTGGTGTGTCCGGATTGGTAAGCCAGCTTCAAGCTGCCGTCTCCGCCGTTACTATCTGTAGAAAGATAGATATATAAATACTTTATTGCATACTTAAAAAGGTAAAACAAAACATACAATACAAACCTACAACCAAAAGTGTGCAAAAGCGGTCTTATCGCTAAACAGCGATCTTTTCCAGACTACCCAAAGCGAAAGGAAAACAACAAAAACCGGGAGTAGCGCAAAAGTAATGATAAAAAATAATGGCAGTAATACGTTTATTCAACGACCAGCTTTGACATAATTAATCAACTTTACACAATACAATTCTTTTATTCCATTCAACGCATGCTTATAAAGGTTGCAACGCATGGAGAGAGCAGAACTTGTCTCCAGGAATGGATGGTTTTAGAACCACTGATTCTCTGCCGACCCTAATACTTTCGGGCGTGAGCGTATGTGTATAATTATATTTTGTAGGAATGGGCTTGGAGTCCTTAAACATACTGAAAGTATCCAATCCTGCTTCCAGGGTATTCTCTGTTAGCTTAAAGAGGGATATCAACCAGGCCTGTGTTCCATACAAAACAAGAACATATTTGTTGACAGACTTTTGCCACGACTACTGGGAATTGAACCCAAGACCGTCATTGGATAATAACAGAAAATGTAAAATTCTATGAATATACAATATGATGATGATAAAAACATAAGAATTGATAAAACTTTTCCCAACATTCAACGTTTCTAAACCGAAATGCTTAAAAAAAATTGACGGCTGGTTTGGTCGAGTGGTACTGATCCCGGCCGGGGCAAATATTTGTGTAAAAAGCAGACGTTTGTTCTCGGGTCCTGGATTTTCATGTCCATCTTTGTGTACATATGTTCCAAGGGACCCACGACACAAGGGAGAACCTTGTTATGGGCCTTTGGGTCTGTGTTTATTTTTTTTTAAATAAAATTCCAACTACTCCACTACTAAAAAGTAGACCATCGTTTACCTATAGCAGTTGTAAAGTGGCTTTTACCAAGAGGTTCGTGTCGGCTGTCCAGCAGCTTGTCGCTGCAGTGTGGCGGTCGTACAGCGGCTAGCGAGGCAGGTGTCAGCGCTGCCACCGCTGCAGCCGTCTTAGCCACGTCTCCCCAGCCACCGTCGGCGTTCTGACGCTCCAGCAGCCATTTCCTAGCGGCTGGGAGGCTCCAGTGCTGGTGGGCGCCTGGACCACTCTCCGAGTCTTCGAGGGCCTGTAAATGATGAAACAGAGGGTATATTAATGTAAGTATTTTATTGTAAGTACTTTCAAAAGCTGCTCTTCTAACATGAACGGATTTAGAACGGCACAAAATCGAAAGAGTCAAGATTGAATGTGCTCCTATACCGAAAAAATAAAGTAACTACAAAAAGACAAGTTTGCAGTGTAAGGATAATGTTTAGGCGGTATAGACCAGACGCCAATGGACGGTTTAATTATAGCGATATGTAGGTACTGGACCTGTCTGCTCACATATATAAGGAAAAAGAAGAAGAATTAATAATTAAGAATTGACTGGTCTGATAGTTCAGTCGGTATTGACCTGAAGGTTACTAGTTCGATTTCCGACCAACACATTTATGTATAAATATTGTATGTTTTCACAAAATTATTGATACGTAAGTTAAGTACTAAAATATCAGTTACCTATTACCCATTAGTAAAAGTCTGTTTAGTTTGCAGTTAGATGGCGCCGTTTGATTCTTTTTATAAACTCATAATCGTCCCCACCGAGGGGTATAGGCCTCCCAATACGAAGGGGATTGAGGCCAAAGCTGTGTGAATTGTCCAAGAATATTTAAGCCGTCGCGCGCCTGTTTACGGCGCGTGCGATACAGTTTTGCCCACGCAGGTGTGCAAGAATCGCACGAGGGTCTAAGGACCTGTATAGCTAAAGCTGTGGTGGTGAGCGAGCCGAAGCTGCCGTCGGGGTGCTGCTGGCGGGCCAGCCCCGCCATGGGGCGCCGCACGAAGTGCAGCAGGCTGCGGTGCCGGTGGTCCTGCACCACGCAGCGCAAAGCCAGGATCACCATCGAGATTGTGTCTAGAAGAACATGAGAAATGAAATCAGTCTTATTGCTAAAAGTTAAATCTATGATACAATGTCGAGTAGCAGTGGCGCTGCCTCTTGATCGACGGGTCCTGGGTTCGAATCCCAGTCGGGGCAATTTATTTGTGTAAAAAGCAGATGTTTGTTCTCGGGCTATGGGTGTTCGTGTCTGTCTTTATGTGTGTTCCGAGGGACCCACGACACGAGGGAAAACCTTAGTTTGAAATGGAATCATGTAATGAAATAAAATCATGTAATGAAATGAAATGTGTGGGCCTTTGATTGTGCAGCGTTTATTTATTATTTAAAATTACCGAATTATAGGACTGTTAGACTCTCTCGACTCACCAAGGCTATGATCAGCAGCAGCATTAGCAATATCCAGAAGTCTTCTAATATGGCGACGGCGCACGTGAGCCGCTGAAGAGCAGGCGGCGAGGGTAGCATACGCAAACTCCAGGTCATGGGGGGGCTCGCGATGGAGGAGTGCTGTCACCAAGTCGCGGCCGTGGAATGAGCGAGGGTCCTTGCAGAGAGCGCCCAGGGCCAGGGTGTAGGCTGCGAGACGGCCCAATGGTGGAGGGGACTCGTGGTGCCTTAAAAACAAAAATACAAAAAAAATACATCAAGTCACCAAGTTCTGACTTGGTGATTTATGAATTTTTTAATTTATTTACACAAAGCCTCTGGGCTATTGTAAGGTTTGAAAACTCTGACACCAGGGTAAGCCAATCTCACCACACACTTGACTAACCTACACGATAAGAAGAAGGAGATGAAGTAGTTAAAGTAGAGTTTGTGTAAATTTTTGCATATTCAGCGATTGTAAAGTTACTTGACTAAGAACTGTCATTTCTTTAGAAATTGGCTTTTTGCTTCTGAGTCTGTTACTCAAATGGCTTTTTATATAATTCAGAAAGATCTATAATAGAGGAATTTAATTGCAAGCATTTACTGTCTCAGTTTTGAGAAGACGTTGTTTTACTGTTGACAAATTTTATGGTGACAAGCAACATAAAAAAAGTCCTTCATAAGACCATTTTTTTAAAGGGATCTTAATGATTAATGCTGATGATTGTGAGGAATCTATAGCGCTTACGCTAACTCACTTGGACATCATAAGAAGGATCTCGATCTCCATTTGTTTGGCAGAGAGTTGCATCTCCAGTCCTTGCTGCTCGATCTCTTTGCCAGTGTTATTCGCTAGCTGGAACAGAAGGACAGATTTTCACAGTAGGTAAAGATCTAAAAAAAGTTTTCCAGTCTTTTGACACCAGCAGCAAATTGATGTTTTTAATGTGTCTTACGTAAATGAGATACTTTTTAAGATTCACTTGCGATGTGTAAGACCATAGATTGCCCCTTAGTATGACCCAAACACAAATGGCAATCAGTGGATTCTGCCTACCCCAACAGGATAAAAGCGTTAACTTACATGTATATGCAAGGTAATGCTGGTTGCCAACGATGCGTCTGACCTTCCAAAGAATAGGATTGAATGAGATCATGTAGCTCCGCAGTACTCTCCCCGAAGTAGGTACATATTGTAAATATAGTACATATACTGTCTGCTTTGTGTCTATGTGTTAGTCTTAGGAGATAATTTTTTACCAGCTTTTGGTCACCAATGAGCTTCCACTCTCTATTAACTAATTCTAGTATGACAAGGTAATGATTTGCCGCCTTATAAAATGTGAGGGAAACCCAGTAGCCCCCTCTAGCACTGACCCCCGTGGTAAAAATCTCAGCTGTCTCTTGTATCTTAAAGCGGAAGGGAACAGTTGGCAAGATTTATTACCCGGGCGACAACTGGAAGGAAAGTTCCCAGTTGTCACCATGGGGCAGTACTAGAACTACTCGGACCAAAGTCTACAAACCTGCAGCGTCAACATGACATGGTGCGTGTCATTCCCCCAGCCCCAATCCTCCAGCCGGTGCTGCAGGAGGTACTGCAATGCCTTCTGTATGGCCTGCCCCTCGTTCAGCGGCTCGGTCTCCGTCCAGGTTACAGCTGTGGTGGTCGGAGCAGCTGGGCTGGCTGTGGTGGCCGGCTTTGTTGTTGCCGTTGAGGGGGACTCCGTTTCTTCTGGAAAGATAAGTTACATTTTGATATTATGTTCTTTGTCTCTGTGCTTGTCTTATCTGTTACTTTCTTTGCTATTTGTCGTTTATTTGTTCTTTATTTTCTTGTTTGTTGTATTGTAAAACTCTATCGTTGCTTTTGTTATTGTTTCTTTGTAAATGTGTATTGTGATGGAAATACATTTTTATCTATCTATCTATTCATTACATACTTGCATACATACACTTACGTCTAATATCCCTATCGGGGTAGACAGAACATCATGTGGTTCTCAAACCACTTGACGTCACGTTTGACATACATTGTGAGGGTTATTAGATGGAACATGAGCATTGTGGTGATAGGTTGTCAACCTTTCGCCCACGAAACAACAATAACCTCATGTCCCAATTAACAGAAATAACAAGTTATTAGATTTGATATTTTCCACAACTCTGTATTTCTTCTTTCCTTTATAGTGATGAATTTGAATTTGTATAAAACTTTTAAGACTACCCGCCACCTTATTGCATGCTTATTTTATTTAAGCAAAACATGATGTACTTAACTACCTTATTGTCATCTAAAATACCATGTTTTATGCAAATAAATGATTATGATTAGTTTTGATATTTTCCACAACCCTGTATTTCTTCTTTCCTTATTAGTTTTGATATTTTCCACAACTCTGTATTTCTTCTTTCCTATCGTTAATGGGAGGTTACTGGCTAAGATGACAAATCTTGAGAGAGAGAGACTGATAGATCATGTCAAAGTTTTCAAACCGATTTCAAAGCCTCTGACTTGACTTAATGACAGTACTAAATTGACAGCAGTCAGGACCGTAGACATGCCCTCTGAAGCACGGAGAGTATCGTGACAATTACTTTTATAGTGCCATCCCTATTAGGCATCGATTCACCTCATTGAATGATTCCAAACAGTGGCTGCGAGTGAGATAGTTTAATTAAGATTAAAATACAAATCCTACGAAACATTAATCAAAATTTCTGATTCATCAACTCTTTAGAACCTAGAAAGCTGTTTTGCTAAGAGAAGATTAAGATTTATAATTAATATTTAAGACTAGCTTTCCGCCCACCGCGTCGGGATTTGGTAAATTATGGAGCCGATTTGTTATTCTGATGTATTCTTGTAGCCTATAGTTATTTCCAAGAATTAGTGGTAAGAGGCGACTAAGGAAGCACAAATGAGACCTGCCTTCTAGTAATCCATCCCAGGCAACGTCACTTCATTTTTTTCTGAATCTGAGGTGTCGTTCTATGGTCTCATGCGGTGTGGTAGGCTCTGTAAAGGGCCGTCTGGTTCGCGACCACCCTCCTACCGAAGTCCGATGCCAAACAGCTTGCTGTGTTCCGTCGGTGCGTGGGAGTACCAGTTCCTTAATAGGCATTTTCTGGGTTAACTCGCTCCATCGTCGACCTCATCTTTGACAAGATTGAGGTCAAGAGTTAACCCATCTTATAATAATAATCATAATTTTTGCGTGAAGGAGTCGGAAGTGCTACATACATACATACCTCTCAGGGTAAGCGAGGTAAGCAGAACATCGGAGGTTCTAGAACTACTTGTTCCCACGTTTGACACAAGTTCTGAGGGTTATTAGATGAAACATGATGTATAAAAGTAAGTAGGTGGTCAGCCTTTCGCCCATAATACAGCAAATACCTCGCGTCACACTTACTGAATTTGACAGTACATCTGGGAAGAGTTGGCAGCTGGTACATTCAAAGGAAATAAGTCCTATGCGTTATTTAGTTATGCGTACCTGTCTGTCCGTATGCTGTTGCAAGAAGCAGTAGAACACAAAGAACTGGAGTGTGAAGGCGATTCATGTTGCAACGATATCTCGAACTGTAACAAAAATGAAACAAATCATTTATTATATAAGTATACCTAGAAAAGTGTACAGATGGACCAGCCCTACGCGTACCGAAAGTAGAGACTACGAGAGTTTATTCCATCCATCCATACACTCACGCTTATAATCCCTTTAGGGGTAAGCAGAACGTCATATAGTTCGAGAACCACTTGACGCGACATTTGACAATCAGACTCTTTAATGTTTATTTAATAAACCGGCCAAGTACGAGTCGGACTCTATAGAACCCATTATCTCTATAAAAGCGGCAAAAAGATTACGTTTGTTGCCCCCTTAAATATTTAATTTATTCTACTTTTTAGTGTTTGTTGTTACAGCAGCAACCGAAATACATCATTTGTGACAATTTCAACTGTCCAACTATCATGGTTCATGAGATACAGCCTGGGATAGACTTATCTATAAAAATGAGCAAAAAATCACGTTTTTTGTATGGGGCTCCCTTAAATGTTTATTTTATTCTGGTTTTTAGTATTTGTTGTTATAGGGCCAATAGAAAAACATCATCTGCGAAAATTTCAACTGTCTAACTATCACGGTCCCTTAAATATTTATTTTATTCTGGTTTTTAGTATCTATTGTTATAGGACCAATAGAAGTAAATCATCTGTGGAAATTTCAACTGTCTAACTATCACGGTCCCTTAAATATTTATTTTATTCTAGTTTTTAGTATCTATTGTTATAGGACCAATAGAAGTAAATCATCTGTGAAAATTTCAACTGTCTAACTATCACGGTTCATGAAATACAGCCTCGGAGAGACTTTCTATAAAAACGAGCAAAAAAATTACGTTTTTTGTATTGGAGCCCCCTTAAATATTTATTTTATTCTGGTTTTTAGTATTTTTTGTTATAGGGCCAATAGAAAAACATCATCTGCGAAAATTTCAACTTTCTAACTATCACGGTTCATGAGATACAGCCTGGTGACGGACGGATGGACGGACAGCGGAGCCTTAGTAATAGGGTCTTTCCCTTTGGGTACGGAACCCTCAAAATTAAAAGTTTAATTAAACATTGGCATTAGTGTATAGGTATTATATCGTGAGTGTACCATACAATTCCACATAGTCCTGTCCTTGAAACCACGGTTGACACTAATGATGAGCGTTACTTAGATTAAACAAGCTGTATCCTATAACATTCCAAACCCTCGCGTCCTACTTATTGACTACAGCATGTCTAGGATGCGTTGGCAGCTACCACATCTACATATGTTAGCATTGAACCGGTCTTCTTCTTCTTAGTTAAGTGTGTGGCGAACTTCACTAGATTCAAGATTCAAAACGTTTATTTGACATACACACTACAACACAACAACAACAATGAAACAAAGGAATAAACAACACAAAATAAAAATAATAACAAATTAAAAGAAATTAAAATATAAATTAAAATTAATGAAGTTGTTATGTAGTGCGATGACAAACAGGACCCACCTCAGCATGTGTTGCAGCAGAAGCCGCAACGCTGGTTTTCAGTTGAGCCCCTAAACGAGTGTATGGTGACTAACCCTGGTGTCAGAGTTTTCAACCCGCACAATGGCCTCTGCAGGCCGACCGAGTACGATAGTGACAGCGCCGCGACAACACCGCGGTCCTATGTCAAAATATCAACATTGACAACGTCATAGGGCCAGCAAGCCTTTGCGCTGGACCTTCGCGCAATCAAAGTGAATTTTCAGCGTGAGCCGAGCTCGAGTTTGTCGTTATCGTGCTAGAGCTGCTGACTTGGTTTTAACGACTGTAGTTAATCGACGGCGGCCGGCACCAACGGCTTAACGTGTCCTCCGAAGCACGGAAATGCTCATGATAAATTGCCACTTTGGACACCTTACGTTGCTTATCCTTACTGATTCGAAGCGGAAAAATGAACATGTTAGTTTTTTTTAAATTAAGAAAACGAACGTAAAAAAGCCTGCAATTCTGATAGCAACCGAGGCAAAGTACCAGGCGATCAGAAACCAGAAGGAGCATCAATCACACGTCAGATCGCGCACGGATCGTTGCGCGCCACAGATAAATCGTTTCGGTGGCATGTACTCGTGTACTAGGGGGCTGCGAAATGGGAGGAAATGGCTAGAATACAGGGTGTTAGGTTAGGTTAGCTACGTATTTGCTAACCTAACCTAACACCCTGTATTCTAAATATACCTATAATAAAAAAACCGGCCAAGTGCGAGTCGGACTCGTGCACGAAGGGTTCCGTTCATGATCTATAAAAACGGCAAAAAAAATCACGTTTGATGTATGGGAGCCTCCTTATGTATTAATTTTATTCTATTTTTTAGTATTTGTTGTTATAGCGGCAACAGAAATACATCATGTGTGAAAATGTCAACTGTCTAACTATCACGCTTCATGAGATACAGCCTGGTAACAAACGGACGGACAGCGGAGCTTTAGTAATAGGGTCCCGTTTTGACCCTTTGGGTACGGAACCCTAAAAAGTATCATCTATAAGTTTTTTTTCCCCAAAAACGTAAAGTTAAGGAGGAACTGCGCCCCACGCTGCCTTCAGAATGCCATTACACTGCTGGTTTTCGTGTTTTACACAGTTATTATTATTATTATTTTATTGTAAAAGTGAGTGTTGTCATCGTTATCAGCCCAAACACGTCCCGACCAATGCGCATGTTCAAATTAATTATTTAATTTTAAAAACATTTCTGGTTTTTTTAATCGTAGGTCTACAGCTATTTTACTTATCTTATTAACAATAACACTTCACATAAGCCAACATAAGCCAAAAAACAGACTCCTACTATGTAGTCCAAATGCTTGAATATTCAGAATTTGGGTTTGAGTTCTGGGTTTCAGGTTTTACAAAGCTGTCCTTTACGGATGTAAAATATCTCATTGACAAAAAATAAATTTCCGTTAAATGGTTAATACAAGTTATCCAGTTATTAAGTTATATTTTAGCAAAATATAAACAAATTTTATCTTTCTCGGTGGCAATTAAGAACTCGTAGCACGTGCTACGGGCTACGGCTACGGCGTAGCCAGTTTAATTTGTTTAGGCTAGAGGCGTCGAGGTGCGAATTTATTCGGAATTATTAAACAGGTAATTAATATAGAAACGGTACGTTTAAAATTATAAAGATCCGTTTTTACTAACTGCGACAAAAGGAATGTAATAAGTTTGAAAATTATAGTGATGGTACAATTTTTTTTTGTTTTCATTTTTTTTTAACTATTTTAGTATACCTTACATACTTTTCTAGCCTGACATGGCAATCATCGTGTGAACGACAGCCGTGTTCATACATATTCAATACCACACTTACTTACGAGACTTCACGTAACTTACCTCTATACATTTAAATACCTAGCTATAATTGTAGCTAGCGAGTATCATAGGCTTTTTTCCACGCGAACAAAGTCGCGGGCCGAAGGCTAATCTATACTATTTAAATATTATAAAGTATACTAATATTATAAAGATGAAAGATTTGATTGTTTGTTTGTTTACATTGAACAGACTCCGAAACTACTGGACCGATTTAAAAAATTCTTTCATCATTAGAAAGCTACATTTTCCCCGATGGACATAGGCTACATAATTTCTTGGAATACAAAAATGTATCAATTTTTTTAAATTTTTGTAACTGAATCTACCTGAATCGGAAACAAATTTTCGGAAATTTTAGGTTTTTAATAAACGGAACTGTATTTTTTTACTTGTGAAGAAGATTATTATAGGCGGTCGGAAAAACTAATTTTACTGCATAATGTCCTCAAAGCTGTTGATGAATTTATTTTCCCTTATTTAACGGCGCACGGAATTATCAACGCGTGCTATCGACACAGAATAAATAATAGTACTAACGTACAGAAGTCTCACTCCCTAACAAAAGTCAACTTTAGGCATAAAAATTTGCCTACTCTTGCGAGGGTCAACACTCGCCGCCGATTTAGAGGTAAAATTATTATTGAAATTAATTAAGAAAGATAACACTGCTTATAAAATCAAGAGTAACTTTAGTTAGGAATGTAGTAAGTAACAACACAAGTTAACATAACCAACTATGTTATTTGATACGTAGCCTACATACCTACTAACTACAGACACCTACAGACTACTGTGATGGCAAAACGTGTTTCTGTCTGGTTTTAATATTGTTAATAAATAGATACACTTTTTATTTTGTTCAACACGCGACCGTTGCGGCTCACGCACGCGGCGAGTAGCAGCCCGCGCTCGGTGGCATACTCAGTATGCCCGCCGCGCGAACATGCCTAAACAAAGGAGTGACACCCCCCTGCTATCGATTCAATCTTGACCAAAATTTTTAATTTCAGACAAAAATCTCTTTTCAAACTCTAAAGCTCTTTCTTCCACAACGCCTGAAAATTAAATTAAGTCGGCTAAACATCCATAGTACATCCATCTTTGAAATTGCGAAACTTGGCGGTGTATTAACTTCACTTCGATGTTTGAAAGTAAAAATAACTTAACGAAACACAAAGAAGGCTGGAGATTAATCTCGGAAGTTGGATCCATCAATCAGAGCCTCGCGAACACGACTACACTTGATACACTTGTCCAGGGATGGACTCGTTGCTGAGACGGGGCCACACAGGAAATAGAATCCATACTAATATTATAAATGCGAAAGTAACTCTGTCTGTCTGTCCGTCTTGCAAGCCTAAACTACTGAACCGATCTTAATGAAATTTGGTACAGAGATAGATAAGAGCCTGAAAAAGGACATAGGCTACATTTTATCCCACAATTGAGCACGATATAACCTGTAGTCAACACGGGCGGAAAGCTAGTTAAATATATTTATGCATAATTTTAATTTGTGACAAATTAATTAACGAAAAGTGGATGAACCCTTACAAATTTAAAATTGACGCTTAAACTAGGGCCTCAGTGTCCATCCCTAATTCCATCTCTGTACCCAGACCGCTTTGCAAAAGATAAATTGCTGTTGTAGTCTCGTGTATTCATACGATTGTTTTGCTACCGTTTTAATTTCTTTTGTTACGAGAAGATTTCGTGGTTAATGTTCTTTTTAGTACATTTATTATATGGCCCGGAGTCTTTTAGAATAGATGATTTATCTTCTTTTATCTTCTATTTCGTTCTTTGGCTTACGGTGGTACTGCAAATAAAGATATGGATTAGAGCAGAGTGGAATTTCAAGTTCCTCTTTGTTACTAAGGTGACTCCGTATCAGAAGGACAATGTAGCAAAATGACTTAGTATGCAGAACGACGATTTATCTAAACACCCAGATAGTGACATAGTCCAAAACAGCAGGATGACCTACTTGTAAAATCTACCTCTCGTTCTAACGATTACTTCGGTACGGAACAGAAAGTATAGTTCGTTCATTTCACGAATGCGCATGAGGTATTCTTTAAGTGAAAGCGTTAGAGTTGAAATTTGCTAGATTCGCGCGCACTCGTGACTTGCATCAACTATATGAGCTATTATCACAAAAACATTACTACTAAAAACCTATAAAACACTCCATCAGACATTCCATAACTCCATTTACCATCCCACATCAATGGTGGAGCCATAACTCGATAAAACAGCGCGAAAACGGAATACATGTAAATTCACGTATCGACATGGTAAAAGGTAAAATATGCATTAGAGAACCAACTTTGAAATGCGAAAGACAATTTGCATTTTTAGTCGAACGTTGTACTACGGTTACTCGATGGATTGTCGCTCGAAAAAGATGTACAATACAATTCTTAAAGGGAATAGGAAATGGCTGAAAATCAGCGCAATGACGTGGTTTCGGCCTTTCACTGCACAAGCTGAGCTATTTTCCTTTTGTCACACTTTTTTATTATTATTTTTTAAATTAGTTATTAAGTTTTCATTTGTAATAATTTTGTGACAATAAATAACTTTTTACTTACTTACTTTTTAAATATTATTGTAGATGCAAGGAAGTAGTACACGGTGAAAGAACCAGGTATAAAATAAGCTCAATAGCCTAACTCGTAGACACTACACAGCCTGCTTATGTGTTTTTTTACAAAACGTATTTCTGGGAGTGAGCTCGGGAGTTGTATGAGCTCATCTCGCCTGGTCTTTTTAACTATCGGACGTACAGACATTGCGTTGCGAGTTATCATTACATAGACATAGACAGAGCGCCCTGTCCATGTCTGTTACTAGGTGGGGTGACGATATTCTTAAAGTAGCGGGCAGTGGTTGGAGGAGGAGAGCTGAAGACCGAGCTCAGTGGCGTGCCATAGGAGAGGCCTATGTCCAGCAGTGGACTGATACAGGCTGATAATGCAGACATAGACAACGTTTATTTTGTATCTTCAGCACACACAAATTTGGTAGGATATAACAGTATTGCACTACAAACTTTATTGCTTTATTGGGATCCCACGGATTCGCACTGAGCAAATCTCTTCATCTTTCATATTGTAAATTGACAACGCCAGAGGGCGAGCAAGCCTTTGCGCGGGGCCCTCGCGCAATCAAAGTGAAGTTTCACCGTCAGCCGAGTGGCGCGCCGCAAGAGTTTGTCGCTATCGTGCTCGAGCTGCTGGGGAAACCGATCGTACGTATGTCCTAAATATGAAGGTTTCCTCACGATGCTTTTTCTTACCGTAAGAGGATCGGTTGATGTGCAACTAATGAACCTAATCAACTCTGAAAATTTCTTGCTTCGAGCAGACCTACTAGCCATTAGAGCACGGACGCTTTTACCATAGTATAAAAAGGGGAAGTAGGTTATCTTCATACAAACGCACGGCTTGTATGTGTGCACTATAGTATCTATGCGTCGTCGCACGCACACTCAACAAAACACACTATGGCGCACACATACAAGCCGTGCGCGGTGCGTTTGTATGAAGATATCCTACTTTCCTTTTTTATACTATGCTTTTACCGACAAAAATTAACGTGAACAATGAAATTATACTGAAACGATTCATTTATTTAGAACTTTGGAAACTACTAATTGAAGTAAAAGCTATTTCAATTTAATTTGATTTGTTAGGTAAGTTTTATGTCTTAAAATATTTCTTTATTAGTTTCATAACTTGTGCTCCGATATTTCAACTAATTAATTCTTGAGCCGTTCTTCCAAACAACTCTAGGCTTAAAACAATAATTATGTCATACTCTATCTATATCTATACATATTATAAAGAGGAAAGATTTGATTTTTTGTTTGTTTGCATTGAATAGGCTCCGAAACTACTGGACCGATTTGAAAAATTCTTTCACCATTAGAAAGCTACACTATCCCCAATGGACATAAACTACATAATTTTCCCGAATTCTTACGGGAACAAAGTCCCGGACGGAATGCTAGTATATTATAAAACAAAGTCCCTCGCTGCTTCTGTCTGTCTAAACACAATAAACTAAAAAAATATACTGAACGGATTTTCATACGGTTTTCTCTAATAAATGAAGTGAATTAAGAGGAAGTGTTGTGTGTATTATATTATTATATTCCCAAAATTTCCACGTAAACGATGTCCCGGGCAAGAAGCTAGTGATAATAATATAAATACTGAAAAGTAGATAAAATTATTTATATATTTGCTTAGCTTACAATACATTTAACGTTAAATTAGTTAGCGAAACTTTAGTTGGTGATTCTGCCCATGAACATTACATAATCCCATACGGGGTAGGCAGAGCATCAGTGATTCAGAACCATTGTCCAAGATTTTTTTATTATGAGATGGTTTAACTCTTGACCCCAGTCTTGACTGAGGTCATAGATGAGGTCAACGATGGAGCGAGTTAACCCAGAAAATGCCTATTAAGGAACTGGTACTCCCACGCACCGACGGAACACAGCAAGCTGTTTGGCGTCGGACTTCGGTAGAAGGGTGATCGTGAACCAGACGGCCCTTTACAGAGCCTACCACACCGTATGAGACCATAAGACGACACCTCAGATTCAAACAAACCGAGGTGTCGTTGCCTAAGATGAATTACTAGGAGGCAGGTCTCATTTGTGTTTCTTTAGTCGCCTCTTACGAAAGAGATGGGATGGTGTTATTCTCAACCGATCACCACACGGTTTAAACTGAAGAAATAAAAATTTGCCCCATATATTGTTCGATACTAAATGAAATATACAGTAACAGCTTTACTTAACAAAGATCTTTAACGTTAATTAAATAATTGGTCTTAACGAAGCGCTTTGTATGTAATTAATTACTCATTAGTTTGTATGAGACGCAAGTGAAGCAAATACTCTCTAGGTAATAAAAGCTACGAGGTTGTAAAAGTGCTACAGTGGCGTAGCAATTGCTACGACGTAGCTAGACTTGTATTCGAAAATGAAAGCATAACGTAACCTTTATAAAATAGGCTAAAATATTCAAATTCAGCAAAAAACGATGATTGATCGATTGTAAATCTTATGTGGTACGAAATAAGGGTTTCGAGAACCAATAGTAGTGGTATAAAGCGTCAATATTGTCAGAATATATCCCTGCAATCTCCCTGGGGATAGCCGGGACGTGGCGATGACCTTTTGCCCTTTGTGTCCAAACACATTCGCTTTTTGCATATGTAACATATTTTTTTGTTGATTATTGATATTTTATAATCAACATTAAAAAAGACAGTCGAATTTCAATATTAACACTGCTGTAATTTAATCTCAAACTCAGAAACTTCTCTGACAATTTATGATTATCAAGATCTCCACACTAGGTTAGACCTGTCTTGTTATATTCTTAACTTGTATTACTAACTAGACTTATTTATAATCATGACACAATACGCACACAAAGGCAGAGAACCTGATGGGTAACCAAAGTGGTAATTTATTACGCGCGTTTTCGTGCTTCGGCGGGCACAGCTTAGTTGTCGATTGACTACAGTCGTAAAACTAAGTCAAACGCCGTTTGGTGCATTGAAAACTCTGACACCAGGTTAATAAAGTTTGCCATGTACCGATTATACCTACACCGCAAACTTGATAAGGAATGATATCATATCATCATATCAGCCTATTGCAGTCCACTGCTGAACATAGGCCTCCCCCAAGGTGCGCCACTTTGCACAATCCTTCGCTGTTTGCATCCAGCCACTACCCGCTATCTTCTTTAGGTCATGTGACCATCTGGCTGGGGGGCGTCCTACACTACGTTTGCCAAGATGTCGTCTCCATTCGAGAACTTGTCTACTCCAACGCTCGTCGGTTCTGCGACAGACATGGTCAGCCCACTGCCACTTCAGCTTGCTACACTTTCGGGTAATATCCATCACTCTGGTTTTCAAGTCCTTGTCTAAGGGGACAAGGAATGAAAACACATTCTTAATAATCTAATAAATAATTTATCATACTTTTTGCAAGGTTGAACTTTAAGCACATTACATAATCCGAAGAGAGAAGCGAGTTAGTAGTGAGCGCATAGCGGGATGTAACTGAGTTACCGCGTGCTCTGCCGAGCTGCCTCAAATGAGCCTCTGGCAGTAACGCAATCACAGTCTGCAGTGAATTGTACATGTACAAACAGCAACAAGTAAGGTTAACCACTTGCACTACGAAAGCCGCTATTATGAGCGAGATAAAGGTGACGTCAAGGTCAACATGTATCGCCGTGTGTACTTGTACAGAGGCCAGCGCATCGGGTTACTCCATTTTCATTGCAAAACCGCTCTTATCATAATAGCACAGAGTGCACGCGTGTGGAAGCCTGAGTTGCGACCGTCCGTACAACTCACTACATGTTACAATTGACACTTGACTTCTTGATGGAACTCTATAACATTTTAATAAAACACACGCACATTTTATATTACAATATTTTAATTTATCCAATTTTTTGCAAAAACGGTCGCAAAATAACTCTAAAATTAAAAAAAAAAACTATGTCGAAGCATTCGATTGCTTATAAATTTGAAACGGATCAACCAATTTTCATCAAATATAGCTGAACACCATCTAAATTACGTCAGTATTTAAACGAAATAAACCGCATCGAAATCGGTCCATTCGCTTAGGAGCTACGCTACGATGCCATAGACACACACAGATACACAGACATGCAGATACACACGTCAAACTTATAACCCCCCTTTTTTTGTCGGGTGTTAAAAAAACCAACGATTTCTCAAGCATATGATTTGTGTCAGTGAATATTAAACGTCAATGACGAGTTATTTCATCCAGAAAATGTATATTTTCAGAGGTGAGAGTACAAGATGGGAGACAGGCTGAAAGAGAGAACGGGACAACAAGAGACAGTGTTGCTAGTTCTATGTTTTTAGCTTGAAACGCCAATGTTTAGTAAGCTAAAGTTTTAATGTGGAAAGTAAGCCACAGGACTAATGATTCGTTAAAATATAATATACTTTCATAAATCGACACAGTATTAAATGTAGAATAAAAAAAGGATATACACGGTGTAATGAAACATATTAGCAAATACTTAAACAGTGGAATCTTCCCATAACTATGATCGGTTACAAGTAATTATATTTTTGCAGGAACGTTAAGTAAAGGAGTTTTCGTAATTTGCTTACTTTGACGCTACGCAATGTACTATGATGGTCTGAATTCAGAAATAAAAGAAATTGAAATAAAAAGACATAACAAAAATGAATAACTAAGCCAATAAAATTGAAAAGGCGCTGGCTCAGCGTAATGGGATTGAGTGTTTTAATTATATGTATTCTTATCGTAATTATGTAAACAATATTTTTCGTAACCAGGCACACTCTCTGATGAATATCGTTTACCATACATATAATATATTTGTAACGCCGCTACTATACAAGTTGAAAAAGAACCTCCTAATCCTAAACCAGTATCACTTACAGAACACTTTTTTTTATCGGTGGGAATTATTTTTTTCCTAAACGTTGACACTACTCGGGTGCACCCCCCGAGCGCTTCCCACAACCCTCGCACACCTGGTGTAGGAGTAATGTCTACGTTTAGGCAAAACATGAACTATTCCCATTAAAAAAAAAATATATATAAATATGTGTTTGAGTAATATTGGTTCAGGATTTTGAATAAAGCTAGGAGGTTTTTTGTCACCCAGTATTTTAAAATGTAGAGTGTTGTATTGCCGCTGAAAAACTTCTATATCTGAACCACTATAATTAATAAAGAATTTTTATTGTAAACCTTTAAAATTCATCTAAGACTTTTACTTTTTTATAAAATAATATTATGTCATACGGTTTCTCTCAGAAATAAAAGGTTTTTTTTGATACTACACCTTTTTATGATGAAATATTTAAATAAGAAAATTGTATTCTACTAATGAACAAAGTAATTGCTCCTATTTTGTGAAAAATCTGTAACTTATTTCAACAACAACCTGGCAACACTATTCTAGGGGTTGAAGCGAAGAGGTACGGTTGTAAGAGGCAGGGGAGGTGGTGAGGGGGCTAATTTTCCGTCTAGTGCGCTAATTGAGGCGCCGGCGCACCCGGCCGTGAAAATAAGCGTCAGCTTCGTGTTTACCCTAAAGCTGTGCTGACATGAAAGTAATTTACCTTGATATTTTTTAAAATATCAAGTTTCCACGCTGGGCTGGGAGTGAAAGAAAAATATAGAATGTACCAGCTGCCAACTCTTTCCAGGCCTACTGTAAAAGTCAGTAAGTGGGTCTCGAGAGTTTGTACAGCAAAACCCTCGTGTCCCACAATGTATTACATGCTTAAGTTCTGTATTATAAATTCAATATGGTGGACCGCCCAAGATGGCGGAATAGTAATTTTAACTCACACTCCTATATGGGTATCGAATGAATGAGTTTGCTAACTCCCAGTTGCAGAACCGTCCATTAAAATTAATGCTACTTTAAATGACATACTGTTACCTTTCTACTTGTTGGCGAAAAAAAGGATGGCATTAAATTTTAACAAAGCTTTAACTTTTCTGCAGCTGACTGCCAGAATTTTTTTTTTAATATTTTTTATAAAAGCTTGTTTTTAAAATAGCTTTGAATAATTAACATAAAATAGCATCATATGGTTTTATGGCCATACTTTTCTCTGTGTACCTCGTCAAGGATTAAAATAAAATGGATTTGCCAGACTGTTTAATGTAACATCTGTATGAACGAATATGTATGTATTTATTTTTTTAAATGTAACTTTGAATTACTTTAAATAAGCGCTCGTAGCCCAGTGGCTCTCGCTGATCTCAACCGATCAGTGAGGTAAAGCAACGTACACAGAGGCAGGGAACCTGATGGGTGACCAAAGTGGCAATTTATCACGAGCGTTTCCGTGCTTCGGAGGGCACGTTAGGCTGTCAGTCCCGGCTGTTGTCGATTAACTACAGTCGTTAAAACCAAGTCAGAGGCCATTGTGCGGTTTGAAAACTCTAACACCAGGGTTAGCCAAGTTCGCCACACACTTGACTATACCCACACGATAAGAAGAAGAAGAAGACTTTAAATAACATCTTGAATCCTTACTTCCTTACTAATATTATAAATGCGAAAGTAACTCTGTCTGTCTGTCCGTCTTTCACGCCGAAACTACTGGACCGATTTTGAGGAAATTTGGTACAGAGATAAATTAGAGCCTAGGAAAGGAGTGGAAAGCTAGTGTTCTAGAAAATAAAGTTATTTTGACTTTTCTTTGACACAACTGACAAAGAAGTGTGGAAAAATTAGGGGAGATCTTTTTCTAGAATAGGAAAAATGTAAGAAAACGATTTTGTTCGTTTGTTTCATCCCAAGTGTTCATAAATATAAAAAAATAATATTTGGACTTACTCAAGATAAATCTAGAATGAAAATGTCAAGATCGAATCAAATAAAAAAATAAAAAATACGTTCAGAGATTGTGATATCCTGTTGACATGAGACGAGCCGCTCCCCGGAAAAAAGGACTAAACACTACAAAGCCAGGACAGAATCCTCGTTATTTGCCAGTCACGGTGTTTTGTCCGGCTTTCCGAGTTAACAGGGACGGACTTCATGGCTACTATTAATCAAATTATTCTGTTAAAAGTGTATTTGTTTTTTTTATCATTCTATCAACACTAATAACTAAAGTGAAAAGATTTGATTGTTTTTTTGCATCGAAAGCTCCGAAACTACTGGAAAATTTTTTCACCATTAGAACCCTACATTATCCGTGATGAACATAGGGTACATGATTTTCCCGAATTCTACATTATTCTTGAGTAACATAGGCTATATAATTTTTCCGAATTCCCACGGAAACGAAGTCCCGGGCGGCATGCCAGTTAACTTTAAACTGGGACAAGATAATAAAAAAAAATTACGAGACTACTTCAGTAGCAGGCTCACTGGCTCAATGACGAAAACACAATTGACTGCTTAAAAAACTATTAAATCAAGTTTTTTACAGGTACAGACAGCAATGCGTCAGCTATTACAAACGACGGCGCTATTACAAGCAAAATAAGGGCGACATTAAGTTTAACATACCCTGATGTGCCGCGCCTGTGATAGGTGTGTATAATATTTATGTAGGTATTTGGCCAGTGATTAACCGGTATACAACCGGTACACAACTTTTTAAAATCTAAAATTTAATTGAGGGTATAGTTCATCCAAGGTTATTATACCAGCTTCACCAATAGACTCATTGAAACTTAATGGAAAAATAATCAAGAGTTTTTCTGCAGCCCTATCAGTCTTGCCTGCATGAAACGAACATAAAAACCAATTCAAAAAAATCGAAACAGAAAAATCAAATAATCGTTACCTTTTCCTTGCTCCGGCTCTGTTCTTGCTACATACACAATAGCAAGGCTCGCTGCCGTATTATTTCCTTACCCTTAATATGAAAATATAAGCAGATATTCAAAAACTGTATATGAATAGAAAAAAAACGAATTTTGTTTCGACACGACAATCCCGACTCGTCTCTTTGATGTCCATCAAAAACAAATTGGGAAAATGTATTCCGGGAAAAATAGTGTTGGTTTAAAAATGAAGCATCTTTGTTCGGGAAATCTCAGTCAAGATCTTTTATATTTCTATCCTCCTTCATTAAATATTATAAATGCGAATGTTTGTGAGAAATGGATGGATAGATGGATGAACTTTTGTTGTTCCTTCAAGCAAAAGTTACTGGATGGATTTTGATAAACATGTCAGCAATATGGGTAGCTTAAACATCAGAATGGCACATAAGCTACATAATGGTCTTAAAGTCTGACGGGAACGAAGTCCTGGGCGAAAAGCTACAAATATGTCTACTATATATGTAATTACATATAAGTTTCGCGGATAAGGATTAGTGGTACTACCAAGGGTTAAATGGAAGGCCATGCTGAAAAAGAGTAATTAACACCACAGACCCGGGTGATAGAGGTCCAACTGACGTTGTTTGGAAGTGTATCTGTATATTAGGAGTTTTTTAATCGGTTAGCGAAACTTTAAGAGGTGATTCTTCCGTTGAAACTTCCACTTTCCCATAAGAAACTCATTTGAATTTTTTTAAAAAAAGGTCCGACTTCTTTTATACAAATACAATACAATAGTTATTTTGTTATACAAGAGTGCAAAGTTACTTTTTAACCGCGTGCTCAATTTTGATGACCGAGCAAGCGAAGGATTCTAAAATAGAATCACGAGCGCAGCGAGGTGAAAAATCTTTGCACTCGAGTGCAACACGTAACTTTTCATCCCACCTCAGCGAGGAAATGACTAAATGCAAAAAAAAAAAACATTCACAAAGGGTTAACAATATGACGTAAAAAGAAAATGGCGCGCGCAAAGCAAATTAAAAAAGTACACCAAGGAGGTTCCAAGTCTGAGTTTTTAACAAATTAAAAAAGTTGTATGATAAATTCGGCACCATAGAGGTAGAGAAGTAAATAGGTTTAATGATGTTTTGTATTCACAAAATTAGTGCATAAATTGCTCTTAATTCAAAACGGCTTTTGCACTCAGATATCGAATAGCAATAATACTCTTTCCGAGATGGGGGGATGAAAATATACTTTATTGCACACCACATTACAGAACATGATACAGAGTAAAAGTTACATTATGGACAGTAATAAAGTTAGGGTACAAAAGGCGGCCCCATTGCTAAGAAGCAATATCTTATCGGCAACCTTTGGGTGTGGAGAAGACGATACTACACCATATAAGTGTGAGTGCAAAAATACATACATATATTATACATACAATATACCTAACATAAATAAATAAATAAATAATTTGTATATTGTAATCTATGTTCTTCGGAAACAGTTGTTCACTATATAGTGGGCTATTTTATGTCCTTAATTTTTGTAAATAATTTAAAGTCACCCTGCATATACGTTTTCTAGAAATAACTGCAATACTGCGTTGCGTACCTCACTAAAAGTCCCAATCAATAAACTGCATGTATATTTGTATACAAATTAGATATTTATCTCTTTGTTTTGTTGCAGATAATTTTCAAAAGTGCTTTTCGTTGCAATGGCAATTGTCAACTATTGGCACTAAGCCAATGTCAACTACTGGCATTAAGCCAATCTCTAGTTTCTCGTAACTGACATATCGACAGTTTAACTCATAATTGACGTATATTGAAACACAATCAGATATACATAATGAAACATGAATACTTCCTATAATATCTTGCGGCAAATAATCTAATCGTTTTGGATGGCGAATGATTGGACCAGAACTTTTCTGTAAAGCAGCACAGACTTTAAATTAAATATTCTTGATTCTATATCCAACACACAGTGGTTGGTTTCTTTGTGGTAATACAATTTTTTGTATCTACCCTCTCGATGCTCACTAATTTTGTTTTACATAAGTATAGTTTAGTGTGCCAATAGAAACGAATGTATTTTTTTATTTACAAATAAATATCTCAAACCAGAATACTAAACAAATTGCAGGCCTTCCCACCTTATTGTGTGAGTAAAATCAAGTCTGTAGCGAACCTGACTAACCCTGGTGGTACAATTTTCGATCCTCAAAATAACAGCACTCTACAATGCGATTGCGGAGAAACGCGCCGTAGTTAAATGTAAAAAAAGTGTCAAAATGACAATGCCAGAGGGCGAGCAAGCCTTTGCGCGGTGCCCTCGCGCAGTCAAAGAAAAGTTTCACTGTCATGTGAGTGGCGTGACGTGAGTTTGTCGCGGGCCATGCTAGCTATGCAGGTCACGTTTCGTCAGCTTCATGGCATAATCTACTTAATTAGTTTTCACAGAGCCTCATCTTATGTAGTTGTTTTCTTTTAATTTGTTTACAGAGAAACACCGCCTAAAGCGGTATAACGCCTTTGTTATAAAAATACCCAATTAAAGAGAGTGACAAATAAATATCTGCCTTTGTTTATTTGAAGCAGATAATTTTGAAAGCTGCAGTTGCAATCGACGAGTGTTGGCAGCGTGCCAGGAACTAATCAATGTTTATTGTGCTGGACACATTGACAGCCCGATAGCAGGGGCCGTTTGTACGGAGGCCAGCGCATCAGGTTACTCAATTTTCATTGTAAAACCGCTCTTATCACAACAGCACAGAGTGCACGCGTGTGGTGGCCTAAGTTGCGGCCGTCTGTACGCCAATCGGAAATGCATTCTAACTAACCTAGAAATATACAATTACACATTTCGTTGTAGGTTTTATGAGTGAGAAAGCATGTAAAATCAAAAATAAATATTCGTTGTGCTCATATTTGGTGATATTGCAATTTGAATACAATTTTTAGCTGTTATGTAGACATATATACTTAATGAAATTATGCTTTACTAGCATCCGGCTTGGTACTTCGTTCCCGTGGAAATTAGGGAAAATTATGTAGCCTATGTTACTCAGGAATAATGTAGCATCCTAATGGTTTCTAAGTTTATTCGTTACATACAAAAATACAAATTTTTCCTCTTTATAATATTAGTATATAGATAAAATTAAGATTAGGGCTTATGACAGTTTTACACCAAAGTAAATAAGAACAAAGGAAGAACAAAGGAGGTTAGCTCTTTCCAACTTTTCCTTCCCAAAGGTTGCCTGGAAGATATTGCTATCTTAACTTTTCTGTTTAATGTTTAAATCTGATTTTAGAGCGGGTTTTTCTAAAATCAAATGCGTTTCAATGGCGGGGGAATATCAATGGTGGCTGTTCCATCCCTTTTAGGTGGCCAACCATGAGAACCATCCTTTTATACATTTGATGACGTCTGCTTTGACTGGTGGCGCCACCGCCAACTGAATGTTGAGTTGCAAGGTAATTTGCGCCAGTTTCGATAGTTCTCAATTTTACCACTTGAACGGATATAATTTTCCACGTTAAAACTATGTGAGTCACCGACTTCAATCCCAACAACAGTTCGAACAAAGTAGATGACTAGTATTTTTTGCAGACTACAATGTCTATTGGCAGATAACCATTTTCACTCATTTATTTAGATGTAGTTATTTTTTTGTTTTTGTTGATTTTTTTAAAAGTGCTGAAGCATTTTCGATAAAATTTGTATGGGATGACCTCTAGAGTATACTCTTTCGAACAAAAAAGAATTTTCAAAATCGGTCCATAAATGGCGGAGAAATCGGTGCACATACATAAAAAAAAATACATACAGTCGAAACCTCCTTCTTTTTTGAAGTCGGTTAAAAATGGTCGCCATTGTCATTCCACCGCCATTGAGATGCCAATTAGCCGTGTAGCTGCCTTGTGGATATGTTGGTGTATGTGATTGCAGGTAAACTGTACAAACAACAGCATGTTAAGTTACCCATTTGCACTACGAAAACCTACAAGTGTGATAAAAGTGACGTCCGATGTGCTGCCGCGTGCACAAGAAAATTACAAAGGAACCCAAATGTTCTGCGTAAAAACCTTCATACCTACCTCTCCGGTACACGGTGCCCCTACTTTTTCCAAATGTTTAAGAATTCATTTCTTCGGAACGTAAATTAAAGTCTAGAATAATAAATGCGAGGCGCCGTGAGTTTCAGTTCATAAATAATTCGTGAGTGTGTCAGTGGGAAATCCAGTCTGTGTAGAACTGGTATGAAATGATGTACTGTGTTTTAATTATAGCGAAATCTTGTTTAAATTTAATTAAACTAATCTCGCCATGTTTCTAGATATCTTTGGTTTGTGTTCAACCTCTTGAATCAAAATTATAACAAGCTTACCAATTCATTACGATATAAATTCTAAAAATCATTTATTTCAAAGAACATTGAATTTTGCTTATAGTACGTCAATTATATTTGCTTATCTGTTCGCAACGGTGCAGTCTTCCCCTGAGAAGAATAGACAAGAAATTTTAAGGGTCGCTTTTATTAAATAAAGTTGAAAAGGTCTCGCAGATACAAATATAACCGTGATAAAACAGCAACCCGTTAAATTAAATCAATTTAAACCAAATTAAACGCAATCCGACTGCTGTGATCGGATTGACAGGGCGACCTGACTAATATTTGCCTAATGAAACGTCAAAACGTAAAAGATTGACTAGTTAAAAAAAGAACACAGCATGGAACAACTGGCCTTTTTTATAAAATTGTATATGTAAAGCTTACAGCTTAAAATAACTATTTGCATACGTAATTTGCAAATTACAAATTTTCGCCTATAAGTACCTATATAACTTTTTACAGTTTGGCCTTGATCGACGGGTCCTGGGTTCGATTTCCAGTCGGGGCAAACGTTTGTGTAAAAAGCAGATGTTTGTTTTCGGGTCATGGGTGTTTGTGTCCGTCTTTATGTATGTTCCGAGGGACCCACGACACCAGTGAAAACCTTAGTGTAGAACTTTGAGTGTGTAGAGTTTTTTTTTTAACTAGGTTAGTTGATTTGACTTACAGCTTAGAAAAAAGTAAAACAAAGCTGCGCTGTGCCGTAAAACTGAAATACCCCCATTCCAACTTATCCTATTTGGCATCGAACTACGTCATAAGCAGTAACGCCATATGACGTCACTTATCTAGAGGAATTATTCTAATTTCCTCTTTTTATCTCCCTTTTCTGGCGTTGTCTGTTCCATCTCGATGTTTTCTTGTTACACCTAAATGAGAAAAGGTTGCCGCAGAGAAAATATTCGCGTGGTATTTTGTTTCGTTACAGTCGTATGTTCAAAGGCAAGCCACTAAAATGTAACAGGCTGTAGGTTAGGTACATTGCGTTGTATTATGAAAGTTTTGGTGGGTAACTAAAATAGTTTGTCAGGTAGTATACAAAATAGTTGTAGGATTTTTCTGTAAAATGTTTCAGTTTTAATAAACTTCATTCTCATAAAAAAGACAGAAAAGTCGATTACATGATAAAATAAAACAAATTCTGAGTACAATACATTTGGATTTCATACACATTTCATCATCATCATCATCATATCAGCCCATTGCAGTCCACTGCTGAACATAGGCCTCCCCAAGGTGCGCCACTTTGCACGATCCTCCGCTGTTTTCATCCAGCCACTACCCGCTATTTTCTTTATGTTATCTGACCATCTGGCTGGGGGGCCTCCTACACTACGTTTGCCAAGACGTGGTCTCCATTCGAGAACCTGTCTACTCCAACGCTCGTCGGTTCTGCGACAAACATGGCCAGCCCAACTGCCACTTCAGCTTGCTACACTTTAGCTACTATCACTCCGGTTTTCTGTCGGATAACCTCGTTTTGGATTCTATCCCTTAGCGAGATCCCGAGCATGGAGCGTTCCATAGCTCGCTGAGCGACGACGTGCAATTATTGGGCCAACCTCACTGCCATGTTCTACATTTCACTTGTCAATTTGTTTTTACAGTAATTAGTCCTTGTATTTTGAGTCACTTGAGACACTCACAAAGATATAAACAGCATTTTAACCAACCTCAAACAAAAAAAAGGTTATCAATTCAACCCGAATGTATATCATATTGTCAGAATTGAAGTTTTACCAGTTTTACAGTTAAATTTTTTTGACGAACATAAGTGTGTGTATTTTCTGTGTTTACTTATAGTTATCCTATAACCTATAAATAGGATTGTAAAAACTATATTTTAGTTAGACTAGATGTAGTCTTACTTAGGGAACAGTGCAAGTTTAATCAAAATCTGTTATGTAGTTTTTGAGATAGAGGCCTTAAAAAATAGTAGTCATATTTACTTTAGATTTTTTAAAGAATACATTTCTTCTTTTTGTTTTTAATTGACGGTCAGTACTAATTGTGTCATTAGATATAACCGTTATAGAGGCAATATTTTCGTCAACCTGAAGACCTCTTTTGAAAAGGTTCTTCCAACACCAGTTGTAGCTTATTTTTGGAATAAAATAGCAATTTGAATAGCACATTGCAGGGACTCGAATCCGTTTGAGTACCAGTCTCTTCCGCCGGCACAAAGCGCGCGCCAGATGACCGATTACGCGAACCGATCGCTACTAGGGCTGCGTCTGGCTAATTACAATACAATACATTACTCTTTATTGCACACCAAAAAAGCTCAGGCGTAATAGCTTACAAGGAGGTATCAACCACTATGTAACAGTAGCTATTAAGTATATTGAAAATATTTTTTTTAATCATGAAAACAAAAACACGTTCATCTTTTAGTGTATAATGCAGCGACCTTACTGCTACAAAGCAATTTCTTCCAGGCAACCAGGGGGTGAAGGAAACCACACAGAAGGCAAAGTGGTAGACGAGCAAATAGTTAAATAAAATAAAAAAGATAATTTTACCTAACAGCAGGGATATTCCGCGAATCGATGGTGTTTCAATGGCAATGGAAAGAAAACGGTGATCATACTAGCAGTTCAACTGGCGAAATTGAGAACTATCTTTCATATTTCACGCCAATCAGATGACGGCAAAACTTTACTTTGATTGCGCGAGAGCACCGTGCAAAGACTTGTTCGCTCTCATTTCCACACTTTTTTGACATTTGATCGCGGCGCATTTCACCGCGATCACGTTGTGTTTAGCTGCAGGGCCCTCTAAAAAAACAGTGGACAAATCATCGACAACCCTGCGTTGGATATCAATCAACGTCGGCACAAAGAAGAAATGCTTTGCTGCGAAGGAATTTCTTTTTAATTTGTTGTCGATCTTTACAAATGTTTTCATATTGTTTGCTTTTGTAGTCTATTCGCTACTTAAATTTCGATTAAATTTTTAATATTCTTCGAAATCGGTCTGAGAGCATTAAAAAGAGAAAATAGGAAGTACCACCTGCTTTCTTACAAAATCATTGTGATTATATTTTGTAATTGACAACTTATCGCTACAAGTTACAATAATAATATGAATACAAACATACACAACAAAAAACACATAAGGAAAAAGAAAGAAGTAAAGAACAAAAAGGCGGCCTCATTGCTAGGAAGTAATTTCTAAATGATAACAAGTTTTCATTGTTTTTTTTCCTAAAACGTTTGTTGCCTGTGCCGACGTAATGATTCAAGATAGAGTGCCAGCTCGCTGTTCGTTTGTTGCCTGTTAGGCAGCATACAAAGGCCAGAGTACCTAGATGGCTGACCAGCGATTCAAAAGTAGAGCATTAACTATTTAGCATTACAAAGGTCGGACAAATAAATGTATTCAGCAAAACTTGTCGAGAATGTAATCAAAAATTCAGTGTGTAAATGTCGACACGCTCAAAAAACTAATACTTCAGGCAGGTCAGTGGATACCGTAGTTGGTATTTGTGGAGTTATTGGCACATCGATCAACTCGGACCGTGATGGATGCCCGGGATTTCAGCTAATATTACTTTTATTAAGAAACGCCGAGACTTTATTAACACAGATGTCCTTCCGATAGAGAGTTTTTAGACTTATTTTTGGATAAAGTTCCTCTCCCTCATCCATCATTCAAAGAGCTATGCTCTTGTCAGTGGAGTCATCGCCACTCTTCTTTATTTTGTTTTTCTCCTTAGTTCTTCTCTTAAGCTTAATATACTTCATGTTACCTTTATAAGTTTTGACCCTCAATAAATTAATTTCATTTTTACATCATTGAAAAGTGACTAAGTTTCACCATTGAAAGAGCCATTTTTTGGCTTGTTAATTCTCATTGCTAAACAAAGTCCTCCTCTGTGTCACAAGCATCAAATTAATGGTAAGTTTAATTTCATATCGACGGCTTCCTGCTGATAACTGCATTGAAAAAAAAAAAAAAAAATCTACCATTAGGTGTCTATCGAGCAATATTCTAACCTAGCAATAAGGTCAGTTAATAATACTGTATGTCTCTGTGTGTAAAATAAATAATATTGTATTTTACTGTAATTATTTTAAAAATATTAGAATCAAGGCACGTTTTAGTCCCCACATGGGGTATTTTTGATACAGGGTAAACACAAAAATAATATTCCAGTAAAATATTCCTTGAATTGGCTGTTCTGCACGCTATTTCCAATATCACATGTATGAAACAACAAGCGTAAACCCAATACAAAACTAAAAGATTACAATGATGCAACGTAGCCACTTGATACGTGCATTCACGTCACGTTCAACGTATTCCATCGAGCTACGTATTCAGTAATAGAGCCTGCGTGAGGCGGCTACGTGCGCGTTTAAAGGTTTAGCTTAAAGGCTTAAGGCACGTAAATAGTACCCTTACTTTGAAAATTACCTGTTTGGCTTATTATTTTGGCCATGAAAATTAATATAGTTTTCCGCCTGCGTGGTCGTCCATTAGTCCCGAAAATATCCACTTTTTATTATTATATGACGTAGGCATGGCGTAGGATAAGGTATACCTATTACTGTTGTGTGACATCATAATTAAAATCCAACTATACGTATATGTTTGTATGAAAGTTTTATACCCCTATTTCCCCTGCAAGTTCATCATAGATATATAGATTTTTTTGATGAGTTATCTCCACAGTAAGATATATAAAAGATTTTCCTTGAAAGCGATGCTTGAATATTGTTACTCGATAAAAGAAGAGTCACGCTCGCCTATGTTGGTGAAATAAGTAAACATCAATAACCAAACTCAATTTTTGACGACAAACAATAACTTCGTATCTCCAGAAAAGAGCAAAGTAATGTTTAGTTCGACGGAGAGCTTAGCCTCGGCTTTAAGCTTATACTTAGAATAATATTCCTTCATAGATCAGGAATTTTGGCTGAAGCTTCCTCCCCAAGGAATTTTCTTAGTAAAAGTGGTATTCTGATGTGTGAGTTTTATAAAATATAAATTAAACGAAAGAATGTTCTGATAACTGCTATTCTACGTAACTTTTTAATATACAATCATTATACAAAATCATTTTAGAAGATATATGTGACAACAACATCCACACATTCATCCATCTTCATAAAAAAAATCTATCTGATATCTGACTACCTCAATGGGATGCTTATCTATTAGATGTTAAGATATAATATAAGAAGATGTTTATATCGTTATATAAAACAAAGTCCCCCAGCCGCATCTGTCTGTTTGTTTAATCGCGATAATCTCAACAACTACAGAACCGATTTTCATACAGTTTTCACCAATGGACGTAGTGATTCAAGATAGTACGTTTATGTTTATAACCATTCACGTTTTTTGTAAATTGCGGCAAACTCCAAGCGAGTCTCTGGTGTGTGAATGAGATTGATAAACTCCAACACCGTATGACTGATCACCATGAAAATTGGCACAACAAAGCATTTTTTATGGAAAAAAAGAAACATTGTAATGTTACTTTTCATGTAACATTGTAATGTTACATGTTTGTTGGTAGTGACGCTGCCTCTTGATCGGCGGGTCTTTTTACACAAATGTTTTCCCCAGTCGGGGAAAACATTTGTGTAAAAAGCAGATGTTTGTTCTCGGGTCATGGGTGTTTGTGTTTGTCTTTATGTGTGTTCCAAGGGACCCACGACACAAGGGAAAACCTTATTGTGGGCCTTTGAGTGTGTAGCGTTTATTTACTTTTCTCGTGGCGGGTAAATGATGCATGAGGTCATATGTGGTAACACAAAAAAAAAACAATCTGCGATGAATTACGTAAGTAAAAGTAAGGTTCATCTCACTGGAAAAGCTTTATATAAAACCTATATTTTTAGAAAAAAATCCATAAGTACTTCTAGTTCCGAGGACCGAAATATAACCTAACCTAACTTTTCTCCAACTTCCGACAGTCGACAGTATTTGCTCGGATGCCAAAGTTATCTAATTCCACTGCATGGTGTTATAAGAGTAATATACAGTGTGGAGCGAGATGTTATTCTGTCACAGTTATATTTTTGTCACAAGTTTGTTGACTCCATTTGTATTGAGTGGGTGGTTACTGGTTATAGGTAAATTGAATATGTGGATGAAGTTGGAGAACTCTGCTTATTTTGGCCTAATGTTTGGTTTTAAAGCGCTCATAGCCCATTGGCGTTCACTACTCTGAATTGATTAGTAAAGTTAAGCAACGTATACCTACGAAGCAAGAAACTTGATATTCTCGCGTTATGTATTAAATGACGTTACTTTAAATTAGTTAGCAAAACTTTAGGAGGTGACTCTCCCTATGAAACTGAACAACTTTCCTTAAAGAACTTATATGAAATTCTAAAAATTTCCGGCTTTTCATACAAGGAAAATCAGCTGATCGCACAAGTTATATATTTCTTTTAGGTTTCGATCTAATTCGTCGGGGAAAGTTGTACAGTTTCGTGGGCTAATTCACATCCTTAATTTTCATTAATTTTTTTAAAGTCACCCAATATACCTCAAATTGGATTGGTAGGGTGAGGTATAAAAGGTTACATACTCGTACATGTTCGGGTACGAGCGCAGTCACATATTACTTCCCACACTTGTTTCGTTAACAAATAATTAAAAAATATAATTCTAAAATTCTAATGACGTAATGGTTTGTAAGTATTTTTTTGTTTTTGTTTATTTTTTTAAAAGGACCACTTCAGCAGGCCGAGTACGATAGTGACAGCGCCGCAACAACACCGCGGTCCTATGTCAAAATGTCAACATTGACAACGCCGTAGGGCGAGCAAGCCTTTGCGCAGGACCCTCGCGCAATCAAAGTGAAGTGTCAGCGTGAGCCGAGCGCGAGTTTGTCGTTATCGTGCTAGAGCTGCAGCAGGAGTATACTATTTCGAACAAAAGAAGAATTTTGAAAATTGGCCGAGATATCGCGTAACATACATACGAAAAAACATACAGTCGAATTGAGAACCTCCTCCTTTTTGAAGTCAGTTTGAAATAGTCCCAATTCTTTTAAGAATAAACTACTGTCACCATTTTTTATTTCATATTTCATTTATAACTGTGACCTACCGACATATCTGTGACCAAATTGCCCCAACCCAGGGTAGACAGGGAAGGTGCAGCAAAGAAGAGTTGGAGGGGGGGGAGGTAGTTCCAGTAACTAGTGGATCGACGTAAGATTAGCGACTGAATAGATGGGTTGCATTTTGAAGTACCTTTGGTGCATTCGATCGGACTATCTTGGCTCTTATTTCGCTATATTTAAGGATGATTTTTGAGTGTACGATCTGTCCAATGGCACTAGAGAATTCAAAACGAAAGTTATCGAATGCGATAGTATGAAGTTTAAAGCGCTTGGACGATGTTTAAAAATGTGTTGAAAAATTATCCTTCACGTTTAGATTCTTTGCCGGGTATGTGATGAGAGTCAAGGGTTTAGCTTCAAGCTTTTGAATTGAACTATACCTATAAATAAATAAATAAATAAAATAAATAAAATTTCTTTATTTCAGGTATAAACCCATATTACATCATATTTAAATACACATTAATATATAATTAAAATAATTTAAAATAAACAATAAAAAAAAAAATTTAATACAATGTTATTAAAAATAGAATAATAACAATTACAAAATATTACATGTCAGGAGAAAGAATGTCAAAATATAGAATTATTTCAAATAATCAATAAAAAAAAAAATAATCAATATTTAAAATAAGTTATATTTTATCACATTAAAATGCTCGTCGTAGATATAAAAATTGTCATAAACTGACCTGATAATTTTGTTCAGAGACGCACGCGCACGTTCTTCAAACGAGGCTCTCATCCTTCTCATTACCGCATAGAAATCATTAACTCTGTTCTCAGCGAACATACCTGACGCGCTACACCGCCACGGCAGTCCCAGCATACCCCTAAAGGCGTTGTTGTACTGTACTCTTAACGTATGGTAAGAGCGGTGAGTGAAGTTGTACCAGATGTGTCCGGTATAGAACGCCTGGCAGTACGCTTTGAACAGGGTTATTTTTACTTGTTTAGAGCAGCGGGCGAAGCGCCTTGCTAGCATGTTTGCCCGCATGGCCAACGACCGTCTTTGTCGCTCAAGGTCGTCGTCGTCCTTGAGGTACTCCGAGACTATGTGACCTAAATATTTAAATTTAGGTACCATTTTAATTGGTTCACCCCGCAAATAAACTGGAGGTACATTTTCGGGTCCTTTTTTATATTTAAAAACTATCATTTCCGTTTTCTTGACATTATATGTAAGAAAATGAGTCTCGGCGTACTGTTCACAGTATGTGATCAGTTTTCTTAAACCCCTAATTGAAGGACTCAGCAACACCATATCGTCAGCGTAACTCAGGTTGTTTACTAAGATGTCATTAACGTAACAGCCAACTTTGGTATTGCTAAGTCCCTCAATCAGCTGATTGACATATAAGTTGAACAGGACAGGCGACGTCAGCCCCCCCTGTCTAACGCCACATTCAAGTTTGTAGGTATTAGAAAACTTTTGCCCCCACCTTACTACATTGGTTTGGTTTCCATACCAGAACTCCAACAGGCTAACTATATTCTCAGGAACACTAGTTTGTCTAAGTTTGCTCCAAAGAATTTTATAATTTATAGTATCAAAAGCACGACTTAAGTCAAGAAAGCACGCGTACGTGGATGTATTTTTCTTTAGGTAACTTTTGACCGTGTTTTTTAACGCGAATATAGCCATGTCCGTTGAAAGACCGGCACGGAAACCAAACTGCGCGTCGTTTAGTTTAATATTTTTCGTTAGATTAGGGTTGATAAGTCTTTCAAGTATTTTTGAAAGAATTGTAGCTAAAGAGATAGGGCGGTAGTTAGACAGGCTAGACACGTCGCCGGTTCTGTTCTTTACTAAGGGAACTACAACAGTCTTCATGAGAGCCTCGGGCAAGAAACTGTGTGATAAACATGCATTGTATAACGTTGCCATCCTTTCAAAAAGTAGCGGTCCGCCATGTAAAATGTGTTCTACTGATAAGTGATCGTGACCGGGTGATTTACCCCGGCGCATGACCCGCACACATTCGTATACATCCCGCGCCGTAACACTGAAGCCCCCGCTCGCTCGCCCCCCCAATGAATCCAGCCCGTGCGCATGCGTCTCATCGTCATTACATAATAATAATAAGTCTGTCGCATTTACATTTACATTGGCCGGTTTTACATTAAATTGAGACACAAACATATTGGCGATTTGCGTAGCATCTTGACAATTATTTACAGACAATGGAATGCTGGGTTTATGACTTAGGTTTTTAGTACATTTCCAAAACTTTGAAAAATCCTTTTCCTTTCTGTACTTGGCTAGAATTTCCATTTTTATCTTTTCTTGATTATTTTGGCAGTAACGTAACTTACTTTTGAATTCCTTTCTACTATTTAACATTTCATTATAAACATAACCTTGTTTTGGACACTTATGTAAAAGCCACATTTGATAGGTTAGTCTAGCCTGGCTGTGGCTATTTTTAACATGAAAGTTCCAACCAGGTAACTGTCTCTTTTTTATTACAGATTTGCCTATATAAGAATTTCTTGCAGCCATAGATATACTATGAATAATTTCATCATGAAGTTTATTTATTTGAGCAAGATGGTTTAGATTTTTACAATTTTTTGTGTCACAGTTAAGTTCAGAGAATTGATTGTTAGATAAATATTCATTGCATAATTTCACATATTTAGATTTCTGTTTCATGTCTCTTTCACCCCATACAATTTTATTTACATTCTTATATTGGTCGTTATGACACGTCTTAGACCTAATAATATTTAAGTCACATTCAAAGGCAATAGGGAAATGATCCGACCAGTATACATCGTAAATAACAAAAACATTACTAATGAGTTGTAACGCGCTCTGCGTGGCAACACAGTGGTCGAGCCAGCTGGTCGTACCGTGCGCATCGCTTCTATATGTGTATGTACCTGATGATTCACCCAAAATATCAAAATCAGCACATACCCAGTCCTGGTCCGTACAGTAAGACTTAAGTTCGTCTCCGAATAGGCTGTTCACATCCGCGTTATAGTCACCAAACATAAAAACACTTTCCACATCGTTATCTTCTACGATTGCACTTAATTTACCTAAGCATTCGGTGAATAGGGGTAGGTTATCCGCGCACTCTGTAGGCATATACACCGACATCACTAATAGGCTACTATTATTATTATACATTAGACGCACTGCAGCGATACGTTTCGAACCACTTTCTACCGGCACTGCATTTGAGAATAGACTCCGCCTCCACAGCAACGCGACTCCTCCGTATGGTCTCCCTTTTAGCGTCTTAATCGCCGTGTCCATTCCAGAGACGCCATGATACGCGAAGTCAGGGTGTATACTACTCAGGTAGTCTATATCGTCGGGTAGCAACCATATCTCTTGCAGTGCTATGACGTCATACTTAGTACATAAGTCTCTAATGTGTAGTTGACATCTCGTGACGGATCTGCAGTTAAAACTAATCATACGTACTTTGCTACTATTCATAGTCATAGTGGGTTTTCTGCTTGTTTAGTAGTGATCCTTTTCTTAGCTCGGAATCCTCTAAATTCTATACCTACTGGCCAGAAGTTTTCGCTAGCAAAAGTGCTGTACTTGTAGCTTAGAATCGTTATTTTAAACGATGTAAATGGTCTCTGTTGCGATATTAATTCAACCGCTATAGCTGTTTCGCCAGATTCGGTTATAAAATCAATAATATCTTTTTCTGTAGTACACTTATCAAAGCGTGTCACGTATAAGTATGAATATCTCGCGGCCACTTTAATTTTACTGGATTCAATAGCAGCTTTTCCTTGGTTATTTCTAATATATGGTCTTCGTTGGTATGATCCCGTTTGCTTGTTTGAGGGACGTGAGGCAGGGGTTTTCGACCGCTGAGGTTCCCTCGCCGTTTTCGCAGAAGCTGGAGGCGGCTGGGGAGGCCGTTGCGCTCGCGCTGCGGCCCCCGCGGTCACAGCCGCGGCTGCTGGGGCGGTCGGACGAGACTTGACTTTCGACCTCCGACTGCGCGGGGGCTCAGGCACGGCCGCCTTTTGGGCGTAGGTAGGGCACGGCACTCGCGGGGGTAGTGGAGAAGACTGCCCAAGTGGCGGGGCCGCGGTCGGCGAAACGATCGATATGACCGTTGAATTTAATAATGAAGTACCCTCTTCAGCACTTAAAAACTTATTGTTCACTTTTTGTACGCTTAGTTCTTTGCGAATATCAGCTACTTCTTTTTGCAGGTACTCCGTCTCAGATTGCTGGGAATATGTCGTTTTTATGATGTTTACGTCTTGTTTCAAAAGAGTGAGGTCCTTGAGGAGACTGGTGACATCGACGTAATCAAATGTAACTGGTGGTAGTCTGCTCAGATTTAAGGCCACAAAAGTTGGTAATTGGTCAGGTTCAGCTTCCTTGAGCGTCGTAATAATGTCTTGAAGATCGCGTTTATTTTTACCGTCACCTTTTCGCAAAGTTTGACGGTTTGTCAATTCGTTTAGGATTCGCTTCGCACTTTGCACTTCTTTTTCAGTAAAGTTACTGTCACAGATTCTCAACATCGAGATTTCGTCCATTAAATCAAGTTTGTTGCTAACAAAACAAAGTAGTTCGTTGATTACTACACGACAACTATTACACTTCGTCATTTTGTTTAAACGTTAGACAGGAGCGTGTGCGCATGACCGGTCGCACCTGATGCGCGCGACAGACTATATAATTAATGAATTGAGAATTAGTTTTGAAAGAGAAAAGTAACAACAAAAACAGAACACACACTCAGGAATCTGAGCTTGAGTGCTTTAGAGTGACAGTCGGTTTTGTAGAGGTTTTGTACAATTTTATTTGTTATAATACCACCCCACTTCTTTCCGTGGGCATCGTAAGAGGCGACTAAGGAAACACAAATGAGACCTGCCTCCTATTAATCCACCTCAGGCAACGACACTTCAATTTGTTCTGAATCTTAGGTGGCGTCCTATGGTCTCATGCGGTGTGGTAGGCTCTGTAAAGGACCGTCTGGTACGCGACCACCCTCCTACCGAAGTCCGATGCCAAACAGCTTGCTGTGTTCCGTCGGTGCGTGGGAGTACCAGTGCTTTAATAGGCATTTTCTGGGTTAACTCGCTCCATCGTCGACCTCATCTGTGACCTAGGTCAAGATTGAGGTCAAGAGTTAACCCATCTTATAATTAAAAATAAAGAAGTTCTTTTTAGTAATAAGAGTTTCGAAAGTAGAAAGATACCATAAGGAGAGTATAAATAGAGGAACATGTAATATGTAGCCAGTTTTATTTTCTTAAAAATTTATAATAAAATATTATTTAAGCAGAAGTCTAAAAACGGTTTGAATGCATCACTTTTATTCAAATACGAATGAATAAAAACAGGAAAACGAACAATAGGAGCAAAACTGGGAAAGATAAAGAAGGTTGAGAACAAGACACACTCAGCCTGATGGAAAAGGTTACAAGCCCTTGTCTCCTAGTCCAGCTTAGAACTGTATGTAAATTGAGACTCACGTGACATGCCGCCGTAAAATGGATCCTTGACTCCATCCATAAATATGGAGCAGAACGACGGAACAGCGAAATCAATACGAATCGATCATTTCCATTTTAGAACATGTCTCGAAAGTGTTATGATTCTGAAATACCACAGTTCTGAAATAGCGCAGGAATTATTTACAGTTTACTAAGTTTTCTTCTACTTATCGTGTAGGTATAGTCAAGTATATGGCGAACTTGGCTAACCCTGGTGTCAGAGTTTTCAAACTGCACAATGGCCTCTGACTTGGTTTTAAATAGAATCCAATTCAATTCTTTATTGCATGTACACAAGATGTTACATATTGTCAACATGAAACCCTGTTAGGGCACTGCAACAGTCAATTCTTTGATTCTATACTTATGTATAATATAAAACATATTTTTAATTATTGGTGCATTACTTCTGGATTAGTTAATTTTAATTTAATTTTATTCTAGATAGTAAGTACTAACATAGCTTCCTTTGTTACTAACCATTTATGGGCCATGCCTGAAATAAAACCTTTTTTTTTGTATTACACACTAAGTCAGGCTTAATTGTAATTTTTTGTTATTTTTAAAGTCAAAATAATTTTTATAACTTTAGCAATTATGTTTATTTTATTTATATCACTACTTTATGTTTGTAGTCATGTAAATGTCATGTAATCGTCAATTTTTAATAGAAAATTATAATAGGTACATAAGGCAAGATTTTGGGCTCCTCTTTTCCCTCCACCACCGACGGACGAAACGTCTGTCCTTTCGGTCATACGCTTCAGACTGTATCTTGGGAGATATTGACCTGATAACCAAAAACAATTAACTTTGCCCTAAACACGCATGCCTACGCAAACATAATCATATTGCACTTAAAACCGAACCATGTTCTTCCTTTCTTTGTACAGAGGGCCGCACATTAAATTACCCATTCGTGCACTCTCTGCTGTTGCGATGAGAACGGTTCCTTCTACGCTGGACTGGGAGTAAAAGAAAAACTTAGAATGTGCTAGCTGACTACTCTTCCCAGGCATACTGTAAAAATCAGTAAGTGGGACGTGAGGGTCTTGCTATATCATGGGCGAACGGCTGACCACCTATGTTCCATCTAATAACCACACCATTTGTGTCAAACGTGGCATTACGTGTTTTTTTAGAACCACTGATGCTCTGCCTACCCCGTTAGGGATTACAGGCGTGAGCTTATGTATGTATGTATGGGGTAACCTGATGTGCTAGCTACTGTACATTGTAAGTAAAGGTTTGTGCGGATCAAAGGCACTACTTCATTCTAATTTGAACTTTTTACTTACTTACGTCATTTTTACGGTTAGCTGGAAGAAATCCACTCCATGGGATAAGCTTGCCTTTATGTATGTGTAATTTATATCCTTTGTCAAAGTGTGGTTTTGTATGTAGAATAAAATGGTTACATACCTACATAAGTAAATTATACAATTTGGTGGATTCATTCAGAAAAACGATTAGTCTTTCTCATTGCAATTACTATTATATAATAAACTTTTTAAGAAAAAAATTAAACCGACTGCAAAAAACCGAAAAATAAAGACGAAATCATTAAATGTTCTACGTAGTACCTACTGATCTGTTTGAAGTCATTGCGAAGGCGGCCTATCAAGCTTATTTTACTTGGCACCGACTTCAAACAGATCACTAGGTACTATTCATTCATTTCATTTATTCACAATTCTTAACAATAAACATATTGTGTTGAATATATGTGCTTAAAACTACATTAATAAAAAAAAAATACAATGTAAAATTGATAAATCTAAAAATTATTAAAATAAAAAATAAAATGAAAGTACCTAGATAATTCAATAATATACTGTCAACAATATGTCATACAAATTCACTATCGTTAATAAACTCATCAATACTATAGTAACACTACGTAGAACATTAAGTGAGATCGTCTTTTTTATTTTTCTTATAAAGTTTATTTATTTTTCAACTTTTAGTGTTAACTTCGTTTGCGTGTTAATTTTTTCTTTTGGACAGATTACACTTTATTGACGGTCCATTGATTTAGTTTAAGATTTAGATTTTTACATACAAAAGTTTTTTCCCGCTAACTCCCGTTCCCGTGGGAATTTTGCAATATCCTGTAGCAACTAAGCTTTAAGTTTACTAAGGTACCTGCATGCTAAATTTCAAGCATCTAACTTAAGCGGTTTAGATTTTTCATACAAAAGGATTTTCCCGCTAATTCCCGTTCCCGTGGGAATTTCGGTAATTCCTTTCTTGGTGCACCTCTACGGTACCTAAGCTACGTCCCTTCCAAATTTCAAGTGCCTACGTTTAGCCGTTTAGGCTGTGCGTTGATATGTCAGTCAGTCAGTTTCTCCTTTTATATATTTAGATAATACAAAGACCATGAGAAACATTGTAAGTGCCTATTCAATTCTAGGGTTTCCCTCGATTTTCATGGGATGCCATCATCAGATCCTGGCATGGTGACAAAAGGACCACTTCTGGAGTATACTCTTTCGAACAAAAAAATAATTTTGAAAATTGGTGACCAAATGGCGGAGAAATCAGTGAACATACATAAAAAATAAATATACCAGTTGAACATAGAACCTCCTCCTTTTTGGAAGTCGGTAAAAAAAACCCGAAACAATAATTACCAAATTCTACCTTCACTCAATGTATTATATGTTCTACTTAATGGTACGAAAGTCTATTTTAGCTGTACAGAGGCGCCCATGCCCTACAACGCGGTATTAAAGTTTTCCTACTCGTTAGTATGTATAGGACAGGCGCTCCCTCGCTAGAGGGGTGGACCAGTCTCTACGTGGGAAGCCGGTGAAGGGCTGTGCCGGTCTAAATCAGTCGCCATCTCAAGATGACTGCTGCTGTCATTAGTGACCACAGTGTTTAGTGTTACTTCTTATAATAAGAAGGACGCAAACGATTTGTCGGAAACGGTTTCTTTGAAACCACTACACCGTTGTAGAGCATTTGTCTGCCCCACCTTTTTGGTTGGACACTGAAAATTACTGAACTTAGTTATAGTAGGTCTTTTTTACCTATGAAATTGCCGGTTTTTGAAGTGAAAACTTCTTTAGCGGCGTTGGGCACTTTTAGTATGGGGAAAAAATGTTAAACTCGCATCAGATGTCACGTGACCCTGATCGAAAATGCTTAGGATTGGGTTGTCACCTTTTTTGAAGTGAAAATTTCTTTAGCTAGAATAGAAAAGAATAGAAAAATCTTTATTTTATAGGACATTCAGGATGTCACTTAAAACAAGTCAAGATTACAAAGAAAGCAGCGTTGTGATTGTTGACTGCTATGTAAATTTATATTTTTGTTTCTGTTATTTTTAAGTTTATGTTTAGTTTTTATTTTTAGTGTCATTGTGTCTATTAATAAAGATTTATCTTATCTTGTGCACTTTGAAGTATGGGTGGAAACCCGGACGGATGGCAGCCCTATGGTAAAATTATCTCTGTGACAGTTGTCAACGATTATTCGCACATAACGCGCAAATACCGATAGACTATTTTACTGAATTCAAAATGCCGCCACTCCCGGAGTGCAACCCGTTGTTTTTTTCTCAAACTTTATTTGGTTCTTAATTTATTTAATTGAAAAGTTGGTACTACATTGTTTTTTATAGTTCTTTGCACACATGACAAATATATATAAAATCACAAACAGAAATACGACACAAAAGGTTAGCTTATCTCTAAAAATAAATTTCTTCCAGAAAAAAAAAATTGTTTGTTAAATTGTTTCTTTTTAAAACCTTGGCTATATAACGAGATACTGCGTCAAATTAATACATATTTACTTTGGATTTATTTACTGAAAACGTAGCTCAAATATAGCTCGTTTCATACGTTACCCGTTTCATTGCTTATTTTTGCTGTACCTTTGTTACAATTACCACTTTCAATAAACTAAGTATGATAAAACGGGAAAGTGCGAGTCGGACTCACGCACGAAGGGTTCCGTACCATTACCTAGAAAACCGGTCAAGTCCGAGTCGGACTCTATAAAAAAAATTATCTCTATAAAAAACGGCAAAAAATCACGTTTTTTGTATGGGAGTCCCCTTAAATATTTATTTTATTCTGGTTTTTACTATTTGTTGTTATAGGGCACATATAATTACATCATCTGCGAAAATTTCAACTGTCTAACTATAACGGTTCATGAGATACAGCCTGGTGACAGACGGACAGACGGACGGACGGACGGACAGCGGAGCCTTAGTAATAGGGTTCCGGTTTTTGCCTTTGGGTTCCATACCCTAATAAAAATTAACTTAATGTTGTCTAAGCCTTCTCACAAAATTTTGTTAAATTCAGATTTTTCATTCCCGAGAAAAGTCCAAAAACGTTAGTATGAATAATTAAGTTTTCCAAAAATGTTGTATGAAAAACGGCAATTTCATAAGTAAAGACCAATTTTTTACGTTTGGTGACTATATTAATTAGTGAAAATTAAGGATAAAATTATCCCTAAACCCCTTCTTCTTACCAGCCCATATATATACGTCCCCACCGAGGGGCACGGGCCTCCAATAATTTTAAAATGGAGAGACTATCAAAGTGACATCTCTCGTAAAATCAAAAACATTTTTATTTTTTTATTAACTACTAATGGGTTTCTTTAAACTATATTAGTCATTGTCTGACTTTTTACCGACTTCAAAAAAGGAGGAGGTTTTATGTTCGACTGTATGTATTTTTTTAATGTATGTTCACCGATTTCTCCGTCAATTATGGACCGATTTTCAAAATTCTTTTTTTTTCGAAAGATTATTATAAATTTCATCGAAAATGATTCAGAGCTTTTAAAAAAATCAACAAAAACAAAAAAATACAACAAACCAGAACATCATCTAAATAAATGAGCGACATTTTCGTTTGTGGTTATCTGCTAATTGGCATTGTAGTCTGCAAAAATACTAGTTATCTAGATTGTGCGAACTGTTGTTAGGATTGAAGTCGGTGACTCGTACGTTTTTAACGTGGGAAATTGTTAATCTAAGGTATCCTTCAACTACTGACAATATTCTAAAATGCAACAAAACCCATAACCCAAGAACAAACATTAGCTTTTTACACAAATATATTCCCCGACTGGTAATCGAACCCAAGACCCCTTGATCAAGAGGAAGCAGCCGTCATGACCCCCTCCCCTTCTTACAACTAAAGGCTCTACTGTGAAACACTCTATACCGCACCATATCTAGAAACTGTGCCATAATAAACAAAGCCAGTTCTATTTTCAGTCCATCCATCAGGGGGATTTCCGCCGGACATGGCTCTCGCAATACTTTGAGCTGCAACAGGAAATTGCACTCTGCAGTAAGGCTGCCTTTCGAAGCATTGCTTTCCGATTCAGCTTGATTCATTCTCTGTTTCGAGCTATTAAGATTAAGATGGCTTTTCGATCAGCTTCTGTTGGAGCTCTTTGAGTTGCTTCTAGAGAACATGTAGTTTCTCTACGGTAAAAGTGGTTTAAGTTGGCATTATCAAACTGAAAACGTTTTTTTGCAATAAAATACAATAAATAAATATACTTTCTTATCAGCCCATTTACGTGTCTCCACCGGGGGACACTCTTCGAAACAAGAAGGGGAGTTAGGCCATAGTCCACCACGCTGGGCTAATGCGGGTTGGTGGACCGCTCGTCTTTCTAAAACGAATTTTCTTGGACGGGCGGGTTTCATCACGATGTTTTCCTTTACAGTTGAGCAAGTGATAATTAGAAATCTGTACATAAATCCGAAAAGACGAATTTAGTGGTACAGGCTCGCACCAGGATTTGAACCCACGATCTTCGGATTACAAGTCTGGCTCATTACCAACTGGGCTATCACCTGGGTATACTTTATTTGCATAAAAGAACACATATACAGGAACTTGACAATAAACAGGCACAGCGTAAAACAAGGTCTTAGTGCTTCGTAGCACTTTCTACCCAGCAACCTTGGTTTTTACTCTTGTGTTTTTTTTTTATCTGGCTATATGTGCAACAGTGCCAGATACGTTATCTCTTACCGAGTCGCAGAATTAATTATATCCTCAACCATAGAAAATGGTCTATGTTGATCAAGATTTAGGTCAAGAGTAAACCCATTTCATATAAAAAAACAACCTTATTTCTGAAATTATAATTTTTATGAGAGTGAATCAATTTTTTTATCAAAAAACTAGCTTTCCGCCCAGGGCTCATCCCGCGTGGACTACTGGTCATATCGTGCCCAACTGTGGGATAAAATGTAGCCTATGTCCTTTCCCAGGCTTTAATCTATCTCTGTACCAAATTTCATTAAAATCGGTTCAGTAGTTTAGGCGTGAAAGACGGACAAACAGACAGAGTTACTTTGGCATTTATAATATTGGTAAGGAAATTGCCTGTGATTATAATCAAAATGGTCAGTCTTTTCTGAGAAATTAAATACAAGGTTAAATACAAGGATTTATACATTATTCTTCTTTCTTTTTATTTTTATTTATTAGGTTACCAGCGGAGTGCACACCACCACATTGAAGTACATCAAACGTTTTAAACACAAAAACTCAATGCCACTCCAATTACAGGTAACTTACGACAAGCTTAAATGATTTATGATCTCATATACGTCCCAACGGTTTATATATAACTGGCATTCCACTCGGGACTTCGTTCCCGTGGGAATTCGGGAAAATCATGTACCCCATGTCCAACCCGGATAATGTAGGATTCTAATGGTGAAAGAATTTTTCAAATCGGTCCAGTAGTTTCGGAGCCTATTCAATGCAAACAAACAAACAAACATACAAACAATCAAATCTTTCCTCTTTATAATATTAAGTATAGATATATTATAATGAAATATATTAAAATTCTTCTTCTTCTTATCGTGTGGGTATAGTCAAGTGTGTGGCTAGCTTGTCTAACCCTGGTGTCAGAGTTTTTAAACCGCACAATGGCCTCTGACTTGGTTTTAACGACTGTAGTCAATCGACAACAGCCGGGACCGACATATTAAAATTAACTTGTATAATTATACACTCACAATAAACTGACTATTAATGCAAATAAAATTAAAAAACGTCAAAAACCACTAAAAAAGGTTTTTTTACAAATCTACAATGCTACGCCGTAGCACTCGTAGCAAACTCGTAGCGGTTGTTGTACAAATGCTACGGGTGTGCAAACATGCATGTTCAAAGGGCGAATTTTTTCACCGAAAAAAGTTTAAGCCTGAAAAAATTGCTGAATTGCTGAAAAATATTCGGATGAGAGAATTTAACTGAATTCACCTGCTTGAAATGGTTGGAACCTTACGACAGAAAATAGTTGAAAAGGTTATGTATCTTTTCACATCGTAGAATATTTGATATAGTGAGAAAAGCGTATATACCACTTTTACGATACCGGCTGGGTTGGCTGGAGGAGATTTCTTATAGACATACTAGCTTTCCACCAGGCATTTCGTTCCCGTGGGAAATCGGGAAAGTTATGCATCAATCCAGGGTGTCAGCTATCTCCATACCAAATTTTATCAAAATTTCTCCAACCACTTGAGCGTAAAGAAGTGATAAACATATAAAAAAACACACACACACATACACACACACACACATACACACACACACACTCACTCACAAACTTTCGCCTTTATAATATTAGTGTGAAGCTCGCGTTTATTACAGCGACTCTGCACAATGTTTACGGGTGTACCAAAAAAATTAAAAAATTATTTTGGCTTTTGTTATAATACACAGATCAACCAACAAAAAGGATTTGAAATCGAAGTTCCATCTATCTATGCACTCACGCCTATAATCCCTGTCAGGGTAGGCAGAGCGTCATGTAGTTCTAGAACCACTTGACAATGATTTGGAGGGTTATGATAGGTTGTCAGCCTTTTGCCCACGATACAGCAAAACCCTCGCGTCCCTTTTACTGGCTCCTACATGCCTGGGAAGACTTGGTGGTTGGCAAATCATAAGTTTTTCTTCTACTCCCAATCCAGCGTGGAAGTCTTCTTAAAGTCTTCTTATAATTATTGGGCGCTTTGTAAGAAATTTCACATTCTTCCCCTTGAAATTCGACGTGAAATTTCCAACGTTATTTTTCTATTAAAAATTGCTTTAGGTATAATTGATTCCCCTCAACTCCTGTCGCTTTTGTCAATACTGACACCGACTAGGTTTTTTCGCACTAATAAACTAATTTACATCCCACAGGCTAATACTTATTATAGACTAAATTCCTTTATGTTGCGTGCAGGCAGGAACTTCAACGGGTTGCTGGGTGAGCATGAGAATATCGATCTTTTCAACTCTAGCATCGAATCGGTACGGCGTCAGCTTACTCAATCTTTTTTTGAATGATTTATTACATTTAGTTAAAAGCCTTATTTTGTATATCTTTGCACATGGCTTGTTATAGTTGATTTCCAAACCTATGCCCTTATTGTTATTTGACTTTTAGTAGGCACTAACCTTGATTTTGTATCGATATTACTGAGATTTTGTAGTTGTACATGGTTGCATTGCTTTGTGAATTTTTGTTACACCAATTCTTACTACTTACAGTTAAATGTTTGCACGATGCGTGCTGCTGCGCTCTTGCCACTTAATTTTGCCCTTACACTGTTATTTATAAGTGGGGACCTCTCATTGGCCCTCTGTTGCTTAATTTAGTTTTGAAATCAATTGCATGAGCTGTTGGTCTTCCTAAAATTAAATAAATAAATAAGTGGTGTAAAATGAATATTTACTTTTTAATTCTGAGGTACCTATGTTTACCGCTACAAAAGCGAGACCAAAACATAAAAGATGCTTCACTTCCTCGTTTCCTTTTTTTCCGGTAGCCAGTAAATATCTCCGGGTTTCCTTATCCGTGTTTATTTAAAAACAATCCGGGCTGCAGTGGTACTTCTGTTGGAGATTGCATCTGCAACATTTTCCCGCCATAACGAGCTCTGTGGCTCGAGTGGCTCGTTGGTTACTTTGGGAAATCGAAGCATTTTCCTTTAGGCTTATTACCTATTTGTTTTCTGACGAATATGCTGGACTAGGAGTGAAATAAAAAACTAGAATATCTTCTCAGGTATACAGTAAAAGTCTGTCAGTGAGATGCGAGGGTTTTGCTGTATAATGGGCGAAAGGCTGACCACCTTAGCTAAGTTCGCCACACACTTGACCATACCTACACGATAAGAAGAAGAACCGTAATACAATTTCTTCTATCTGAAAACCCTTACAATTTGTATCAAACGTTGCATCAAGTAGTTCATTAGAACCACTGATGCTCTGCTTACCCCGTTAGGGATTTTAATCGTGAGCGTATATCTATCAGCTGTAGCGACTCTGATAGTCACACTCATGAATTATTATAATCTTAACTTTTTTTAGAATATTAGTAAAAAAAAAATTAAAGAAGAAGATATAATCCTACAACAAAAGCGGATCATAAAAGTGTACTTTTGTTTATTACTGGACCGATTTAATAAATTCTTTCACCATTAGGATGCTACATTATCCCTGAGTTACATAGGCTAAATAATTTTCCCGAATTCCCACGGGAACGAAGTCCCGAAAGGAATGCTAGTTTGACATAAGCCGGTTTCAATCATTGTCTAAGACAGTTTTACTTGTGGTAAGGCTCTAAAGTCTCCCGACTTATACAAAATTATACATTTTAGAGTCATCGTTAACTTAATTGAAGTCAATGAACTATCGAGTTCCCAGCGAGTTAAGAAGGTAGAGGCAGCAGAAAAGTGTGTCGAGGGCCGGCACTAGGCGATACAGTTCGAATGGCCGAGCAAATGCAACTGTTACATATACAGGGTTATTTTTTAATCAGTACACAATTTTTTTGTACCTACGTAAACTTTATGAAAATTTAACAGACCCGTATTTTTTGTTTTATATCGTTTCATATAAACATTTCAAGCTAGATCGTCTGAAGCATGAAAATAAATATATTTTTTTGTATGAATAAAAAAAATAACTTTATCCAATTGACTTGAAACTTTGTAATAGTACTTTTCAACACAATTTGTGACACCCATGTGTCTGCGTTTTACAAAATTCATTCTCTAAGACGTTAAAAAGGGGTATCAAAATCTGAAAATTTTGGGAAAAAAAATGTTTTCCTTCTTATTTACGTTCTATCAACGTTACTGACACCGTAAGAAAATTTGTGTACTGATTAAAGTAACCTTGTATATATGAGTATATAGCCATTTAAGAGTTATAAGCAAGAATCGCTTTACCTAAAATATTAAAACACCGCTTAGACAGTGTCTAAAATTGACTTATGTCATTTGATATAAGCCGGTTTTAAACATTGTCTAACTTTAAGTTTTTTTTTGTGTGGTAAGACCCTTGTCAAGGTTTATACAAAATTTTAGAGTTATCATTAACCCAATAATCAATGAACCATCATCGAGTTCCCAGCGAGTTAAGAAGGTAGAGGCACAGAAAAGTGTGTCGAGGGCCGGCACTAGGCGATACAGTTCGAATGGCCGAGCAAAGAGCGAGCTTTGTTCTAGAGGAGCGCTGGGGCGGCGCAAACGCGACTGCTGGCTTCACTCTAAAAATGTCGTTTTCCTTGCAAAAATGTTCTGGAGATGAGAGATGTACACACTGTTTTGTGTTCTTGAATACATTTCTGTCACCAAAAAAAATTGTAAAAACCGTAATATTACAGTTTCACTAGTGGAATTATAATCTCCCGCTATATTACAATTACCACGAATCGGCAAACGTAGCCTAGGGCGCCCTGTTACTAGGTGGGGTGACGATATTCGTAAAGTAGCGGGCAGTGGTTGGAGGAGGAGAGCTGAAGACCGAACTCAGTGGCGTGCCATAGGAGAGGCCTATTTCCAGCAGTGGACTGACACAGGCTGATGATGATGATGATGATATTACAATTTGCCTAGTAAAATTATAAATATATGATACTTTAAGAGCCGCCTGCGTGGCATTAGGATAAGTTAGGTTATATTTGTTTAGGTTAGGTTCCATAAATATTCTAAAAAAGTCCGTCAGTGTGAAAAAAAATGAAGCGGTTCACTCCATTTCAATATTCCGAGAGTTACTCATGAACTGACCCAGTCAAATTACAACATTACGGGTTTGACAATAGTACGATGACATATACAGGGCTTTAGGTAAATCTCTTTCAACCTCTCGGGTGGTTATTCAGTCCATGAAACTGAACAACTTTCCCCTAGTAATAGGTCAAAAAAAAAAAAAATTGAGTTACAAAAGCGCTAAATGCTGCTGGTGAAGTTAAATTGTATGGGAACTCCAAATATTTGTTTTTCGTATTTTGACCTAATATTGGGGGAAAGTTGTTCAGTTTCATTGACTGATTAACCATCCGATAGGTTGAAAGAGAGATACCTAAAGCCCTGTATAGGAAGAATTTGAATTAGCTAGGAAACTGTTTTCTTTACCTCCTACCAAATTTATGTGTGCTGAAGATACAAAATGAACGTTGACTATGTTTTACTCTCTCCATAAAATGATCGATCATAGCCGACACTTTTCTGCCGTGTGGTGATCGGTTGAGAAAAACACCACCCCATCTCTTTCCGTGGGTGTCGTAAGAGGCGACTAAGGAAATACAAATTAGTCCTGCCTCCTAGTAATCCATCCCAGGCAACGTCACTTCATTTTTTTCTGAATCTGAGGTGTCGTTCTATGGTCTCATGTGGTGTGGTAGGGTCTGTAAAGGGCCGTCTGGTTTGCGACCACCCTCCTACCGAAGTCCAACGCCAAACAGCTTGCTGTGTTCCGTCGGTGCGTGCATAGGAGTACCAGTGCCTTTATAGGTATTTTCTGGGTTAATTCGCTCCATCGTCGACCTCATCTTTGACCTTTATGGTCAAGATTGAGGTTAAGAGTTAACCCATCTTATAATATAAAAAGAAAAAAACTTGCAATATCATTTTAATGAGCCCAAACAAAGCAGAAAACTGCATCGGAATTTTGAATAGTTTCTGAGAAGTCCTTCTGGAAGCGCTATAGCAGATATTTATGAGGGAAGTGCTATAGCAGGTCTATATAGTTTCCTTCATAACCTGCTAATGTGAAAAACCTGTACAATGCAAAAAAATCATTGAAATCGAAAGTAATTGTGAGTGAGTCCGGTTCTAAGAAGAGCCTTAGCTCTTCAAAAAAAAAGATACATACAGTCGAACACAGAATCTCCTGCTTTAGAAAAATCGGTAACAAAAAAACCGCATTGAAATCAGTCCATTCGTTTAGGAGCTTCGATGCCACAGGCAGACACACAGACATACAGATACACACGTCAAACTAATAACACCCCTCTTTTTGTGTCGGTAGTTAAAAAATAAAAAGCAAAACATTATTTCAGCGCACCTGGAGTTTATTTTAACTTAATCAGGAAATATCATTATTTCTTTTTCCTTGAAAAAACTCCCGAAAATTAGGTAAACGAGAGGCCGTATAATTTTTTGTCCCCCAAATTATGTATTCATGGTGTCTCCTCGCAATAAGATAAGTAAATCTCTCGCTGGGAGGGGTTACCTCCACGTTTCTTGGAACTTGCCTATTGTTGGTAACGTTGTATGAATTTTTGGTATTTTAATAAACGCTACACACTCAATGGCCCACATTGAGATTTTCCCTTGTGAAGTGAGTCCCTTGGAACGTAGGGACAACAGCACATCATGCTATCCAAAACTTAAAATTTCTTCAATCGATTTTCAATTTTATCTCCAAGCATTAGAGTTTACTATCCATTGGGGAAATTTGACAGTTTGTGGTAACCTGATGTGCCATTCACTGTACACAAAGACAGATAAACACCCATTACCAGAGAATAAACATTTTGTTGTGACCTACCGATAAATTAGGAGTTAAAATGGGAGTAAAAAAAAATCTTAGAATGCGCCAGCTGCCAACTCTTCTCAGCCATACTGTAGAAACAAGTAAATGGGACATGATGGTTTTGCTTTACGGGTGATAGGCGACAGCCTATTACCTCTATATACTCTATACCATACTAGCTTTTCGCCTGGGACCTCATTCCTGTGGGAATTTTTGAAAATTATGTGTTATTCTGATGTATAAGCTAAATTATTGTAAAGTTTCATTAAAATCCATTCAGTAGTTTGCGTAAAAGAGTAACAAAATCAATACATACAAACTTTCGCGTTTGGACAGGTAATAACCGTCGGCATGAATGTGAAATGAGATGTCAAGTGGTTCCAGAACCACATGTTTTGCCTACCCTAAAAGTGATTCCAGAACCACATGTTTGAGTGTATGGTTAGATAGAATTCTGTAGCTGTGACGGTAGGAAAATATAAAACGAGAAAAAAACTGAGGAGGCCTCTTAAGTAGCGGTTGACTCCTACAATCTCCCAAATGGTCCTGGGCTAATTCGTTAATTAGCTCGGTTTGGTGTATTTGTTGAAGAGAATAAAAATAACATAAGCCAATATCAATTGATTTTGCCTCCCAAAAGTTCCTTAGTAAGTTTCTCCCACGTACGTCTTACCATAAATTAATGCTGTCTTTATAGTATAGTGTATGCACTTATGAATTGACTACCGCACTTTTCGTATTCAAAAGAACGTACCGAAGAAGTGCATACCGGATATCTCCATGACGAAGGTGACTCTACGGCAGTTGTTATACTATAAAGGCTTTATTAGAATTTGACGGTATAAGATAAAGGAGGAAAGAAGGATTATAAAATTGAACAAAAGTGTTCAACCCTGAGATCCGTGCGATAGGTCCGCAAACTCAATTACTTACTTGATTGGAAAACCGCTTTCTCAATGGTCTTTATCTAGGATCTATCCTGTAGTCCAGGAAACTATTTCTATCCGTATTATCTGATTTAATTTAACTACTTTTGATTTTAATTTCGTTTTTTTTAAAGTAACCGTAAACTAAATGTCATGATGAGGTCATGTGAAAGAAGATCATACGTCAACATAGCGGCATATAATGTTTCTTTTAATTTATTTATTAGAAAGAGGTTCACCCTGGACCAAAATCTGGCTCACAGCAAAGATGCGGTCGAGGATATATTAAGCTTACCCAGAAAATTCAGAATCTAACACGCTCGTATTGAACCCAAAAAAAACCAAGATGATAGTGTTTGGAACCCCAAATCAGCTGGATACCATATCTAAACAGAACCTTGCTGTGTCAATATTAGGCGAACAGATCGAACGTGTCTCGGAGGAGCGTAGTTTGGGCGTACTGATGGATGAGGGTTTACGTTTTGAAAGTCATGTGCTGGAAGTTGCGAAAGTCTGTTTTTACCGGCTTAAGATACTGTACCGCATTAGAGAATATCTCAACGTAGACTTACGTATAAGGCTGTGCGAGGCGCTCGTACTTTCTAAGATGGCATATGCTGATTTGGTCTACGGACCGCGCTTATTGGCTCGCACTGAGCAAGTGGTACAACGGGTACAAAATGCCTGCGCCCGTTTTTGTTTCAAAGTCCCTCCGCGTACTCACACTACCCCCTACCTCAACACAGCAGGCTTACTAAAAATGGCTCTACGCAGAGAGCATCGCCTCGCTATTCTGTTATTTGGAGTTATAAAAACAGGTCAGCCAAAATACCTTTTCGAGAAACTGCAATGGCGGGGCGACGTCCCTGTGTCATGTCGTGTGTTGAGCTGGCCTCTGCGTATGCCCAGACATCGTACTGCTGCATTTCGTGGGAGCTTTAAATATACCGCCACCAAGTGTTGGAACAATCTGCCCCCACCCCTCCGGGAAATAAAATCAAAACACACGTTTAAAACTAAACTTAAAAAGTATTTATTATCTTTTCAAACCGATTTACCGATTGGTGGCCGGGTTGTTCCAACATACCTCGTTTGGTGTGCATATGTTCACCTCCACCTACTACACGTCCACATTCATTATTATTATTTATTTATATTATTATTATTTATTTATATTATTATTATTTATTTCACACTTATTATTATAACATAACTCTCAGATACCTTATTACACAACACATAATTATTAAATTTTGAAAACACAATTTACATTATCACTTATTTAAGTATCCATTTATCATTGTTATTAAGTATTGGATACTTATTTAAGTATCCATTTATCATTATATACGTATATCCAAAACATAACACATATATAGGTATATATATATATATATATATACTTTCTTTATTCCGTAAGTACTACGTAAGTACACATACACTCATTTAGGGGCTCAACTGAAAACCAGCGTTGCGGCTTCTGCTGCAACACATGCTGAGGTGGGTCCTGTTTGTCATCGCACTACATCACAACTTCATTAATTTTAATTTATATTTTAATTTCTTTTAATTTGTTATTATTTTTATTTTGTGTTGTTTATTCCTTTGTTTCATTGTCGTTGTTGTGTTGTAGTGTGTATGTCAAATAAACGTTTTGAATCTTGAATCTTGAATCTTGAAAATCCTTTATTCACTAGAACTTTGAAAGATATTCGGGATATATGAGCTCAGAAATAAGACGCAGGTGGAGACGTTTCTTCGACTTAAAGTTCCTGCAGTAAACAGTGTTTAGCTTCAAGAGTACTATCACGTTTCAAATAATCAGTAGAAAGCACTGAGGAGGTGTCACTCGACTGAATATAATCCTTTTTATGTCATTTTCAAAAGCCATTATCATGACTCCTTTAAAACCTTTTTAAAATGGCGGAAACCCCTCAAGCGCATTGTAAACGACGCACGCTTGAGACAAAAAAAACTAGGGGAATATAAAACTCGAGGAGCTTACAGCAACAGAGGGGTGGGATCGTGCGCGTCCCTAACGATGCTAATAATACACCGCCTTGCATTCATGTGCTCCTAGTAATGTGATATTAACTGTGAGCAGGATGGCTTTTATGGCCATGTGATGAAAATTGACATTGGAAAGAACTTAAGTGAAAAAAAGTTTTTGGCTAATCAATTTGTAGTTTTGGAAAATAAAATCAATAATTTACTATTAAAAACGCCATGTTCAGAAAACAATTACGAAGCTTATGTGTAATTAAATTCATGTCATAAACTCAAAAGTTTGTATGTATCCTTACTCCTTACTAATATTATAAACGGGTAAGTTTGTATGTATGGATGGATGTATGCATGTTTGTTACTCTTTCACATCCAAATGGCTAGACCAATTTTGATAAAATTTGGTATGGAAGTAGCTGACACCCTTGATTAACATATAGGCTATATAATTTTCCTAAATTTCTAAGGGAACGAAGTCCCAGACGGAAAGCTAGTATGGATATATGGATGGATGTATAAATGTTTGTTACTCTTTCGCGTTCAAACAGCTAGGCCAATTTTGATAAAATTAGGTTTGGAGGTAGCTGACATCCTGTATTAACACATAGGCTACATAATTTTTCCAAATTCCCACGGGAACGAAGTCTTGGGTGGAAAGCTAGTTAAATTTTACTACAGCAATACTTTACAGACCAAAAACCACAATCTTTGACACAATCAGACAGACTAACAGACCACTTTATCACTTATCCAGAAACGCGGCCACAAGCCGAAACGGAAATTAGAATATTCTCCGGTTCCCGCGGATCCCTAAATTGTACGGAACCCATCGGAAATGGAATCTACGACGGCTCGAAGCGATCGGGCGACTTTTTTTAAAAAATTAGAGACAATTGTAACGAGTCTATCGTTCGATGTGGATTTTTATGTTTTCATTTGTACTATGATGGATAATATCTATAGGTTTTTTTTCGATACTAATAATAATTTATTATTACTATCGAAAAAAAAACCAGTCCATACAGTTTGTCAGTAAATTAAAATATCCTTATCTTTACTAATATTATAAACGCGAAAGTTTGTATGCATGTCAAACGGCTGGACCAATTTTGATAAAATTTGGTATGGAGGTACCTGACACCCTGGCTTAATACAAAAGCTACATAATTTTTCCAAATTCCCACGGGGACGAAGTCCCGGGCGGAAAGCTAGTAAACATATACAAATCAGTCAACTTCAAAATTAAAACTGTCCAATATGCGTGAATAATTGGTATACAAAGCTTCTATTTTTTTATTGTGGTTCGGAAAATTTCGTATTTCAAACACGAATTGTGAGCTTATGTATGTACTCGTATGTATGTAAATTGATTTCCAAAAGACAAGAATGAGATAGACACTCACGTCTATAATCAATAACAAGGGGGGTCTATAATCAATAACAGGGTAGGCAGAGCATCACTGGTTCTAGAACCACTAGATGCCACGTTCGACACAAATAGTGAGGATTATCATATTAAACAAGTTGTACAACAATGGTGAGAGGTGGTCAGCCTTTCACCTATTATGCCGCAAAAACCTCGCATCTCACTTACAGACTTCTACTTTATACAAAGCTTCAATTTTTTTTTATATTTATCAATATACTTATTATAATGTATATATTGTATGTTTATGTATTATACATATTACTATATTTAGTTTATTTATCATATTTCACAATGCTGTAAGTAGTTAAATTAATTGTTAGATTTAGTTAAAATTTAATTTGTTCTGCATTAGACTTAAGAATATTGTTGTACCCTTAGTGTCAAGTGGAAGTAGTTAGCGCTTTGGCACAGGATTTTTCCTATCGCCTGATAAATGTTGCAAAATGTACAATTGTTACTTGGCCAAATAAAGATTTTTTATATTTTTTATATTTATATTTATATTTTATACCTGGGAAGAGTAGGTACTCGTAGCTGGCACATTATAACTTTTTCTTTCACTCCCAGTTGCAGCATGGCAGAAAATATTTTGTAAATATTCAAGTGTGGAATATAATATATTTTTTGGTCAGATAGAAATAGGAATAAATCGCTTCTTACATTAACTGATTCTTATTACTTTTATAGCCGGTAAACCTAAAACAGGCAGCCAACATTAGGCACCACATTAATCACCGTAGTGGCCGGTCTGGACAAATGCACTCATTTCTCATTCGGACGGACTATGGGGCTCTTTGCTCGATGACGTCATTATAGCCTCGGCTAATGGTGATTTCACTTGTAACTTCGTCATTATAATTGTTCTTACCTACCTCTTTAGCTACCCTAGTATGTGCAAAGAGACTTCACTCTCGTGAAAGTTGATTGTCAATTAAAACGTTTACTAATTTATAATATTATAAATGCGATAGTAACTCTGTCTGTCTGTCCGTCTTTCACGCCTAAACTACAGAACCGATTTTGCTGAAATTTGATACAGAGATAGATTAGTGCCTGAGAAAGGATATAAGCTATATTTTATCCCACAGTTGGGCACGATATAACCTGTAGTCCACGTGGGTGGAGCCACGGGGGGAAAGCTAGTTAATAATAAAGCAGCAGAAGTTTTCATTTCTTTTGCACTCGATTGTCGTTGACAAATAGTCTTGAATTGCTAAAAGGACGCATGTCCAAATTCAAACGCAAAACGAATGGAAACTTAGAGAAATTACTGTGGCGTAGCTCTGAGGGAGCTGGTGACCGGGTCGAGGTAGAAAATAACAGAAAATACAGAAAATCTCTTTATGAGGTTTAATTGTGAGAATCCTAACTTGCATGGCCGAAGCCACGGAAGGGACTACGTCAGTTATTTATAAAAGGCGCGAAATGACCCCAATCATTTAAAGTAGGAACCATCGGCTAAAGGCCTTACAAGGAGATGGTAAACGTAGAGGTAATAGAACCTCTACATCCCCCCCGGTGAGGATAAATTTTGTCGCAGGCGAGAAAATTTCAATATCCTTCCGTTGCTCTGGCCTCCTAGCCTACCTGTGGCGGACGACAGACAATCTGAGGAACCGAGCAGGTCATTTCGAAGAACTAGTTAGAAGGATACATCATCTAAATTCCGAAAAGTAAAGGACATATTCCTTCTAACTTCCGCGTACAAAAACCGCAACAAAAAACTGCGACAGCTCGCCTAAATTTTAACCAAGAAGCACATTTATATAAAATTTTGAAAAAGCTTTGTAAATCTGGACCTATACCGGGATAAAGATATTTACGCGAAAGCTAATGAGTATGAGCGCGAACGGAAGTCCTCCCTCCTCGTCCTTTATGTCTTATGCAGACACCCCAAGGTCCTACGGACTTATATGGGTTTGCAGATCACAGATGGAACAATTCCATGTCGCGTTCACTCCCTACGCTAATTCACAATATTTTTATAATTCACTACACTTCAAAGTTCATATTTGTTTCATTATATCGACGTTATCTTCATTGTATACTTATTTTGAAAGTATTTTTTCTCTCCAACATACATGAAAATCATAGAAAAGTATTAGTTATTAAATAAACAATCATGATTGTAAACATTGTAAGACAACAATGTCAACAAAAGTCATTATGAAAACTTTAGCTTTTGGCAACTGTCATATTGAATTATAGAAAACATCAAATTCAAATTCAAAATAAAATTGTCATAGTAACCAAATAATAGAAAAAAATGAATTGAAAATTTATAAAAATTGAAAATGAATTTTCTGATAACTTTTAAATGACTGAAAAGAAAAACACAAATTAACACATCCTACCGCTAAAAAAAGTATGCTACTAGGTAATATCATAGAAACTTCCAAAAAATAACCACATTCTTTCACCATTTATAACAATCACTAAGGGGATAACTCAGATAATATCACTATTTGATCACTATCTACAGCACTATCTAAGAAACACTATTACTGCACTAACTACAGTATAATCGTCTTTTATGAACTCTTATTTTCATCACACATATATTCTATTCTATTCTTCTCTTCCTTTTTGCTTCGTTCTTCTACAAACTCTTCATTAGAAAACAGGAATATATTTCCATCATTTTCTGAAGAAAAGTATCACTGTCACAACGGCGCATATTCATTATTCGCATTATTCACTCGAAATTATAATTATTTAAATCGATCACGTTAGTATTATTATTCCTCTTCATCGCATCCAATAACAAAATCTTCTTTATCATATCACTTCCTTCTCACTTCGTCCTTCAAATTGCATCGAAATCGCATCGGTTTAGTATAAAATAATTCGGTCGGAGGCTGCAACTACACTGCAACACAAAAATGACCATTAATTTGTTCTTAATACTCGCGACTCCACCATGTGGCGTAGCTCTGAGGGAGCTGGTGACCGGGTCGAGGTAGAAAATAACAGAAAATACAGAAAATCTCTTTATGAGGTTTAATTGTGAGAATCCTAACTTGCATGGCCGAAGCCACGGAAGGGACTACGTCAGTTATTTATAAAAGGCGCGAAATGACCCCAATCATTTAAAGTAGGAACCATCGGCTAAAGGCCTTACAAGGAGATGGTAAACGTAGAGGTAATAGAACCTCTACATTACACAAGGAAAATTGGACCCTATTTAAATATAGAGATATGCTAATATAGTTCAATTTTTCTTGTGTTGATTTGGAAGTCTATACTCTTAAAAGAGAGAAATATTAGGTCAGTAGGGATACCTACTATGCAAAAAAAACCACGTCCATCATTTACTCCTTCATCGTAAAAACAGAACGAACAAATAATTTAACAAACCAACACACTTTGACATTTGTTGTTTGTTTGTTTTGTTTGTTACTAATTAGTAAGGATAAATAAATGAAGGAAGCTTCCAATGGATATGCAACTCCAAAGAGAACAGCAGCTCTAGCACAATAACGACAAACCCGCGCTCGGCTCACGCTGAAACTCCACTATAATTGCGCGAGGGTCCCGCGCAAAGGCTTGCTGGCCCTATGGCGTTGTCAATGTTGACATGTTGACATAGGACCTCGGTGTTGTCGCGGCGCTGTCACTATCGTACTCGGCCTGCTGAGCATTAGTCTTTAAGAAACATTCATTAAATTACTTTAACGTTAATTAATAATGTGTATTCACTTCAAGTGATAGCCCAGTTGGTAATGAGCCAGACTTGTAATCCGAAGGTCGCGGGTTCAAATCCTGGTGCGGGCCTGTACCACTAAATTCGTCTTTTCGGATTTATGTACGGATTTCTAATTATCACTTGTACAACGGTCAAGGAAAACTTCGTGATGAAACCCGTCCGTTCAAGAAAATTCATTTTCGAAAGACGAACGGTCCACCAACCCGCTTTAGGCCAGCGTGATGGACTATGGCCTAAATCTCCTTCGTATGTTTCGAAGGGAGGCCCGTGCCCCTCGGTAGAGACGTATATGGGCTGGTAAGATTCACTTCACTTCTAAAACTCGATCAGGAATGTCATATGCGTTCCTTGGGGAAAGTTGTTTAGAAATACAAAAATAATATTCTCTTAAGTCCCGGTAATTTCAAAATGAGATCAAATCCTCTTTTCATACTACGAAATCAGGTGATCGCACAAGTTGTATGGAAACACGTTTTTCATATGTCAGGGTACATCAAGTAACATACAACTGAAAGGTATACATTATTCATAATACGAGTATATATATTCTCCTAAGTAAGTACTTACCTCAGGCAATAAATACGATACGAGAATGTATTGCGGGAGAAGAAATATCAGACTGATACCTAATAATATTATTTGTATCATATCATGGATATAAGGCCTGAGAACGTCAAACAGAAATTGAAAGATTTGCGGATGATCCGACTTATTTGTAAAGAGAAAAGAAAATACAACAGACGAAAATACAGTCGCTTTTTGAAAATAAATATGCCCTTCAAAGCATAGTATCTAGACTGAGGTGCCAGCATTTTAATATACCTAATTAAATTAGCCTTTATGTAACTTCAAAAAGATTGTACATAAATACTATGTAGCGAATATTTGGAAAAGAAAATGTAAAGGGAAACAATGAATGCAGATCTCTTAGCATAAATAAAAGTTCTGTTTTATGTTTCAGTAGCCTAAGTTTAAGTTATATTTATTGATTTCTTGACCGCTTTGTCTGCTCTTAACACAGTTCTCCAATTCATCCGTGATCATTGTGTTTGAAACGGCGCCGAAAAATCGAAAACTCATTTTAAACAAAAATTGTGGTAAGAATCCGTTATAATATGTTAAATAATTTTCCACGTTAAAAACGTATGAGTCACCGACTTCAATCCTAACAGTTCGCACAAAGTAGATATCTAGTATTTTTTGTGGGCTACAATGCTTATTAGCAGATAACTACAAGCAGAAATGTCATTCATTTATTTAGATGATGTTCTAGTTTGTAGTATTTTTTGTTTTTGTTGTTTTTTTTTTAAAGCGCTAAATCATTTTTGATAAAATTTATATGGGACCTCTTCAGGAGTATACTCTTTCTAACAAATAAAGAATTATTCAAATCGGTTTATAATTGCCGGAGTAATCGCGTAACAAATATACAAAAAAAAATACAGTCTAATTGAGAACCTCCTCCTTTTTTGAAGTCGGTTGAAAAAGCTATGAATTGTCAGATACCTACCAACTTATAATATGTGGCAGTCGAACTGCCCTCAATGGGGTAAAGAAGCGGCTTATACCTGAAACAATAAATAAAATCAATGAAAATAAAGAATAGGGTTTTATTACACCTAATTATTAACCACTTTAGATAAAAGTTATTCAGTTACCGAAATATGACATATTTATTTCAAATTAAAAATTATTACAGACTCAATTCTCTCCCTTAGGTTCCTACATGTTATTTCTACTTCCCACACAAAAGTTTGCCACGACGGTAAATCGAACTCAGGAACCGTCAATTCAGGGACAATTTTATCACCACTAAACTAACCTAGTTGTCAAATGTGCGCCGCAACAACGTTTCCCACTTTTAGACCAAGATCCCAGGGCCGCCAGACCTTACTTATTTTCTCATAAACCAAATGTATGGAAAATAGCAGTGCTAGTACGTACTAGTAATGTATGAATACCAGCTAACCTGGGCCGACGGCTAATTTTCAGCTACCAGGTTCTGAAGGTACTTCCAAAAATCGCTCACTTGTCTTGAAGTCTGGGTGCTATTAAAAGTATTTTTATAGTTCCCTGAACATCATATACAAAAATCACGGCTCGGATTGTAGGTATAATCGCATAATTTACTTGCGAAATGTAAAGCGTCTGGCAGAAATTACAGCCGACGGAGAGTGTCTGGCGGTGTTGAAAATTAATTTGTATATTTAGTTAATTATATTCTTTATGACATCAGCAGCCAGACTGCAAGACAAGTAAGTAATTTTTGGAAGTACCTTCAGAACCTGGTAGCTGAAAAATAGCCGCCGGCCCAAGTTAGCTGGTATTCCTACATTACAAGCAAGGGCGTCGCCAAGGGGGGGCAGGGAGGGGCAGCTGCCCCCCCTAGAGATTAAAAAAATGTAGCCAACTGCAAAGCAACCAAAGTTTTGATTTGCTTTGCCGACAAATCCCACACGTCAAAACTCAAATAAATTCACTACAAGGCATTACAATACAACTTCTAAGTAAAAATTATGCGTCCGCGCTGCCTACTGTTGTAGATGGATATGATAGAATGATATTCTGTCAAGAGCTCGTGAAGCTTAACACATTGAAGCTGGAACCGTTTTTATTACAATAGTCAATTCGCCATTACAGGCGCTACAACTGTAAAGCTAAAAGCTTCGTGCTCTTGACTGTACCTACCACCATTCATATTTTTCTCATCCTCCATAATATTAACTTGCCCCCACCTGGACCAAGGGCTGGCGACGCCCTTGATTACTAGTATGTACTAGCACTACTATTTCCCACACATTTGGTTTATGAGAAAATAAGTAAGGTCTGGCGGCCCTAATCTCCGTCTATTTCAATCCAAACATTGCGAAGCGCCTTTTGACGTATGTCAGCCTTTCCAATTGTCATAACCATAACGGAGAGGGTTTACTGTCCTGGTAATACGGGAAAACGCGTCGGTATTTGGTCTAAATTTCCCACGGGAAAGGCAACATGACTGACGTGTCTGAGGCAAGGAGAATAACGACTATTTAGCTGTTTGAATATGTGTATAGCGGTCTGATCTGGAAATCCAATGACTGCTTGGTTAAAATAAAATAAAAATAGACGTGTGGCACTCGGGGACTGCCGCGGTAAAGCTATTGCATAGCATTTTGTATCAACTTATGCAATTATAATTAAAAGCATCCCTCTAAAAATTTCAAAAAAGTTTATCATTTTTTTTGTTTTTTACGGCCGCCATCTTGGATTTTAAAATGGATGTTATTTTCGCAATCAGCACCCCCGAAAACCTATTAAACGACACCCATGACGTTTTTTTACAAAAAATACATGTCCGCCATCTTGGATTTCAAAATGGATATCATTTTCGGAATCAGAACCCCCGAAAACCTATTAAACGACACCCATGTCGGTATGCCCGAAAATTTCATATCCACCATCTTGGATTTTTGGTGGGGGGAATCGAGACGCTCCGGGCTTTGCCCTTCGCGTCACGATTCCCCCAACTAAAATCCAAGATGGCGGATATGAAATTTTCGGATGGCGGTCGGCGGGTAATATGCTTGGTGACGCTTCGGGCTTTGCCCTACGCGAAGCTCGGCCTTCGGCCTCGCCCTATACGCAGCTCGCCTCGGCCTACGGCCTCGGCTCGCGTGTTCGGCTCGGTCTGCGACCTTGCCTCACCTTAAAAATCTAAATTTGTATGGCGGCCATCTTTAATTAGGGGGGGGACGCTCCGGGCTTCGCCCTACGCGGAGTTCGGCCTTCGGCCTCACCCTATACGCGGCTCGACTCGGCCTTCGGCCTCGCCTCGCGGGTTCGGCTCGGTCTTCGACCTCGCCTCACCTTTAGAATCTAAACTTGTATGGCGGCCATCTTGGATTTGGGGGGGGGAAACGCTCCGGGCTACGCCCTACGCGGAGCTCTGCCTTCGGCCTCGCTTTTTACGCAGCTCGCCTCGGCCTACGGCCTCGCCTCGCAGCGTGGCGTCGTGGTTCGGCTCGGCCTGTGGCCTCGCCTCACCACTCCTTGTATGGCGGCCATCTTGGAAAATGGTGGAATCGAAAAAGTGACCCGATATTCGGAATCATCGACCCCCAAACCCCCCAGATACCGATTTTCGTCCGGATCGGAGCAACTTCATTGTATTATTATTATTATATTATTATTATTATATTATTATTATTATTTTATTATTATTATTGTTGCACGCACACAAACACCGTGTCGAAGACTGCCGAACTGAAACGACGTTAGACGGTGCACGGCCTTCAAGCCACACCTCCGTGCCCGTCGGAGTGGGGAGCGTTAGGTTTTTTCGTTACGGAATTTCTGGATTCGGTCCCCGCGCTCAAGGCCCGCGATAGAAGCTATGCAATAGCTTAAAAAAAGAGAGATTTGAAAGAAAATTATGAAAAGCTTTTCATAAGGGCGCTGCGCCGTGTCGGTGCGAATTTTTTTATATTAATTACTATTAATTAATATTTAGCTACAAATCAGATATATGTCTTTCAAGATTATATTATAAAAATGGGGAAAAACAAGTGTTGCAATGACTAAGCCAGACGGCGAACAAACCTTGGCGCGGTGCCCTCGGGCAATCAAAGTGAAGTTTTACCATCATCGGAGTGGCGAGACGCGATAGTTTGTCGCGGGAAGTGCTAACCATGCTGCACTTCATTTCATTTTAATAATAATCCATACATGCTTCCATATCCCTATAATCCCATTTGGGGTAGGCAGAACGTCATTTAGTTTGACGCCACTTTTGACATCCATATTCAGAGGGTTACAAGATGGAACATGAGTACAGTGGTAATAGGTTGTCAACCTTCCACCCACGATACAGCAAAACCCTCACGTTCCACTAACTGGCTTCTACAGTATGCCTGGGAAGAGTTAGCAGCTGGTACATTCTATTTTTTTCTTTCATTCCCAGTTCAGCGTGGGAGCGAATTTTAATAATAATGGTGCATAAAAAACATGGTCTTACAATTTTAATCAACTTTTCCAATGGTTATGAAGAATTTTGTAATCAATCAATTAACTCTACTTCAAATTACCTGCTATCGTTTAATCCGATCGGTCCGTTAGATACTTGTAGGTACACCCACCAAAGTACCAGAGTAACATAACGACTTAGGGGATTCATTAGCATAGTGAACGTATAAATTTCAAGAGACGATCAGATTAGCTCATCGCGGCTCCTGCTATCCTAGTACTTGTGGGTGTTACCGAGGAATTATAATGTTCATTACCTGAACATGCCAGGGCTAATGAGGTGGGTAATTTACCTTATATTGTTACCAGGTGGAGCCACTATGTGGGACATAAGCTGTGCTGTCCAAAGAACATATCGCGTTTAACCATTTTTAACCCCCTACAAAAAAGAGGGGTGTTATAAATTTTACGTGTGTTTCTGTATATCTGTTTGTCTGTCTATGGCATCATAGCTCCTCAACGAATGGACCAATTTCGATAAGGTTTTTTATCGTAGCTATATTTATTAAAAATCAAAAAATTGTAAAGCAGCATCGTTTAAAAAAAAAAGAAAATCACTGTGGCTCCCACACTAGGCTGAGCCTAGTATCACGATAACATTTTTGACAAAAAATTTGAAGCAGCCGCAGTTTAATTGCATTTCAATGCACATTTTTAGCGCAATTGGCTTACATATGAAATGGTACGAGGAAATAGTAGATTGTTAATCGAGGGTGGAAAGAATCAATTCCCGAGGTATTTAGGCTATAGTCCGAGTAGGAATTGATTCTTTTACCCGTGTTAAACACTCTACTTTTCATTTCGAATATGAGGAAAATAAAACTAGTTGTTTATCTAAACTATTTATTGATAATATATAATAATATAAGTAGTACGTAGTACCTATTTTTTTGAATTCCGTCAGAGATACATAACAGATTAGTATCCCGCCAATTTATGTCGAGTTTTAAAATTTTAAATATGGAACTCACCGCGTAATTGTTGCGGCTTATTCCGCTCAAAGAAGTTTGCGCTAAGTTCACACTGGCTGTTTAGAAACTCACATGGCCGCAGCATTTTTTGAATTAGTTTTGTTTTTACATAAAACTCTTCACAGCTGACAGCAGTTCTATTTTTAAAGTTCATTCCGGCCCTTAGGTGGGAAGTAATTTGTTTAAGTTTTTCCCTCCCTATGGAGGGAAGCAGCATTTTCCACCCAATAATCAGATCAAAATAACACTACTTTCCGAGTATGAGAAATGAAAATTTACTTTTTGTTATTACTGATGGCTTCCATCTATCCATACACTCACGCCTATAATCCCATTCGTGATAGGCAGAACGTCATTCAGTTCTAGAACCACTTGACGCCACATGTGACATTTATTCTGAGGGTTATTAGATGAAACATGAGTATAGTGGTGATAGGTTGTCAGTATTTCGCCCACGATACAGAAAAAACCTTTTCGTCCTACTTACTGGCTTTTACAGTATGCCTGGAAAAGACGGTAGCTGGCAAATTCTAAGTTTTTCCTTCACTCCCAGTCCAGCGTGGAAGCGATGACTTCTCCAGATATTACAGCTATTACAAATATTACAAAATATTACAAAAGCTATTACAAAAGGGCTATTACAAAATTTCTGATTATCTATCAGACAGGCAGCCATGGGAATGAACTGCTCAGCTCTAGAGTTATTTCAGATTTAGTTAAAATTAGTAAATAAGAAAATTTGTAATGCGATTTAAAAGAGCAACCTCAGAGTTTCTTGCCTGTTCTTCTCTGAGGAAGACTGCACCTTTGCGAATAGGCGTAGAGTCAGTAGGATCAGAGGAACGAATGCGTATGTATGTATTTAAATCGTTTAATGTATGTTTGTATGTATTTCATTGTAATCTTGACTTGTTTTAAGTGACATCCTGAATGTCCTATAAAATAAAGATTTTTCTATTCTATTCTATTCTAGATAAATATTCAAAAACGTTTATATTTTAAGTCGCCTTTCTCAGTCACGGCTGAGGGAGATCCTATTCCACTTTTCCGAGATCCTCAATAAATACTGAATGTTTCCCCCAAAATTCAAACCTAAACATCTAGTCTCGGCCTTCAAGGTCAGACAGTCTTTTCATCCCAATGTAAGACAGAAAAAACTGCAAATTGCTTAAATCTGATTTTGCTTCGTGCACGTTTTCTTCTTTAATGTGCCAACGCTGTAAGATTTGCTTTGTGGTAATTACACAAAAAGTAATAACGATAGTTTACCAATGTGTACCTTACTCAAAGACATTAATCTACACTAATATTATAAAGAGGAAAGATTTGTACCTATTTTTGTATGTTTGTAACGAATAGGCTCCGAAACTACTGGACCGATTTCAAAAATTCTTTCACCATTAGGATACTACATTATCCCTGAGTAACATAGGCTACATAATTTCCATGAATTCCCACGGGAACGAAGTCCCGAGCGGGATGCTATTATACATATAGTCTTAGGCCTGGATTATAGAAGGAGATTCAAATCGTGATCTGAACAGTATTGGTTGTTTCTTTCTCTTACTATAAAAATGACAAGGACGACTGCTACTTAAGTGACATCTGTAATACAGACCTTAGCGTCGCTGGTACTTATAAATAACTAATTTTGTCTTCATCATCAACAGCCTCGTTATTCTTTTCTTTATCTTAGTTAGTCCGATATGTCCCACTGTTGGGCAAAAACTTCCTTACTCTTCCGCCACAACTCTCTAGCTTCGGCTATTTATATCCAACTCCGATCATCTAATTGGTGGCGCGTCTCGGTCTGCCGCGCTGACTTCTTTTTGGAGCAGCAATTCTGTGTTCATTTTGGCCCACATATCGGCTGGCATGTGGCAGACAGGACTCTTTTATTGATTATTTGAAAAATGTCTGAGAAACATAATATTTGGTTGCTAAACATACCTATACGGAAGCAATAATGTGTTGATTGCTTCCGTATAGATTTTTCCGGTCGGGGCAAATATTTGTGTAAAGCAGATATTCGTTCTCAGGTCACGAGTCGTGTCTATATTTGCGTATGTTCAAAGGGATCCACGACATAAGGGAGAACCTTAGTGTGAGCGTTTGAGTGTATACCTTTTACTAGGTGTACTATAATAGTAAATTATGATATAAGTGCGGTATGTTGAAAAATACAGCCGAGGCGATATTGCCGAGGCGATTTACAAGAAAGCAGAGGCTGTAATTATCAAAGCGCACGTATGTCATACGACGTTTTATAACATATTTGCGAGGAAATAAGTAAAAACAATACAAAAAAAGAAGAAGCGCGCGGAACTTTTACTTGTTCACAAATTAGCGAAAGGCAAAGGCACAAAAAAATAGCCAGTATTACTAATAAAGTAAATTAATATTTTTGTGTTTTTGTTATAGATAAATGGTTGTAATTTATTGTCAAAATTAAGAAATTAAAGAATTCAATGTTTACTTATTATATTTTATCTCCCAAAGTTAATTTTGTTCATAAAATGTTGACCACTTTTCTGACATAAAAACTCTTTGCTAAGATTTAAAAAAGTACCGTTAGTTTTTAGACGGAGCGTCCGTTTTACATTACATTACAGGAAAAGTACGTAATGAGTAAAATAAGAGACCCTTTACGAGCAAATGTGTTATAAATTTATTTTATTAAATGAATCCTTATGCGTTCAATTTATTAAATAATTTTAAGTCCACCAAGCGATCACTCCTTTATTGTAACAAATTCTTTGCCTGATGTTTCACCACTTTAACCATTGGTGTTTTGCAACCATCAAAAGGATTTTCATTCACAAAGCAAAGTTCGGTGGCACCACCGCGGGCACTTTACTCTTAATTACATTAAATAAAAGGAACCGCTTATGGACGGTTCTATACGTATAGATAGCCACTGACACCATGAAGTTACATTTGAAAGGATATTCCGATAGTCACTGGGTTGAACATTGCCATATGTTTAATCTATTCTATCCCTACTAATATTATAAATGCGAAAGTAACTCTGTCTGTCTGTCTGTCTGTTACCTTTTCACGCCTAAACCGCTGAACCGATTTTGATGAATTTTGGTACAGAGATAGATTAGAGCCTGGGAAAGGACATAGGCTACATTTTATCCCACAGTTGGGCACGATATAACCTGTAGTCCACGCGGGCGGAGCCGCGGGCGGAAAGCTAGTACTAATATAAAGAGGAAAGATTTGTATTTTTGTATGTAACGAATAAACTTTAAAACTATGGACCGATTTCAAAAATTCTTTCACCATTAGGATGCTACATTATCCCTGACTAACATAGGCTACATAATTTTCACGAAGTCCCGAGCGAGACGTTAGTCCTTACTAATACATATTATAAACGCAAAATTTTGTATGTCTGGAAGTTTGTTACTCTTTCACGCTCAAAAGGCTGGACCAATTTTGATAAAATTTGGTATGAGGGTAGCTGGCACTCTGGATTATCATATAGGCTACATAGTTTTCCCAAATTCCCACGGGAACGAAGTCCCGGGCGGAAAGTTATTATTTAATAAATGAATGAATGGCGAATAGAAATCTGGAAAATTGTTAAAAAACAGGACTTACCATAGGTTTGCAATAATTTGTCGATAGTCTCACATAGCTAATACGTGTAATTTCAAGCGACAGCAACCATATTTTTTAAAGATTTTCTTGTTCATTTATTTTGTTGTTTTTAAAATAAAAGTTGTTGCTTGTTTAAAAATAATCTTTAAGTAAAGCTGTACAACTGATTTGCTGTACTAATTAGATTTTATTTTTTGTATAATTTAATACATTATACCTATCTTTTACGTGTTACCTCTAAGCATAAGACTCAGGTTCTTTACATCTATTGTTTAAAAATAAAAAGGATCCTTTTCTCTTTATTCATAAACTTTTTTTTGTTGGTAATGGTTTGTTATTAACCGACTTCAAAAAAGGAGGAGGTTTCTCAATTCGACCGTATATATATATATTTTTTTATGTATGTCCGCGGATAACTTCGTCGTTTATGAACCGATTTTGATTATTATTATTTTGTTAGAAAGGGAGTATCCCAAGGGTGGTCACATGGTAAGGAAACCAGAATCTGATGGTGGAATCCTGAAGAAATTGAGGGAAACTCTCGAAAAAATTATCTTTTTGCGATTGAAGTCGGTGACTCTTACGTTTTTGACGTGGAATTATTTGCTATTACCATTGGTGTTGTAAAAGTCGTCACCCAAAGGCACTCGCTGTTCTGACCCGATTAGTGGGGTTAAGCATACAGGGGCAGAGAACTTAATGGGTGACCATAGTGGCAATTTATCACGAGCATCCCACTCTATTCGCCTTAGTTAGAAATTTGATGGTATAGGGAAAAAAATGAGAAGCACTAGATATCATATCCATTTCTTGTGACTCTTTGGCACAAGGAAAGATGCGGTCGAATTTGGTTTAATACCCTGTGCTTAACACCCAAACTGCCAGCGAAGGGCCAAATCTCTTCAATGGTTATGCACCCCTGCTATTTTAGCAAAGGAAAAAGATTCTAAATTAGTTTTTAGAAAGGCGTTCAATATAAACGGTTTCTTTGATCTAATTAATTTAATTCAAGAAATAACAGGAAAGTTTTTTACTTCATACCTACGTAAGTTCATTTAAGTAAATAATAATAAACGACATTTATATGTCCATAATAACAACTAACAAGTAAAATATTTGGTCAAAACGGTATGTGGCTTCAGACTGACCACAAACACAACACGTACGACGAGCGAATAGATCGCCTGTAATTTACGTGAATAATTACGTGTCAATTTACGTATTTTACGTTCATAAACATGCTGTCTATCTATATACCACGTTATTTTTTATTCAGTACGCAAATTTTTGTACGTGAACTTTATGAAAATTTAACAGATCCATATTTTTTTGTTTTCTATCGTTTCAAAATTTCAAGCTTGATCGTCTGAAGCATGAAAATAAATCAAAATTATTGTATGGAAAAAAAAACATCGTCCAATTGACTTGAAACTTGTTAATAGTACTCTTCAACACAATTTGTGACACCCGTGTTTTTGCGTTATAAAAAATTAATCCTCTAAGTCGTTAAAACAGGGTATCAAAATCTGAAGATTTTGAAAAAAAAAAATTTTTCCTCCTTATTTACATTCTATCAACGTTATTGACACCTAAGAAAAATTTGCGTACTGATTTAAATTCACACTGTATATCAAATCAGAATATATATCTACTTTAGATACAAAATCCTAAAATCCCAAGCATAAATTGTATCAAAATACTATTTGAATAAAGCAAAACGAAACGTTGACGTTGGTACTGAATAATTAAACCCACATGTACCTTATGTAACAGGTATCAAGTTATGGTTATGATTACGAACGAGCTCCAAATCGATACCAACCAGGCCAGGCTCGCTTTCATCTGCACCGTGAACAGTGCACAGACTACAGGGGCTGGACATCACATTTTAATAATGGGGTATATTACATACGTTACATATTGTTACATTACATTACGCTTGTCAAAGGACAAGCAGAGGTCAAGCGAAGGACGAAGGAACGACGTACCCAAAACTTTGTACGCCTGGCGCACCCTGGGCAACAGTTAAGCGAACTCCTCCCGCTGACTGGCAAATCCTTTCACCACGATGGCAAGTCTAAACCAGCCAGACAGTCCAGCACTAAAGCCGACTCTGTGTGTAGTTTCGATTAATATCGAGGGTTTCTCTCAGAATAAATCAGAACTCCTATCTGAGCTCCGTCGCAAGACTCAATGAAACGTCTTGTGTGTCCAAGAAACCCATCGAGACGAAACTCAAAGCCGACCACACATAGCTGAACTTACTCTTATCTCCGAGATCTGTCACTCGAAGTACGGTAACGCAGTGTTTGTTGCTCCCGGAGTAAGTATAATATCCATCGAATGCTCGTCCCAAAACGGAATTGAGGCAATCACCGTAGACCTCGAACATTGCTCCGTCACCTCTATCTATAAAACCCCCCGGGTCACCTTTCCAGTTTGATGTGCGGAGAGGTGCAAACTATGGCCCACCTAACATCATGTAGTGCGTGCCCTACCACCTGCACTCAAAAAGATCTAATGGACGCTACTCCATCCGCCGTCCAGGTGCTACGTTCTGGGCCACAACATTATAACGACTACTTGCCATCGATTCGCTAAGAAGAAGAAGAAGAGTATCAGTGGTTCAAAACCACTTGATGCTACGCTTGACATAAATTCTAAGGGTTATTAGATAAAACATGATGAATTGTGGAGAGAGGTTATCAGCCTTTCGCCCACAATACAGCAAAACCCTTGCGTCCCACTTACTGACTTTTCCAGTATGCCTGAGAAGAGTTGGCAGCTGGTACATTCTAAGTTTTTCTTTCACTCCCAGTTCAGCGTGGAAGTACTATATAGAATAATAGGGAAGATGACATTTTTTTTATAATTATTTCATTTGAAGCTTCTTCACCTCATAATAGTTTTTTAAATATTTGAAAAATAAATAAATTGGGTTATCGATGTCTATCCTACATGGTCTAGGTTATTGCTTGCTAAGTTTAATTTATAAGCCCGTTAAATCCTTACTGACAGCATTGTTAAGTGAACGGGTATATTAACAGCTCACATTAAAGTCGACAAACTGGCTTATGAATAAACATTCAATATCTGTATGTCTGTGTATCTGTGTGTCTGTCTTTGGCATTGTAGCTGCTAAACAAACGGGCCGATTTCGATCCGTTTTTGATGTAAAATTGTTTAAAATTGACGTAATCGAGGCCCTTTACAGAGCCTACCACACCGCATGAGACCATAGGACGCCACCTCAGATTCAAAACAAACTGAGGTGTCGTTGCCTAAGATGGATTACTAAGAGGCAGGTCTTATTTGTGTTTTCTTCGCCTCTTACAACATCCACGGAAAGAGATCGGGTGGGGTGGTGTTATCAACAAATCACCACACGGCAGAGACCCTAACATATACCCATTTTAACAAAAACCATAGGTAAAAAATACAAGTAACAAAATAATATAAAGCCTGTGAAATATAAAGGAGAAAATAAACTTTTAAAAGTTCTCCTGAAACGTTAAAGTAAAGAACAATGTTAGTTTCAGTACTTGTAAGGATAACTTTCAGTAACGACGTTAGTTTTTCATTTCTTTCAACTTTCATAATAAAAGAGCTGTAATTTTCATAAATTTTTCTTGTACGTACAGTTGGACTTATAAAAAAACTAGCTTTCCACCTGCGGCTACAGGTTATATCGTGCCCAACTGTGGGATAAAATGTAGCCTATGTCCTTTACCAGGCTCTAATCTAACTCTGTACCAAATTTCATCGGTTTAGTAGTTTAGGCGTGAAAGACGAACAGACAGACAGTTACTTTCGTATTTATAATATTAAAGTAAGGAAGTAAGGATAGTAAGGAAATAAGGATTTGCAATATCATGTTGCTAAGAACTTTACTAACTTACGCATTAAGAGAATCGTCTCAGATTTTTTTTTCCATACCAACGGCGTCAATGGATTCCGCCCATTAAATATCAACGGATCTTCATCGTAAATTTTTTTATAAGTATGTTAATATCAGCCTTCTTCTTCTTATCGTGTAGGTATAGTCAAGTGTGTCGCGTACTTAGCTAACCCTGGTGTCAGAGTTTTCGAATCGCCAAATGACCTCTGACTTGTTTTTAACGACTGCAGTCAATCGACAATAGCCGGGACCTACAGCAACGTGCCCTCCGAAGCACAGAAATGCTCGTGATAAATTTCCACTTTGGTCACCCATCAGGTTCCCTGCCTCTGAGTGCGTTGCTTAACCTTACTGATTGGCTGAGATAAGTAAGCGCCACTGGGCTATGAGCGCTACCTTAATATCAGTATCATTGATAGAAAGTATATAATTAGGTTTGTTTTAAATGTATAATAGTTTTTTACCTTTTGGACGGGCATAGGGGGAGAAAGAGTGGTGAGGGTTGGCAACCGGCATTTTTGGTTTCAGCGTTCGAATTAATTGAATCAAAACAATGTCCAACTACCATCTAGCTGCACTAGACTCGGTGGATCGCAGAGCCAGTAGGAGGCTTATTGGTGATAAAAAGCTGGTTAAGGATAAGCTCCAAAGCCTAGCTCATAGACGAAAAGTAGCTTGCCTATGTGTTTTTTATAGGATGTACTTCGGGGAGTGTGCTCAGGAGCTGCATGAGCTCATTCCGCCTGCCCCTTTCTTCCATCGGACGTCCAGACGCACTGCGGGGTATCACCCTTATCTTGTCGAGATACCTCGGATACGTACTGAGCGCTTTTCTTCAGCTTTTGTATTGCGCACTGCCAAGGAGTGGAATTCTCTGCCGGCGTCTGTATTTCCGAGCTCATACAAACCGAATATCTTTAAAGTGCGAGTAAATAGGCTTCTTCTGGGTGAGCTCGCTACATCCTCGACCGCATCTTTGCCCTGAGCTAGATTGTGGTCAAGAGCGAACCCATTCTTAATAATAATAAAAAAATGTCCAGACCAACAGAGATATTAGAAGACAGAAGAGTGACATAGGCTACTTTTTCACGAGAATAAAAGCTAGTCCTACTAATATTAATATGCGAAAGTTTGTGAGGATGTATGTATGTTCGTTACCTACTCTTTCACGCTCAAACGACTGTTACAATTTTGATAAAATTTGGTATGGAGGTAGCTGACACTCTGGATTAATACTAGGCTACATAATTTTCCCAAATTCCCATGGGAACAAAGTCTCGGGCGAAAAGCTAGTATCTCTATTATTGCACTAAGTAAACCTCGAAACATAAAGGCTTGCGTCCTTTACCACGGCGCTCGGCCACCCATCTCGCTACGCTTCAGTAGACAATCCTGTTTGATCAGCAGTCATGCGTAGCGTCTGTGAGGACCTACCTTTACGTACACAGTGTTATTTTAAGCTCAGCACTTTCACCAATGTATGTATGTATACCTAAGCTATCTTTTATCGTGTTGACAGTACGTCTATCTTAGAGGAACTAGTGGCCATTTCGAGAAGTGGTCATTTCTAGAAGTGGTCATTTCGAGAAGTGGTAATTTCGAGTAGTGGTCATTTCAAGAAGTTGGTCATCAAAGAAGTGGTAATTTCAAGAAGTGGTCATTTTTAATTATGGTCATTTCTCATTGTGGTCATAAACCGCCGAAACTAACTATTCGTATTATGGAACCCGGATGACACTTAAAATTTTCCCTTTAAATATAAAGGAGTAACTAACAAAGACTTCACTTTCTAGCTATAGTAGATTACCCAACAAGTGAAAAAAAGGTGAATTCTTTTCGAGGGATACAAGAGCCGAGATGAATTTTTTTTTCACGTGTTAGGTACTCTACTTTTTACCATTGACTACGAGAAAAAGAAAATAATTACTCTGTGACAGTAAATTATCAACAATAGCTGCTGCTTTAACGCGAAATGACTCTGGAACGAGAGGTTCACTTTCATCACTGGATGTCGAACTCATTTTATGATTTTGAGACATAAACTTTTAACAGAAACTTTTAATTGCATGAAAATTGCACAGAAAATTGGCTGAATTCCTTATTCTAAATTTAAAATTTTTAACCGAGCCATATTCCATACAGGCAGTTATTACATACAGCCAAGTTTTAGTACGTTTTTATAGCGAGAGTATGCAACCTCCTTGCACACTTTCTTTTGTTTTCTTACTAAAATCCGTGTATTCGCGCATGTTCCAAATTCAAAATGTTTTATTCACTCAGTGAAATAAACAGCGTTTTATTCACTGTTTTTGAAGAATAACGGACCCTTTTCCGAGGGGCAATGGTAAAAACAATTTTATTTTACGTTAAAAAAAGAACAGTTTGTTGGAAACGTGGTAGTATTCCCTTTTAAGAGTTAATAACCATAAATAATAAACGCTACAAATCTACAAAAATCTACAAGCCTATGGAATGAACTGCCGTCTGATGTCCGTCACTCTAAATCTCTCACTATTTTCAAACACAAGCTTCGTGAGCACTTACTTATAAAATCTAAAATTTGCAACTGATTACTTATGTTGTATATATTTATGCTTGCATATGTATTTATGTATTATTTATGTACTTTTCATTAATTTATTTTGTGTATATTTATTTTACCGAAAACTTTTATATCTTTATTACTTATCTATTACTTGATCTGCGCACTACGCTTCAGTATTTTTAGAATGGTTCCTTTCAGCCAAAGGGTTGTCTGGAAGAGATCACTTTTAGTGATAAGGCCGCCTTTTGCACTAATGTAAATTTTTCATAATGTTTTTGTTTACGTGTGCAATAAAGAATTTATTCATTCATTCATTCAAACTCAAAGGCACACACTGTTTCCCTTGTGTCATGGGTGCCTCGGAACATACATAAATAAAGACAGACACGCACGCACACCCATGACCCGAGAACAAACATGTGCTTTTTACTGGGATTCGAAAGCCAGTAAAAAGCCTCTTTTTATATTATAAGATGGGTTAACTCTTGACCTCAATCTTGACCATAAAGGTCAAAGATGAGGTCGACGATGGGAGCGAGTTAACCCAGAAAATGCCTATAAAGGCACTGGTACTCCCACGCACCGACGGAACACAGCAAGCTGTTTGGCGTCGGACTTCGGTAGGAGGGTGGTCGCGAACCAGACGGCCCTTTACAGAGCCTACCACACCGCATGAGACCAAGGACGACACCTCAGATTCAGAAAAAAATGAAGTGTCGTTGCCTGGGATGGATTACTAGGAGGCAGGTCTCATTTGTGTTTCCTTAGTCGCCTCTTACGACACCCACGGAAAGAGATGGGGTGGTGTTATTCTCAACCGATCGCCACACGGGAATAAATCACCTCTACAATTGCCACGTCCTTACAGGACGTCACATGTATGTTCCTTTAAGTACCACCTCTGTAACTCATGTGACATGCAATTTATAAATAAAGAATAAAACCAGAACCCGTCGATCAAGAGACAGTGCCACTACCACTCGACCAAACCGACCGTCGTTTTAGATCTACGAAAATGAAATTGCTCAGATTAACCAACACCAAATCCTTCGTTAGCAAAGTTACCCATAAAAGGGTCAGCGATCTCAAATAGCGCCTATAAACCGCTTTGAATATTACATAAATCAATTGTTGAAGTACTAGGATTACATAAGTCCACAGGTGTTCGCCGTTTAGATACGCCGATACATGACCGCACACCTGCGGTCGGAGGGTCTAAAGTAAGCAGGAGTAACCCAAAAATACCAGTTTCAAAGGTTCGTGTCATCAAAGTAATTACTTTGTGTTGCTCTTGGCGGCAAAGTTTTAAGGAGTTGGGAGTTTTATGAGTTTATTGGAGCGCAAAAAAGCGTTTTACGTTCGTTATCTTTTCATAACTTGTTTTGAATTCTTAACAAGCCGTCACAAGTGTCACTGTCAATATATCGATAAAGAAAAGAAACGATTGTGAATATTGTGATTGAGTTAAAAGAAGGTAAAAAATAAGCTTCGAATTTCTCTGGCAGCAAAGATAAAAATTCAAGCAGCCTAATACAAAAGTCTTGTCACAAATTGCGAGTCTGACAAAGCACAGTATTATAACGTCGAGGCAAAGTAAGGTAAGTCTGAAAATCCGTAAAAATTGTCCCCCATTTAACGTCCGTGGCTCTTCTCGCTTTTGTTAGCGATTCTTGTCGGAGTTTCACAATTTCTGAACGTTGCATTTCTTCTTAACTTTAAAAAAGTAAAATATTGCGTTCGCTTTTTAAAAAGTTGGACGGTTTGAGACAAATTCCTCTTTTGCGCTTTTGAGACTTGTAATTTTAGTAGTTTTTAAATTTAAAACTTTACTTTTAAATTCTTTAGCATTTCTGTTTGCGAGCGTTAAACTTATAAAATTGTACTATTTCACTTTAAAATGTTCTTTTAGGAAAATAAGCATTTTTGTATGTAAAAACAAACTTTTACACTCAATGCCCCAAGGTAAGGGCGAATTTCATTCTAATTTGAACCTTATCACCAGTTGACAAGAAACATAACATAATTTATTAAATGATCTGATCAGACTCTACAAAAATTAATGCAATACTTGGTATTGGCTATTGAGTGCGCTCGCTGGCAAATGCAAGTAACTTTAACGCGAAAGTTAACTAAACGATACACACTCAAAAGCCCAGGTTATCCTTTTTGTCGTGAGTCCCATGGAATACACAACACGAACACCCATGACCCGAGAACAAACATCTGCTTATTACACAAATGTCTGCCTCGACCGGGAATCGAACCCAAAACCCGTCGATCAAGAGGCAGCAAAACTACCACTTGAGCAAACCGGCCGTCTAGTTAAAGTATGGTATGGATGTATGGATATTTGTTACTTTTCACGTAAAAGTACGAATATTAATATGAATAAGAAAAACTACTGAATGGATTTTAATGAAACTTTACAATAATACAACGTGTTTCAAAAAACCCAAAAAAAATAACAATTCAAAATTAATTAAAAGTGTGTGCTTATTGCGCACTGCGCAGCTCTATTACAAATATGACAAGTATGTCATATTAATTAAATAAAACTTTCATTTTGAAAGATGTCAAACCTTGCAACTGATTACTAGAGTTGCGACTATTTTACTTTTAAAATTAAATTTTGGAATTTCTTTTTTTTTTTGGGTTTTTTTGAAACACCTTGTTTAGCTTATACATAAGAATAACACATTAGCTTCATAATCTCCAAAAATTCCCACGGGAACGAAGTCCTGGGCGAAAAGTTTGTAGGGAATAATTTACTGTAAAAACTTTACGAACATCTCCATCAAAAATGAGTACAGTCTAAAACCCTACGAATACTCGACTGGAGTCGGCCAACAACTGTGTCTATGGGGAAATCAGCTGTGATACCACACCGTGTTGTTTAGGGGGTGGCAGGGGAGATGTGGTTGTGGTGGGTATGGCTGACAACATGGGCAGTTACCCGTTTTGGTGCAAACGACAGAATGTCAGAGTATACACGTTCAGGCTTTCTTTACAAAATGTTTTTCCCAGATTGGAAAAAGCAACGTTAACTACCACTACCGCTGTTAACTTTTCGAGAATATTGATTGTCAAAAACCTAGTCCATTAAAACCATTGAATGTGTTACACCCCGTTGCAGAATAACCCTAGGAATTTATGTCAAACTAGCATTCCGCTCGGGACTTCGTTCCCGTGAGAATTCGAAGAAATTATGTAGCCGGTTTGGTCGCTGACGCTGCCTCTTGATCGGCGGGTCCTGGGTTCGATCCCCAGTCGGGGCAAACATTTGTGTGAAAAGCAGATGTTTGTTCTCGGGTCATGGGTGTTTGTGTTTGTCTTTATGTGTGTTCCGAGGGACCCACGACACAAGGGAAAACCTTAGTGTGGGCCTTTGAGTGTGTAGCGTGTATTATTATTATTATTATTATGTAGCCTATGTTACTCAGGGATGCCTTAATGGTGAAAGAATTTTTGAAATCGGTCCAGTCGTTTTTAAGTTTATTCGTTACATACAAAAATACATATCTTTCCTTTTTATAATATTAGTGTAGATGTGGCATCAAGTGGTTCTAGAACCACTGATGCTTTACCTACCCTGATAGGGATTACAGGCGTGAACGTATAGGTCACATCCAGATTATTATATAAAACGATCAGACACACCTACAAAATACTCGCTACGACAACAAAACCAAATAATGCTTCCTAATTCCCGATTAAAGATGCACACGGACGGACCATTTGTAATGTCAATAAAAATATTCAATAAATTACCAGATCGCATTAAAAACATTATAAATAATAATTCATTTAATCGAGCTTTAAAACAGTTACTAATAAAAAAATGTTACTACTCTATATGTGAATATCTTGAAGACAAAACCATTTTATCTACATCTTAAACAGAGCCAGTTTTTGATTTTATTTTACTATACATATTTAAGGGTGCGATACTGTACTATAATAGAATAAGTGATATTATGTTATGATATCAATGTATAATATGACAAGTATTAGAACATAGCTGTTTAGAATAAGTACTATTCTGTAACTTTGCCGTGCCCTACTGGGTCATAATGTGTTACTAATTTTAAGTTTCCATCTATGTTACCATTATGAGAGCAATAAAATATTGAATTGAATTGAATATGTATGTTCAGCGCCTCAGTGCCATGTGACTTTAAAAATTACACATACAACATTAAACAACAGACGAAGCCCGAAACGCAAAGTTAGCTCGCTTTAAGATATACTGTGTTTTTTATTCTCAGAGACCAAATTGACAAATGCAAATGTAAAATCCACAAATATTTTTTACATTATTTGCAAATTTGACACTTGCATACGTCAATCCAGTCTCTAAGAATAAAAAACCAAGTTTTTAAGTCTCGTAATTTTGCGGAATATTTGTAAATTTGACATTTGCATATGTCAATTTAGTCTCTGAGAATAAAAAACACAGTTTTTTATAATAACACAAACACATCAATGTCTGCACAAAACAGTGCACATGCCACGTATCGTTACGTCATGCATTTTGCATTCAACCGTGCTTTATTGGCAATCCACGCGAGAGCTGATGCCGGATTGAAAATCGTATTATTGGAAGGGTACTAATTTCCACCATTCAGACGCTGCTGCTACCAATACGTGGGGGGAATTGAAATATATCTTACATTTGTATCTTTCTTTCAAGCTGGACTGGGAGTAAATAGGGAATTAAATTAAATATGTAAATAGGATAAAAGTTTGTTTTTTCCCAAACATTTGGTGCATTTATTAGGTATTTACATTAGATAAATTTTTCCACAGAGTAGTGATCGGTTCAGAATAACACCACTCCATCTCTTTCCGTGGGTGTCGTGAGAGGCGACTAAGGAAAGAAAATTGAGACCTGCCTCCTAGTAATTCATCTTAGGTAACGAGACCTCAGTTTGTTTTCTATCTGAGGTGGCGTCTTATGGTCTCATGACGTGGGGTAGGCTCTGTAAAGGGCCGTCTGGTTCTCGTGGGAGTACCAGTGCCTTAATTGGCATTTTCTGGGTTAACTCGCTCCATCGTAGACCTCATCTATGACCTTGGTCAAGAGTTAACCCATCTTATAATAAAAAATAAAGGTAGGTACATTTGTTTTTAGAAAAAGTTTTTAGTACTAGCTTTCCTACCGGGACACTTCGTTCCCGTGGGAATTTCAGAAAATTATGTAACCTTTGTATTAATCCAGGGTGTCAACTACCACCATGCCAAACTACATCAAAATTGGTCCAGCCGTTTGAGCGTGAAAGAGTAACAAACATCCACACATCCTCACTAACTTTTGCATTTATAATATTAGTACGAAGTATATATTACGGTTTAAAAAAAAGTTATGGGCACAGCTATCAGCTGGTTTCAAGCCCATCCTTAGTCAGATTATTATAAAAAATCTTATTTTAAGCAATAACAAAAGAATCCGGATGACCTGAAAGGCAAAAATCCTTTCATTATGTAATTCTTTTATTATCGTGTAGCTATAATAAATTGATTGTCCACTCAGATTGTCCAGTGGTTATAGAAACAGTCTCGTAAAGGGAAGGTTGCGGGTTGAAATCTTTTCGGATTTATATACGGATTACTCATTAATTATCACTTGCTTAGAGGTAAAGGAAGATATACCGCACGTACGAGAAAATAAAGTTATCGAAAGGCGATAAGTGGACTCCAAGAAAGCCCTGTGCTCTGCGGTGGGGAGTATGTGATAATGCCAATAAAGTAAGTGGCCGACTTGACGTGACTAATCAGTTCGGAAAATTCGATTTTCCAACCTGAAAATATCCTCTGACTTGAATTACCTAATCATTAAATTATTTCAACCATAAAATTATCTTTCCTATGGTTTCGTCTCTATTACAACGTTACACATGCATAAAGACATACGTACACCCATGACCCGAAAACAAACTTCTGCTTTTTACACAAATATTTTCCCAACTGGGAATCGAACCCATTACCCATCGTTCAAGAGTCAGCGTCACTACCACTTGACCAAGCCGGCCGTCAAATTATACCGGTGTTTTATATCTGTATAATTTTCCACGTCAAAAACGTAAGAGTCACCGACTTCAATCCCAACAAGACAATTTTTTCGAGAGTTTCCCTCAATTTCTTCAGGATTCCACCATAAGATCCTGGTTTCCTTACAATGGGACCACCCTTGGGATACTCCCTTTCCAACAAAAAAAGAATAATCAAAATCGGTTCATAAACGACGAAGTTATCCGCGGACATACATAAAAAAAATATACGGTCGAATTGAGAAACATCCTCCTTTTTTGAAGTCGGTTAAAAATTAAAACCCAGCGGGACCTGTAGGTCATTAAGGTTTCTTAAGTGAGGCGCTGCCTATGATCTATGTTGACATCAAAAGCCTGATAGCAAACATTTGGCGGTTTTAAACCACTGACATTAAGGTCAGTCATGTTGAAAACTAACTTAATTACCCTCTACTCAATAAGGAAAGAATGTTATCGACAATAGAGTTGAGAACAGTCTCTTGGTCCCTCCAGCAATAGGAAATCGATATCGAAAACCGTTTAGCACGCGGTTTCAGTTAATGAGCTGTTATTTCATGATTGCCTCTACTAGCGAGCGGGCAGCCATTTTCTTTTGGGGCCATTCTACTAATTACAAAGGACTTGTTGTGAGTTACATCCATACGGCATGTCATTGGTTAGACAGAAACAGATTTCGGAAGGCACGTTAAGCTGTCGGTCCCGGCTGTTGTCGGTAGACTACAATCGTTAAACCAAATCGGAGGCTATTGTGGGGTTTGAAAACTCTGTTACCAGGAATAGCCGATTTCGCCACATACTTGACTATACCTACACGATAAAAAGAAGAAGAAGAATCTATCTCGTCCCGTAGGTAACGTAAAAATAGACATAGTGAACACTAGAAGACGGACTAGAAAATGTAGTAAGATTTTTCACAGCATTTTACTCCTGAGTTACGACTGTTTTTCTGCCTGCTAAGAAAAGCATTTACCGCAATTCACCCTAAGCTATCAAGAAAAGACCCTTCCTAGAAATAGGGATCGGTTTGGATTTGATAAACTGGAGTTTAAGTTTAGAATTCTTCTGCGCAATGAGGTGTACTTTTATATTGCCTTCTGTGTGTGCATTCTTGCATTTCTTATTATTTTTCTACAAAAGAGTCTATGATCTACACAGGATGGCTAGTTCGGATTGTATGCGGAACAATGGAGATCGAGTAATGTGGCCTATGTCTAACAGGGGGTTGACACAGGCTGAGATGAAGACAAAATAGTCTATTATGACATGATTAAATGATGTCATACAAAAACCAGGCTTTTAAAATGTCTCAAATAGCAGGCAGGTCTCTTTGTCCCACATTTCTGAATAACTTCATTGTGACCACACTTCGTCTTTTTTTTGTTACGGAAAAAATATAAGAGCGGAAAATCACTGGTTCTAGTAGAATAGAAGCTAAAACAGCTGTCAGCCGCAGACGTGCTGACGCAGCTGCGTTTCGGCGTTAGGATGCTGTTTATTCTCATGCTATTTTTTTATTTCAGTTTATTCTAAAAGAACTTAGGCTATGGTTCAATTCCAGATCAACACAAACATTTAAAAATCTTATTTTCTGTGTAGTATTTGTGAGGAGTTTGCGTGTATATGTATCATAATATGTATACATGAGTAACAAGTATAATTTACCTAGCACCCATTGCACAAGCCTTGCTTAGCTTGGGTTTAGTGTCAATTGTTCGAGAATATTGATTACATCTTTATTATGAAACCATCTATGGGTATTTCAAAGGAACCTCTGCAAAAATAACATCTTTCTAGGTCGAAGATTTGAGATGGGTTTAGTGGTTAAATGAGGCCTTTTCTTTATAACATCGATAATCACGGCCCTGTGCCAACCATTGAAATCCCGTTATTTGGTGGATATCATTATCATCAGATCATTGGGCCTTGTCTCCCCTTGGCTACATATATGCAAAAATGTGGCCGGGTCAAGAAAAAGCTTTTGAATCAGCAATTCACACTGATTTGTGTTGCCGTAAGTTTTAAAATTTAAATGAATTCGGAGAAGGTACTAGGAGCGTAGAGATAGGAAGGAGGTAGATTACCGCCGCGCCACGTTTGGTATTTAAAGGACAGGCTTGAGACAGGCGTGTTACAGTTTCAGCAATTAAAAAACCAGTGGCTTTTTAATATATGTTATTAGGGATTATCCAATCACGATTAATTATTTATATTTTATCACTATAAATTTGACAGTAACTTTGATCACATTGTAAATTTGTGTTTGACATTTTCATGTGTTTGCTATTTTCTTAATACCTCTAACCACAATTCCATTCTTTACGTTTCAAGTGATTAAGTATAGAATTCTAATAAACTGTGACAAGGCACGTCTAGGTATGTCTAGAATTCAGATGGTATACACTGTACCGTAAATTAAATTAGGGTAAGCTGATGTGCTGTCCTCTGTGCCTGTTCTATGTCGTTATTTTACACAATTACATAAGCTGGAAAGAAAAAAAAAGTGTAAAAATACTTATGATAAATATGTATTCGGTTTCTCGGAAATTGCTCTAACCATTTTGAAAATTTTTGGGGCAGAAACCTCCAAAAAATCTCAATGTATTAACTTATGACTACGAATGAATAATAACTACTCGAGACTATTAAAAACAACCTCTTCTGTCAAGTGTCTCATTAAGTAGTCCGTGTAAATTCCCTTAAGCAGCGCCCCCCAGGTCCTAAGTCCGAGTCGGTCCACTGTGAAATGTATTCCGGCGATGCTAATGAGTTGAGACTACTTCGCGGCTCTGTTATCCTAGTACCGAGCTCTTAATTGTCATGCAATTCAAGGGTTTGCGTTGGCTCTTTTTGTAGCTTTTTTTTAAAATCCATGTTTAGCTGAAATATTATTATGACTCAAATACAAAACAATTTCGAAATGACAACGCCAGAGGGGCGAGCAAGCCTTTGCGCAAGTCAATCAAAGTGAAGTTTTATCGATATTGAAGAGGCATGACGTGCGAGTTTGTCGCGGGATGTGCTAGCTATGATGAAAATAATTATTTTAACAGACTTCATCTCATCGATTCCAGAACCACATGCTTTGCCTACTTTTTATAGGGATTATAGGCGTAAATGTATGATTAGATGGAAAAGCATCCTTATTAAAAACAAATGCGAAATATTTGTTTTTCCCTGTGAAATATGCAATAAAATATTTATCTATCTATCTTTTTTTTTATTATGAGATGGGTTAACTCTTGACCTCAACTAGGCAAAATGTGATTTACCCATATTGTGAACATTTACTTACTTAAGATACAGGATGATCCAAAAAATAGTGTCAAGCGGAAGACCTGAGGTAGAACACCCCTTGGAGCATCCGAAACACAGGTGTCAAAACTCGAGAAAGTTTGATAGTAAATGTCTGTTGAAGAGATAAGTATGGTCGGTTTCACAAAGTTTGATATTGTGTTATCGACCTTTGCGTGCGTTTTCTCTTCATTCGTTTTTGTTTAGAAAAGTAAGTTTTATGTTGTATTTATTTACCCCATGGAACCTGTACTAAAAAAAACTATTTCACTTGCTTTTAATGAATGGACTGAACAGCAACTTTATATTATCAACATTTGCATATTTGTTGAAAAGTTTTTAGTGCCTTGCGAATGAAAGGCGAAGCTCATCACGAAAGTATAACTTTTTACATTTCCCGCGCATAATTTCTGGTAACATACGAAAATGTTTCATATTCCTGTCCGTGTTCGTATTTTGAAAAGAAACAAATGACTGTGCTCATGACAATGGTCGAAATTCAAAAGTTATTCCTCTCGTATGTCGTGTTTTCGGCCAGACAGTTTAAAAATATCTGACTTTTATTAAATTTAAATGTGAAAAGAGAGGTCCAGAAGAGGTTAACTGTTGGCTTTATTATTATCGTACAATGTTTTCGCTGACTAAGGGGTAATGTGTCAAGTTATGCAGTAATGTGAAAAACAGCAGTGTGCAGTTATGCAGTGTGTGAGTTATAAAGGGGTATAGGAATTTTATAGGATTTAACTACGTGCACTAAAACTAGAAACCAAAAGGCGACTTCAAATTAGTTAGCGAAAGCAAATCAGACCACGAAACTGAACAACTTACCCTAAGGAACATAGGACGCAATATGAAAAAAAGTTTCGTTTCTACATACTTGTGCGATTAGTTGATTCGCCTTTGTATGTCAAGTTAAAACAAATTGTTCAAGAATTTTATTTTTGTTTCGTGGGGAAAGCTGTTCAGTTTTAGTAGTTGTTGTTCAGTTGTTTAGTTGTTGTTGTTAGTTGTTGTTTAGGAGAATCACCTTCTATTATTTTATTATAAAAAATAATACATTTCGTATAGGCAATTCAGATACCTAATTAGCTGCGAAACCATGTTCGCAATGAGTGCACGTGAGCACGCCGCCGTAATAGTGGAAGAATAATTACTTACCTGTTGTACAAATATCCGAAAACAGAATCAAAATCGGTTTATAAATGAACAAGTGGCATTTATATTAACGTAAGGACTAGCTATCTCGTTTTGTGGGGAAGCTAGCAATCTTGTTTTTACCTACGCAAACAAATGGCGGTGACGTCACATGCCTGTAAGTGCATCTCTTTCGTTCTTTGACAGTTTCCCCCTCTATTGAAATTTAATAGCTTGTAATTTTTTTTTCTCAATAGTTTTCAAAAATTATTTTGGTTTTGGATTCAGTTCCTGTTTAAGACAAACAATAAAAAAATAGTCAGCATCCCTATTAGAAATATGAAAAAAAAAACAAGTTAAAGATAAAATAAACACACATACAAACATCAGTAGCATCAATTCGAAACATAAAACTTCATATGTGCAATCAAATGCTGTACCCAAGGGGACAGAGAACAAACACCGAGCTGAATGCCAGCTCTCGTCAAACGTCGAATAAAAAACAGATGGAAAGAGGTATACAACAGCTTGTATATACAGAGGTATATACAGCTATAGGGAGGGAATTTTTCACTCTATTATCTCTTACTTTGACGGCCGGTTTGGTCGAGCAGTAGTGGCGCTTCGCTCGACGAAATCGAAGGTTCTTGGGCTCAATTCCTTATCGTAGCAAATATTTGTGGAAAAACATCTTTATTCTCGAGTCATGGGTATTTGTGTTTGTCCAAAGGACCTTCGACACAAAAAGGAGCCTAAGTGTGGGTCTTTGAATATATTTTTGTATTTACTTCGAAACTGAACCACTTTCCTTTGGCCACCCGTACGAAATTCGCCAAAAAATGAAGAGCAATAGGGTCCCGATTTAACCCTTTGGGTACGGAACCCTAAATTTTTTTTCCATAATTCGGGAAAGGTCAGTGAAAATTAATTACACATCCATAATTAATTAAATATATTTTAATGTAAACCAATGAAAGTTACCCAACACGTATTAAAATCTATCTAAAAAGAACCTATGGGTGAAAATCTTTAAGTAGTTTCAATGACGGACTTTCTGACAGCCAAGTCAAGTCAAGTCAAAAATGTTTATTTCATAGAACATGCAAAGTGCTGCTTGAAAATGTCATAAAATACATTAGCAAAATCAATATAAATCATTGAGCAAAATAGTAAATTACATTAGCATTTTTGACTTTGTGCCTATTCGCAAAGGTACAGTCTTCCTCAGGAGAAGAATAGGCAAGAAACTCCGAGGGTCGCTCTTTTTAAGTCAATCATATAAATGTTCTTACTTCTAATTTTAATTGACTTAGTATCTGAATAACTCTGGAGCTGAGCAATTTATTCCCATGGATGCTTGTCTAACAGATAATCAGAAATTTTATAATAGCCCTTTTTACAAAGTTTTTGTTTAACAGCTCAGGATTATAGTTCACCAAAGTGCCAATATATGACGCAATCAACCTTTGCAGAAAATTTACAAAAATATAATCCAGGAATTAATATAATAAATCAGAATTATATTTATCAAATACATAACTCTTTTAACAACTATTTCTCAATACTGTTCAAAAATGAACTTTTCGAGTTGATCTTGCAATTTATTTTTTCCAGTTTGGTGAATTATTTTTGTTCTATTTGTCCATTTATATTAATCGGAGATTAGTTGGTTTGATAATAAATACATCCTATAAAAAATATTTTCCCATGCTCAGTGAAGCATTTGAAAACAAGCAATGCATAAATTCGCTGACAGTAAATCTATCACTAAGCAAGCGGAGAAACAGAAGTAACTAAACCACAGAATATGATAATCGTCTTAAATCAGTCGGGTAACGTAGCTTCATCAAAGACATACTTCACCTTTTCAACTCTCAATTTAACAGAATATTCAGCGAGTAACGTGTAATTTTCTATCATCACTCCCGCACGGAGAAAAAATTGAATAATTTACATGTTAAACAGAGTAGCGACTATAATATATGCCTTCCATTATGTGGAGTTCTTATGAGTTAAGGGAAGAGATATTGTGGATATTCCACAAGTTGTTGCTTGCTTTATAGTTATGAGACAATTTAATTGCGATGGTGAAAATAGTCTATTTAGTATTTCTGATCGTTTTTTTTCTAGCATAGTCCTAAACATGCAAGGATTACATTATAACTTGCGACATCTTTAGGATTTCTTCTAAATGTACTGAAAACATTCTTCTGTAGCAGAACGAATAAAAAATTGTAGCTAAATGTATTGGCCAAAGAAGGTGGCAACCGTGAAACTCTACGAGGGGCTATAACGAAGATGCAAGAGAAAAGCATGAAATGTTCATTCCCATTTTCCCCCATGTACATTTAAAACTTTATCGCCCTTTGAAATTTAGGGGTGGGGACCTGTATGTAGAAGTGATAACCTACATACAGTATTGGCAGATTTTGGAGCTACTAAAATCTTGCCTACATGACCTTACTTGACCAGGTTTACACATTCAATCTTCTGAATGTGCAAGTTTCCTCATCTACCTACCGGAGATTGAACTTGCTCCTCTTGGTAACAACTACTACACCGACGACGCTCTACAGTATCTATAGAGCACATAATATTACGTAATATAAACCATTAGTATAAATATACGGTCCACCGTTTGCGCGAGAATATATCATAATAAGAGCCACCATCTTGGAGTGCATTTTCCACGTGTGGTAATTTTCAACACTGGCAACATTTATCATCATCCTGGCAACACCGAGAGATGTATTACCTGAAACTACCGCCTTAACTCCGCCGGTTTCTTCGATAGTTTCGTAATAGTGTTGAACGTGATGAATGTGTTTAATTTTGTTTAATAAGGTTTGCCTTTCTGAACTCTTCTGTATGAATTTTAAACAGATTTCTTGTTAAGAGTGTTTTTGTGATATTTATTATTATAAAAGATAGTATAAGCTACTCGTATATAGCTGCTTGTGCTTTGAGCACGATAACAATGAGTTTTGCTAGCTTTAGATTTGGATGGCCGATTTGGTCAAGTGATAGTGGCGCTGCCTCTTGATCGACGGGTCCTGGGTTCAATTCCTAGTCGGGGCAAATATTTGTGTAAAAAGCAAGTGTTTGTTCTCGGGTCATGGGTGTTTGTACACCACTTTATGTATGTTCCGAGGGACCTGCGGCACAAGGGAAAACCTATTGTTTTATTGCACTGCACTGTGAATTGGCCATTGGCCTCTGACTTGGTTTATTGCACTGTCGTAGTAGGTAATTTTGAGTCAATCATTGCTTAGATTTCAGCTAAGTAAAAAAAACTCTTTAAATGTCTTAAAATATTTTCCAAAATTAAAAATATTCATATTCGCCATAACCACATTATAACTTCCTTTTGTGCTTCATTCTTTTGGCTTCTTTGCAATTTTGCTCCCCATAACTTTTTCTTATATTTCCCTGTAGGGTTCCATAAATCCACTGTGGATTTCTTTATACATAATATCACGAGGCTTTTTAATTTAAGTAATAATAAATTAAATAAATAATACAGATAGATAATAATAAATTAATAAATAATAAATAATAGATAATAATAAATTAATAAATAATAAATAATATAGAAAAAAAAATAATAATAATAATATGGCTTGCGTTTTCTTTATTGAATTTTTGAATTATCTTGGCAAACTCTTGTGGTTGTTTATTTTGGGTATTCAGAATATACTTTAAAATGAGGGGGAGTGCAGGGCCTACCTTGTTTTGCATGACTGTTTTCCCATTATTCTTAGAGCATATTTAGGTAACCTAAATAAGTAAGTGTTACAGTAAAACGATCATACCGGTGGGAAAAAAAATTAAATCATCGCTTTCTCTAATGAAAATAACTAGCTATAAATATGCCTGTCAATTTGTTTTATTTTTAACCCCGGACAAAAAAGAGATGTGTCAAAAGTTTGACGTGTGTAATTGTGTATCTGTGTATATTTGTGATTAGATCCTAAACGAATGGACCGATTTCGATGCAGGTTTTTCTTGATCAAAATTGGTTCAGCCGTTTAAAACTTATAACCAATCGAATGTCGAGGGCGATAATTTTTTTTAAAATTTTGGAGTTATCCAACGTACATAAAGTCTTAATTATCTCTGAACATTGAATCCTTTATTTTATATGAAGCCTACAAGTATATTATATACCCTGTAGTATACCTCAGAGTTTCTTGCCTGTTCTTCTCTGAGGAAGACTGCACCTTTGCGAATAGGCGTAGAGTCAGTAGGATCAGAGGTACGAATGCGTATGTATGTATTTAAATCGTTTAATGTATGTTTGTATGTATTTCATTGTAATCTTGACTTGTTTTAAGTGACATCCTGAATGTCCTATAAAATAAAGATTTTTCTATTCTATTCTACAGTAAAACGATCATACCGGTGGGAAAAAATAAATAAATCATAACTAGCTATAAATATGCCTGTCAATTTGTTTTATTTTTAACCCCGGACAAAAAAGAGATATGTCAAAAGTTTGACGTGTGTATCTGTGTATGTATATATTTGTGATTATAGGTCCTTAACGAATGGACCGATTTCGATGCAGGTTTTTTTGGTTTGAAAGCTGACGTAATCGAGATGGTCTTTAGCTATATTTGATCAAAATTGGTTCAGCCGTTTAAAACTTATAACCAATCGAATGTCGAGGGCGATACAATTTTTTTAAATTTTAGAGTTATCCAACGTACATATAGTCTTAATTATCTCTGAACATTGAATCCTTTATTTGATATGAAGCCTACAAGTATATTATATACCCTGTAGTATACCTCAGAGTTTCTTGCCTGTTCTACTCTGAGGAAGACTGCACCTTTGCGAATGGGCGTAGAGTCAGTAGGGTCAAAAGAACGAATGCGTATGTATGTATTTAAATCGTTTAATGTATGTTTGTATGTATTTCATTGTAATCTTGACTTGTAGTGACATCCTGAATGTCCTATAAAATAAAGATTTTTATATTCTATTCTATAGGTATTAATTTTTCTCGGTAGTCTTTACATATAAATTGTTCCATCATACGAAATCCCTTTATCTAATCTAAAGCCTTTAAGCCTCCTCGGGAAGAAGACGAGGAAAATACTTACTGGAAAGTAATTCCTTACGCCACTCACTGGTTATATCTCCTTTATCTGAAAAGATAGAGTAAAAATATAAGAAAGTTGAATATATGGGGTAACTAAATTAGTTAGTAAAACTTTGAGGGGTTATTCTGCCTAAAAACCTAAACAACTTTACCCCAGAACACATTATGAAATTCTAAAAAAAATTTAGAATAGAGTAGAAAATACTTTATTTGTTAATTTAATTTAGGTTAAGTAATATTATTTTTTAGTTCAGGAACCAGCTGAAAATTAGCGCCGAGACGACTATTAAGTCGTCTTTGGAATACGCTGAGCTGGACACCCTTTTTGGTGCATTACAACCTAAATAGTTATAAGGGATAAGCATAAGTTCAATTTGTATATTTACTGTAAAAAAAAATATTCTATTCTATTCTTTTTCGATACAACACAGACATTACAATATAAAAATACAAAAGATACTTTACAGACACAAAAACAAAAAAACAAATTAAAGATACGATTACAAGAACACTTACTAAACCTAAAAACAAAGTGCTGTATTGTGCTGCCTGTGTTGTACAGACTTCCCATACAAAGACAAACATACAAGTTATGTGAAGAGGCAAAAGTTGTTCAGTTTCATGGGCTGATTTTATTGTCAATAATTATGATAAACGCATGAAAACTGCATCAAAATTCGTTGAGAAGTTTAAAAAAAGGAAAAATATAAAAATTGATGAGTGCGTTGATAAAAGCAATTTTTTATACTACTGGAGAGGAGAAAATAATAATTCGATTTATGTTTGGGTTAAAGCAATAAACAACGCAGATTATCGCCTTCATTTTAATACATTCGTAACCGATTCAATAAACCAAATTGGATAATGGATGGCGGCAAAATAAATACGGGATGAATCTATTTAAACAGAGTGACGAATAGTAAACAAGTGACGATAAAATAAATATGGCGACGAAAGAGTAAACAAATGACGGTCAGTTCACGCCTATTGGTCGAGGATTAATGCTGAGTAGTGCAATATTTGCGGGCGGCCATTAATAATGCTTTCGACACGTTTCCTATGAAATATTGGTCCAGCGCCGACCCGATTTAACGACATGAGCAATCTGTAAAATTAAAGGAGAATTTGTAATTTTTTTTTTGAGTGATCTAGTAATCGGAAACTTTACTTTTATATTTTCCTTCCTTTTTTTCCAGCCCATGTATGTACGTCCCCATCGAGGGGCACGGGCCTTCTTTCGAAACACAAAGGGGGTTTTGGCCGTAACCCACCACGCTGGAAAAATGCGTGTTGATGGACTCCGTAAAAACTATATAATATTTTTTGCTGGACTTATAGTGAAAGAAAAACTTAGAATGTACCAGCGAAAAAACAATAAAATGTTAAGACTTCAAATTAGCTAGCAAATCCTTAGGTGGTAATTTTACTTATAAAACTGAACAACTTTGCCATACAATCAGCTGATCACTCAAGGGATGCGAAACATTTATTTCATTGTTCAACCTATACGCTGATTCTTGATTTAATTTGCGCCAACTTAAAGGCACCCAATACACCTAACAAAGACAACACACTGTAGGGCAAGCCACATTTAAAAAAAGCGTATAAAAGCGTGCAGTTTGCTGATACGGCATTTTACAATGTTTACCCCGAATTAGCACTTTGCCGTTTATTTTTATATTTATTTTTTCACGTGACACAAAGTGTAAATTATGCGCGAGCACGCCGAAGATTGCGATTCAGCGATCCTGATTGGTGGAGCCTAGGTGATACACATAGTCGTGTCAGATGGCTAACGAGATAAAAAAAACTAAACGTTGTGTAAAGAATAGGTAGAATAGAATTAGATGCGATTTTCCTTATAGATTCTGTATAAGTTATTGAATAATTTTTTAAGAGAATTTGAAAGTATTATTTTTTTATTAAAACTCTAAAAATATATGCTACGTTTTCGTAGCACTTTGCTACGAAAACAGTTTTGTTGTAACATTTACGATTTTGATTGTCAAACTGAAAACAAATGTCATGTAAATAATGTCATGCCTAAAATTACAAAGAAATTACTATAAAAGTCATCTTTTACGATAACTTGCTCGAGGTTCGATGGAGGTTCGTCGTAAGGTACATATTCTTTGGCGATTATCGAATCGACGACGTCATTTTTAGCACAGAATTAGTTGGTGGGCTGAAGAGTGTTATAGGCTACTTTTTTATGCGATCGAATTCACGGGCGGAAAGCTAGTTCTTATTTTTTTTAATTGAAAAGTATGAGTGGAACTCGGGTTTTGAATCTGACCCATATTTGTTTCAAATTTGAGATAGTGGCCCTAATATTAGAATCATAGATTTTTCTGTAATCTATAAGTTAAAAACTATTAGGATCCATTATTTTCTGAGGTATAGACCCTTAAAAAGAGTAACATCAAGCGTCCTGTCCGTATGTACAGTGTAATTGCAAGTTATGACGTCACATGTGCGTTGTTGTAATAAATATTGATGTTATGTTCCTTTCGGCGCGCGGGCACTACGGTCAGTGGCCCTCTTCAGACATACAGATAACCACTTATTTAATTAATTTTTTGTTATAATAAACTGGGAGAAAATACTAACAACCTATCATTATTCTTACTAAAGTATCATCAAATCAGCTGATGATCGAGCTCCGTCTAAGAATTAAATCTTAAAATGCAAAAAATGGCGTTTTGTGGAAGTAGAAATATAACAAACAAGGTTTCTGCCCGACACTTCATTCCTGTAGGAATTCCGGAAAATTATAAATTTCATAATTTTTAGTAAATAAATTTGTAAAATATTTTTTTGAATTGGTTCAATAGTACCACAAATTACTTCGTGCAAACAAACTCGCCTACAAACTTTACCTTTTTATAAGTTAGTATAGATTGACACTTTTAATCATGAATGTCATCAGATTTAAAGAGCAGTTTTAAAAAAAACTATTTCATCGATATAAAAGAGGATTGCCTTGTTTAATAGTTTAAAATTTTGTTTGTTCAATAACGTCCGATATAAAATTTAACACTGTTCTGCGCGAGTGAAAACAGTTTTATTTTGAAAGTTTTGAAATATGACGTCATAAATCTAGCTCTATAACAGCCACGCGAGCTAATAAATCATTGTAGATTTAAAAACAAGTGTCAAAATATATTTTCAATCTGCAATAATTTTCCATGTTAAAAAAGTAGAGTCACCGACTTCAATCCCAACAACAGTTCGCACAAAGTAGATAACTAGTATTATTTGCAGACTACGATGCCTATTAGCAGATAACCACAAACGAAAATGTTCCTCATTTATTTAGATGATGTTCTGGTTTGTAGAATTTTTTGGTTTTGTAATTTTTATTAAAAGCGCTGAATCATTTTCGATAAAATTTATATGGTAATAATTTGAAGTATATTCTTTCGAACTAAAAAATAATTTTGAAAATCGGTCCATAATTGGCGGAGATATCGGTGAGCATACTTAAAAAAAAAATTACATACAGTCGAACAATGAACCTCCTCCTTTTTTGAAGTCGGTTAAAAAGTGATGGAAACTTGTGATTAGGTGGAATATGTCTTTAGAATACACGAATACAAACAAACGTGAATATAGGTGACCGGAACACACCCATGAGTTTTATTTCTAAAAATGCTATCAGCGCTGATAACCACACAATTTTTAAGTTACATTAATTTGGCAACACTGTGTAAGTAAATAGCAGTGATAGTCCAGTTGGTGATGGGCTTGACTTGTAACTGGAAGGTTGCGGGTTAAAATCCTGGTGCGAAACTGTACCACTAAATTCGTCTTTTCGAATGGCTGAAAAAACTCGTTTTTGAAAGACACGCGGTCCACCAACCCGCATTGGGCCAGCGTGGTGGACTAGATGGCTTATATCCCCTTCATTTTTCTAAGAAAGGCCCGTGCCCCTTAGTGGGGACGTATGGGCTGATAAAAAAGAAAGAAAAAAACTGTGTAAATGTCAAGAGTTACGATTAAGTGCATCTTTTTATAAGATTTTACTTTGTAATTTTTACAAATAAATTCGTGAATAGTAGAAAACACCTTTTGCATAACTTTACCACCCCCAGCTAATAGTGATCCGCAGTCTTCTATTTACAGTCCGCTGCTGAGCACGAGACGTCGTGTTGAGAACCAAATCTGTGTCCCCGGCGTTTTGGTCCTTCGAGAAAGATTATTTTTTTACAAAATACCCATTACTTTAACAATAACCAAAGCATCAAGTAGAGGACGTCCGATATTTCAAAAAAAGCTGCCCTTAAATTTCCTTAGTACACACAAATCTTCAGCTTTTTTGGGTCCAACAGAGATTTTGCGCTTGTGTTTTTTTACTTTTAACCGGCTTCAAAAAAGGCGGGCAGTCAACTAAATGTATTTTAAATTCTCTACCTATGTAAACTAAGCCCCACACCGCTTTGACACACATAGAATTCTATTCATTTGTTATAAGGTCGACTTTCCAACAAAAACCTAGAATTTACACTAACCTTTCTCAAATACCTCCCGGTCCCTTAACCAGCTTACATTACTTATTTAGTTTATTTAATCTCTCTTAGAAGCTTAACAAGATACTTTAAGTTGAACGTAAACATTTACTTGGGTCCTCGATTTAATGCCGTCGGATCCGTCGACGAATAACGCAAGAATAAAACCGGCCAAGCACGATTCGGACTGTGTGACCAAGGTCCGTATTACAGAATGCGACTCAAACTCTGATCTATACTTAACTAGCAGTCGTCTTTTTCATTTTGATAGTGAGAGAAAGAGACAATCAATACTTAAGTTTAGATAAAGACTTGAGTCTTCTGTTATACGAGCCAAAGAGTCTTGGCCATAAGATACGTTTCTAGATCTCCTAGATTTTTTGCCAAGGCTGTATAAGGTTGACATGTAATGCTTACGTCAGCCTCACAGGAGACTTCGAAAAAATTACAGGGCTTTAGGTAAAATCTTTTTCAACATCTCGAGTGGTTAATCAGTCCATGAAATTGAACAACTTTCCCCTAATAATAGTTCAAAATACGATTGAAAAAAAAATGCGCTATATGCTGATGAAATTTGTATGGGAACTCAAAATTTTTTTTTTCGTATTTTGACCTATTATTGGGGGAAAGTTGTTCAATTTCATGGACTGATTAACCACCCGATAGGTTGAAAGAGATTTACCTAAAGCCCTCTATATTGCATTACGTCTCAACAACAAACTACTTATTGAAAAAATAATGAGTTTTAAGCTCTTTATTTACTTTTACTAGGTTATGGCCAAAGTAACTGATGTTCTCGGCCAACTGATCACCTACCTGCTTCGATTCCAAATATTATAAACGCTACATACTCAAAGGCCCACACTTAGGGTTTTCCTTGTGTCACGGGTCCTTTGGAACATACACAAAGACAAATATGACCCGAGAACAAACATCTGCTTTTTACACAAATTTTTGCTCCGATCGAACCCAGGACCCGTCTATCAATAGGCAGCATCACTACCACTCGACCAAACCGGCCGTCAAGTTGTGTCTTTTACTCGTACTTCTATAACAGACGTAAAGATGGCGCAACATGTGCAATGCAAAGTTCCCCGTCTTTGGCACCGATTCTGTAACTTAAGTTGTGTGTCGATGAAATGTAGGCCATTTTATCAGTTTAAAAAAATTAAACAATTTAATTTTCATATACTTGCTGACAACCACCCCGACCAGCAGCGCTACCACAAACCGAACCTGAAAATGCAAACTAGCTAGCAACTGATAATTCAGTTGGCGGTGGCGCCACCAGTCAAAGCGGTCATTAAATAGTTCTCAATTTCGCCACCTGAACAGATAAAATGGCGTCCATTCCATCGAAACACAACATAAGTTACAAAATCGGGGCCCTGGGTTGTATGTGTAATAACCGGAAAATAATAAGAATCGTAAATTGATCACCTTTCTAGGTAGTTTATCAACTATTGGAAAATCTTAAATGGCAATTGAAATGTATTATTTAACATAAACATTTCCGGTAATTGATCAATTTACGGCAACTCGCGGCAAAATCATCCGACGAACGTGAGGTGTACGCCAATTGGTTGAAAACACGAGCTGTACCTTGATTGGTTGAATGTCTCACTTGGAACTGCGACAAGTAGGTTTGTTAGTAGCCGAACCCAAGGTTTGTTAGGTTAATCAGAGAACAGTGTATTATTTTACGGATGTTAGTTTAACGTAAAAATATACACTGAGCAACGATTGGTCCATTCGTGTATGATTTGACGTGTGGCAAAATCGTTAGTTGATAAACTCACAGCCAGGTAGCGTAAGTTGATCAATTGGCTAAAATTTATTACTACGTTAAATAATTCATTTCAACTGCTGTGTATGATTTTCCGATAGTTGATAAACTACCTCGAAAATTGATTAACTTACGATTCTTATTAAATTCCGGCGACATATATACCTTTCGGTTACTGAACCCTAAAAATTAAACAAATCATGCGCCCAGGGATGAATAACAGAATAGGGTAGCTGTGTTTTATTCCTTGGAAGGAAGTTACCTTTACCGGTGGGATTTCTGTTATAATGCATTTAAATGTCTAAAATACAGACATTTAATTGAAGGATGTCACTATTCCGCGATTTCGCAAAGGGAGAGTAGCTTTTCTTTATCTTTTTTCATAGTTCAGTCTGTTACTTTAATTAAGAATCCACCTAAGTTTTTGTCTGCTGGTGAGGTTTAAATTAGAATGAATTTGGCCGGTTCAGGTGCAGTTCTTCTTATCGTGTAGGTATAATCAAGTATGTGGCGAACTTGGCTAGCCCTGGTGTCAGTTTTCAAAACGCCAAATGGCATAGTCGTTAATCAAAGAACAGCAGGGACTTACGGTTATATAGGTAACCGATGTGCAATGAATTTTATTGATCACGAATAGGTCTATTAAGTTTTCAAATGCACTGATTGCAAGGCCTATGATCCTTAGTACAGATTCAGTTATTTTTTATTATAAAAACCTTTTTTCTAATTTTAAAAATATGCCTGTAAGCCGTATAGTCGTGTATTCAACACTGTATTCTGACGTCACCCTTATCTAGCTCGTAATAGCGCGGGCTTTCGTAGTGAAAATGGATAACCTGACGTGCGGCTGTTTTTACATAGATGGGAGATAAATTCTAAATAAATAAATAAATAAATAAACGCTTCACACTCAAAGGCCCACATTAAGGTTTTCCCTTGTGTCGTGGGTCCCTTGGAACACACAAAGACAGACACAAACACCCATGACCCGAGAACAAACATCTGCTTTTTACACAAATATTTGCCCCGACTGGGAATCCAACCCAGAACCCGCCGATCAAGAGGCAGCGTCACTACCACTTGACCAAACCGGCCGTCAAAATATAAAAATCGATTGATAAAATTAAAATTGACTTAATAAAAGTCGTTCACAACACGTACCAGACTAATCCCTACTCAATCTAGTCTGGCCACTAACTTCAATCGCCGATAGTTCCAAAGTTGAGTCAAACTCCTCAAAACTAATTATACGGAACACTGATCTTGAACAACTATGAATATTTACCCCGATCCTGCAGAATTTTAAACTTTTTAGTACCGAGACTTCTGTTGTGCACTGCGATTGATAAAACGCCATCGTTTTGTAAAATGACGAGGCTTTTAGTAAATATACCTACTTAACAACTACAGGATGCCCGGGACTTTGTTTCCGTGGAAATTAAGTAAAATCTCCGCTATAAAAAGAACCTTTGTGCCAAATTTCAGCTTTCTAAGTCCAAGGGTTTGAGCTGGGCGTTGATGAGTGTGTAAGTCAGGACTTTCAATTTTGTAAATCTAGATTTGCTTGCCATTTGAGTATTAAAAATGATCTTAACACACATTAAGTCCTCTGAACCGTAATCTAACAGTAATGGACATTATAAATGATTCCACCTGCCCAGAATGCGACAAGGTAAAAACAAGTTCTGAGTGTCCAATATACGCGCTAGTAGGATGGAAGACCATAGAAAGGATGGGATAAAAGAAGACAAAATTTAAGAGATTGGCATAAAGGACAAAATGAGGCTTACAAAGGCTTCCGGTAGGTTTAAAGAGGTGGAACTATCAACGCAGTGATAAACCCATGCGCTACTATTGGAAACTAGGGTGAAATTGTCTCAAATAAGTGGACTGATCACCCGCCTGTGCCTGGCGGGCATCCTCTGAGAACATACATTAAAAAACCGGTTTGGTTTTGAAGCTAACATAACAACGGTGCCTCTAAATCTGGTTGTTGGGAAAAATTCCGGCTGGCATTATTTATGGATCTACAAAATTGAAATTTTGCACAGAGTATACCTTTATTAGACGCTTTGCTGATTATCTATCAGACAAGCAATAAACTGCTCAGCCCTAGAGTTATTTCAGATTTACATAAAATTAGAAAATAAGGGAAATAACGAGATTAAAAAGATCACCCTCGGAGTTTCTTGCCTATTCTTCTTTGGTAATCTACCACACCGCTTGCTTGCAAAAATCCCCGTGTAATTGGTCCAACATATTACGAGCATCTACCTGCAACTCTAAAAGACCTGACCGATGACGAAACATTTTGTCGCCGACTAAAGTGCCTTCTTACGAAAAAGGAGCTTTACTCAGTAGATGAGTATAATTCCTCATTATTTTAAATTTATTATTATTATTGACCATCTTGACATTTGATAGTTTCATATTTTTATTTTATTATTTAATTTTTTTGACATTTTTGTATTAATTTGTGACATATTATTGACTGAAAACATCTACTTAATGTAGATGAATGTTAATAATATACTTATTATATTAATTATTGTAATTTTGACTATCACATTATACTTTGACATTGCTTTACACATAATATTGTAACTGGAATTGATAATGTGAAATAAATGAATCTAATCTAATGTAATCACCTACACCTAAGTGAATAGGCGTTAAGTCAGTAGAGTCAAAAGAACGAATATGTATATACGTACTTTTATTTTAAGTAACGTCCTGGTGTTCTATGAAACAAAGCTATTTTGGTTTTACTTTGGCTAACAAGGAATAAGGCTAGTCCTATAGCAGCGTACATAATTTCGTGACATAAAAAGCGTACGTAAGTGCTTCGAGGCAATGCACTGCGGAGGTCTCCGTGATTTATCTATTAGCGAATCAGAGATGACTAGCTTGGCTCCTTGCCAGCACTTGTGTACTCAAGGGGTGACTAAACTGTACCGCTCGCAAATAAATATTTATATTATTTTTTGCGGAAAAGGTATTTTCATTAGATTTCGTTTTAGGTTATTATAATTGGCTACTCAATTAAAAATTCTTAATAATTATAAAATAATCACAAAAATAAAAGATTTGGTCGAGTAGTATTTGCGCTGCCTCTTGATCGTCGGGTACTGGGTTCGATTCCCGGTCGGGGCAGACATTTGTGTAAAAAGCAGATGTTTGTTCTCGGGTCATGGGTGTTTGTAACTGTCTTCCAACAAGGGACCCATGACACAAGGAAAAACCTTAGTGTGGGCCGATGAGTGTGTATTGTTTATTTGTTTTTGTTTATTTTCATTTAAACACAAAAAGTTTTTAAGAGTCAAGATCCGGCCCGAGTCCTACCCGGTCCAAAGGTTCCCATCACGCTCGCAGCATTACCGCGTTGAATATTATTTATTTATTTTAGAAACTTACTGCTTTTGCAGTGAAGTGATACACAATGTCTACGGATATTTCACGATTTTTCATACAACAGAAGTTTGTACAGCTACAGAAACAAATTTGTTTATTCATTAGATAACAATTTACAAAATCCAGTATTGAAGCTTCTTTTAAGTAAACATTAACTTGTATTAGTCTCCCTACTTTCACTCTACATTAAAGTACTCGTACTTCTCTACTTTAACCTATTTTAAGTAACTTCCTGAATGTTCTATTAAATGAAGCTATTTTTGACTTTGACTTGACTTTGGATCTAAATGCGTTCTTTACTTATAGGATTTGTGGGCTCATAACAACTTAGTACTCCAAAATGGTCATCCTCACCTTCTAGCGGTATACATTGCTGATTAACGCACGAGTCTCTTACATATATACACAAGCTCACGCCTTTGTCCCATTGGGGTAGGCACAGACCACAGATTGCCACTTGCTGCGATCAAACCCTTTTGATATTGGCTACTTCTCCATTCTCTGTTTTAATTTACATTCTTTAAATACTCTTACATTGGCAAAATAACGATTGTGGACAGCATTTTTTGCAAAAAGTTGAATTATACCCGTTTCTTCTTACCCTTTGAAACTTAAATCTTCATCAGCCCATATACGTCCCCACTGCTGGGGAGGGCCTCCTTTAATAACATGAGGGGTAAATGCCATACTCACCACGCTTGGCAGACGGGTTGGCGAGGGTTTTGATATAAATGCAGAGTATTCCTTCTCTGTGCATAGATGAATCAGCTTGCATATTTACCTTAGTCGCCTTGTACGACACCTCGGTAAAAAAGAGGGTGGTCCTATTCTACTCTGCCGGGGACTCACACGGCACTCTGCTTAGTCTACAACTTAGTCTACAAAGTATTCATCCACTTGCGATTCAGTCCGCACCTGTTCATACATTTCAGAGTGACTGTAAAAACAAAAATTTTATGACTTAAAATTTTATTTCATAAAGATAAATTTTGTTGCTATTTATAAATTTTGTTGTAATATTGATATGCATCTGATGTCTTTGCCTTTAGTTTTATGCGAGTGTGTATGTGAGGGTCCAGTATAGATTTTAAAAAAGAAGTAGGTAATTAGGAGCTTCTTTCTGCCTTGTATCGTGAATCATAAGTCCAAATATGCACGAAAAATACTTTATTGTCGTTAACACGTAGCCTGTATTATTGTTTTTATATTCGTAATTTTTACCAAATTTTCCTGCTACGATAAGTTATATTCTATGTTGCTATGAAACTGCAATGTTTATACAAGCGAGAAGACCCAAGTCTTCTTCTTATCGTGTAGGTAAAGTCAAGTGTGTGACAAACTTGGCTAACCCTGGTGTCAGAGTTTTCAAACTGCACAATGGCTTCTAACTTGGTTTTAACAGCTGTAGTCAATCGACTTCAGCCGGGACCGACTGCTTAACGTGCTCTCCGAAGCACGGAAACGCTCGTGATAAATTGCCACTTCGGTCATCCATCAGGTTCCTTGCCTCTGTGTACGTTGCTCAAAAACACTGACTGGTTGAGATCAGCGAACACCACTGGGTTACGAGCGATAGGTCCCAGGTGGAATACTAATATTTTAAAGGTTCGCACTGCTTTTTTATCACATGTATTGCGACATGTATGTCTGGAGAGCGGTTTAAACAATAGACGGCGCGCATAAAGTATTCAAACGCTAAAACTTTGCTTTTAGCGTCCCGATTGTTCAGCCTCGGTGCTATTTTGAACTTGCTCCTTTATTTTTCTTCACATCTTTGTTTAGCTCCCAATGGAGTTTGAATTTTCAGCCATGGAACAAATATTGCTATTCTAGTTTTCAGCGTTTCATAAATGATAGAGGATACTCTATATATTTATGAGTGACACCGAGCAACAACTGTAACCAAACTTTGCATAAGTAGAGAAATAAGTTTAAGTTTATAAGTTTGCAATATTGCGTTTTGTTAGCGGAGGAGCTGCTGGGTGGCTGTCATCAAATGTTTTGATAGTTCTCAATTTAACTACCTAGGCCCCGATTCTGTAACTTCAAGTGTGTGTCATGTCGATGGAATGGTCGCCATTTTATCCGTTCAGGTGGCGAAATTGATAACTATCCAAGTATATAAAAATTAAATAGTTCTCAATTTCGCCACCTGAATAGATAAAATGGCCTCCATTCCATCGTCACACTACTGAAGTTACAGAATCGGGGCCCTGAACGGGTGAAATGGTAACCATTATCTTTCAACTATTATTGAGACGCCACTGATTAGTGGAATAGATGCCCGAAAATACTGACCTGTCGTATCTAAAAAAATACTTAGAATTAATTAGAACACATGTTATTACAGAAACAATATATTACTGTATTTCTGCTAATGCACCAGGCCGATAAGGTAACGTGAAAAAATCATTGGCATATCTGCCATATACTTGGTAGAGCGTTAAGAAGCTCAGGAACTAACTAAAAATATGCTTGAGATTCGGTTAAATAATTTGTCTTGTTCTTCTTTACTATTTAAATACCAATTTAATCCTGTATTTTCAAAATCGTATGCCAAGAAATGTACACAAGGTGCTATTTTTAACATTTTTGTTTACTGTTTTCTTTATTATTTAATTTAGTGACTAAATTTTATTCAAACGTCTGTGTCTTAATTTGGTTTTTAACTATTGTTATATCGCCATATCTTATGTAAGCGAACATTGTTTTAATGAGAATTAAAAAAATAATCTATAAACCTAAACCTTAACTATTACACCACTGCCTCAATTTATGGTACGGTAATAAGCCACCGCCTAACTCACTCCAGCTATATCAACTAATCTCCCAACCGAACTAACTCTCCGAGGACTACAGCCTATTATTCCAGTGATTCCAGTTCCCGACATATCTAGGCTAGCTTAGATCTATCCTAGGCACTGAGTTTGTGCCTCCGTGTAGATAAACAGCTAATCTAGGCTACCTTTGTCTGCCTGTGTCTACATTTCAAACAGATACTGTTGTTTCCTGCTGAGTTAGTTGTGCTACAGTTGCTTTGGTTTTGTAAGGAGGTAGTTTCAGAGGGAAGTTGGTTAGGTAACATATTTTTAAGTATTTGTAAGGAGTCTGGGTGTAACCTCCTACAGCTTCATTTTATTTTATTCTGACAAATTGGGAAAAATAGAGCTTTTATCATATTATCACAGAAGCCAACAAATTTTACACTAAAATCCGTCTAAGTTATACAACGTGTTAATGAAAAAGCGCAAAACCTCAGACACCACAACAAATTTTTATTATAAAAGAAATATGTAAATTATTAAATTTCATTTTCGTGGGTTATTTACGAAGATATTCTTGTGTTTTTTGCAAATTAAAAAGTCTATGCTTGTACACGCTGATTGCAAGAATCCAATGTATGTATGCACATGTATGAGTGATTAGTAGCTAGCGTAGCTAGATAGTTCATTCGTCTCTGATAGAGTTGAGTACTTACCCCTTTTTTATTAGTGGAATCGATTCTTCTCTCGATTCTGAACAAACTGATTTCAGGTTTTGCGCTTTTTCATTAACACGTTGTATATTGTTAAGTTACATAATTAACATAATTCTTTTATAATAAAAATAAATTGTGGTGTCTGAGGTTTTGCGCTTTTTCATTAACACGTTGTATAATATGATTACAAAACCAGACTCAGTCATAGTGTGCTAAGTTTGGGGCTAGACGGCGTTACATGAGATATCCAAATATTTATAACTATTACATGTACTAATCTTAGTTCTAAGAGATGCTATTTAAGTATTGTATGAACTCTCTAAACTCTGTATTTTTCATTCTCCAGAAATTTAAGTACTCAAATTCTCCTAATGAATTCCAAACCTGCATTCGCTTACAATATTAATACTGGTTCCCATTTATAGCGCCACTTTTCAATATTATGTGCGCTTTCCCCGGAATTCATTTAATTACATTGAGTTTAATTTTCAAATTAGTTGGATGTAATTTGGAACAGTAAATATAAGTGTGAGAGGTACAATTCCTCCGGGTGGCTATTCGAGTAACCAATGGCATCTCAACGGCGGTGCAATGGTAATCGTGACATTTCATGGTGGTGCAATTCAAAAGTATCTAAACTTCATAGATTTAATGACAGCAACCTTGATTGGCAGCGCCACCGTCAACTAAATGTTATAGATCCCGTCATGTAAAAAGGCCACTGAGCTACCGTGAAGGGGATGAGTTTGCGGATGGGTACAGTCGCGCCCGAATGTACTAGGACTAGGCTATTGTTTTTATACCAATAGCGCGTGCGCACAGGTATAGTGGCGGGGCGTTCCCCTGTCTCGTCCCCTTCATACCACCAATTTCGCCGATTAATCGCGCACTGAGAAGGTACATCGCCAGCGGCCTTTTTACGTGACGGGATCTATAAGTTTATACTTTTGTGGAACTACAAAAAAAAAACAACGGATTGCACTCCAAGAGTGCTGGCAGAAGTGAAAACTTAAACATATTATGTTACTTCCTTGCGATCTACTCTCCCTCCGTCTTACGAATTTTCGATCAGGTCACGTGTCCTGACGCGAGTTTAACATTTTTTACCCATACTTTAAAGTGCACAAAGCCGCTAAAAAAGTTTCCACTTCAAAAACTCTACCAATTAAAAAAAATGCATTTAACACCTTTACACAAAATCTAAAAAAAAAATCATTTACTCATATTAAGTCATTCAGTTGATCGCATGAACTGTGTCTGGAGAGGCGACATTTTTTTCATATTTCGAACTATGTTTCACGGGGAAAGTTCGGTTTTGTAAGCTGATTCGAGCTGTAATCTGAGTTTGGTGTGTTTCTATCTATATCCACTAACTTATTTTTTGTATGTCTATATATCTATCTGATTAACGTCTTGACATTTTCGTTAACCTCTAATCTGTGATGTCATTAAAGCCCCCACCCCCAACCTGTGGCAACTGTGTGTGGATTTTAGTATCAAATCACGGATCATACAACCTGATAGAAGACCTCCTCCTCCTCACCTCATCAGTCCATACACGTCCCCACCAAGGGGCGCGGGTCTCTCCTTGAAACAGTCAGTTAAAAATAGCATTGTTGTGTTCATAACCCATCCCACATAATGTAAATCTCTTATTTAGCGCACTCAGAGCAAACTACCTCAACTAATATGACTAGCCTTTGAACAATGCATCATATTTTAAGTGGAATAAGTGCTAGAATTGTTTGTGCGATGCATAATTTGCAATGTCCAACGAGTGACGTTGCCCCGGGCTGGATAAATGGTTAATCTCGTGAATATTCTACGGAGGGGATCTACGAGAAGAAATTCGGAGCGCGCTCGCAGCGGTCGGTCAATGCGTGAAAAGTCTGGAGACTTTGATTGACATTCAATTGAATATCAAGGTATAATAGTTAGGCCTGCCGTGCTTGGTAATGCTGTCGTTGAGTTTACAAATAAGCAAATAATTGTGTACAAAGGAAATAGAGACTATCATAATCATAAGCGTAATTCGACACCTCAAGCCTCATCAAAATTTTAACAATTACAATTAACCGGGATTTTCGTGTTTGTTTATTTCTTTGTGTGTACTTCTAAGAACTAAAGAGAAAAGATTAGTATGGCCTTTGGGTGTGCAGCGTATGTGTGACTTTTTTTAAATAAAAGAGGACCTATATTTTTTAAATAAAAGAGGACCTACACCTATAAGAAGAAGATACCATTCGATCAAGTTTTTATTCATTTAATAACTATACACGGAATAAAAGGAAATGCAACACACAACTGAAACACGAACACTAAAGCAGTAATTAGAGCGGCATCTCCCCGAATTCATTTCCGTCTGTCCCTACAATCCCCGAGAGCGTATTAGAAGCATGACGTCACACTTAAAATTAATGGCGTACAGCGACGACACCGCGGGCAACTGCTAGTTAAAATATTAAACGGAAACTCGTGAGTTATGAACGGTTTTGTATGGGAAAATACTAGTAGTCTGACAGGTCAGTGTACCAAACGATACACACAGACATAAATATAAACAAGCTTGAAACTGTGTATGTTTTTTATATGCAAAATGTAAATGCTTTTAATATTACTTACGTAAACTAAATGTTTACCCCGACCGGGCATCGAAACCAGGATCGTCGATTAAGAGAGCCATATTTTGCGTTCTTATTCTTTTCGTATGCTCGATTGTGACCCCTGGTGTAGAATAGCTTAAATGTACGGTATTTTTTAGAACGTCGGATAGTGCATAAATACGTGGGTGAACTGTAATACCACAGTGCCCCGATTCTGTAACTTAAGTTGCGTTTCGAAGGAATGGTCGCTATTTTATCCGTTCAGGTGGCGACATTGAGAACTATCCAAATTTCATACATCTAATGACGGCTGCTTTGAATGGTGGCGCCACTGCCTACTGAATATCCAGTTTCTAGGTAGATTGCAAATTTACGTTCAGTTGGCGGTGACTGCTGGTTGGGGTGGTTGTCTGGTTGTCAGCAAGTATATGAAAATTAAATAATTCTTCATTTCGTCACCTGAACATATAAAATGGCCTCCATTCCATCGACACTCAACTTAAGTTACAGAATCAGGGCCCAGATCAAATCGGTTATATTATAATTATAACCTTAGTAATTTTAATTTAATACCCTAATTTAATTTGAAGTATTGAATTTAATTTTATGACATTGTTTGTACGTTCTGGATTTAATGTTCTGTTGTAAAGGATTATTATAAGCATTAACAAATTAACCAACCCAACACACATTACGTACATAAATCCTTACTAATATTATAAACTGGATGTCACGCTCAAACGGCTGGACGAATTTTGATAAAATTTGGAATGGAGGTAGCTGACACCCTGGATTAACACTTACGCTACTTTATTTTCCCAATTCCCATGGCAACAGAGTCCCGGGTGGAAAGTAAGGTCCCGGGTGGAAAATATACGTATCATTATCGAACATTTGAATTCACATATTTCCCCTTGAAATACGAGTGTTTGCTCAATGTATCTGCAGCTCGGAGCGACAAGACGGATGACCCAAGATCATTACACCATTTGTCTTGGACGGAGACGTACACGGAGCTCCAGTGACATACATACACACACACTGATATTACATGTAAAAGGGGTAGATAGTGTACGTAATTTAATCTTTATTTATGTATATGTAATAGTAGATTGTTACACAAGGGTGGTAAGGAATCAATAACACCCGAGATATTTAGGCACACAAACGAAGCGAGGGCGCATATAGTTCGAGGGTGTTGTTGATACTTCCACCCGAGGTAAACACTCTACTTTTCATCCTCCATTCGAGGTAAATAAAAAAATTGTAAGTAAAGGAAATATAAGTTTTAATAATTTATTTTTGCAAATTAGACAAAACCCGCCATTCTATTTTTAAAATCGAAACATGAACGTAATAGATTATAAGAGAAATTAAATTCATTCAATTAATTTGAAGTCAATTTGTATTTTTTACGTGATATTTATTGTTGATTTAAAGTAAAGAGTAATGATTTGACTTTTTGTTGCAAATAACGTTTGAACACTTGTTTACGAAGAATGTTATAAGAATTTATTAGAAATCATTTGTGAATTGACTATTTATAGTAAATATAAGTACAAACACCACAATAAATAATATACGTAATATTAGATTATAATTGTTAAGCCTTAATTACATAATTTTGTTATAAATTGGATAAACGTAATGATTTGAATACTTAACGTCAAATTGGCGCCGCCTGGTGTTGCTTATTCTGATTGGTTAAACTGAATGTTTCCTATTGGTGTTTAATGACGTGATTCTTAATCCTGATTGGCTGAAGAGAACGGTTTCGTTTTAAATTTAAAATGACGTGACGATTGGTATAAAAAGGCTCCTTCGGGGCAGGTTTAGGACATTCTCGCAGAGTTCAGTCACCAGAGCGGTACTAAAATCGTAAGTTAAGTATTTCCCTTATAATTGTATTATTGCTTAGTAAATGTATTTATTACAAGGTGTTTTTACATATGTATTGATTAGATTATGTGTTATTTATTCTACAATTTGTAATAACTTGTTTGCAAATATTTATATATGATTAACTGACTACACTGTTTTTTTTAAATTCCTATAATTACCCTCTAAGAGTCCCTCACAATTTAAGTGTTACATTCGCTACAGTAAAGCTGACTTAGTAAATAAATATTGCTACATTAAAACCAAATCTCACATCAGAAGTGGGATCGAGTCATGTAACCCATATATAACGATATATGTAAATAATTTCAGATGGATATAGAAGCTATAACAAGTCTTCTTGCTGCAATCAAGGAAGCTGTCTCTGGTGCCCGGAAGGATGAAGATATCGCCTTGCCGACCTTCGACCCAGCTACAAGCGACAGCGGTGCTGAGTCCTGGTGCACTAAGATAGAAGCGCTTTCAAAGGAGTTTGGATGGAGCAGTGTTGCAACGGTTGCCAAAGCAGGTAAGGCCCTCAAAGGGTCTGCTTTAGTATGGTATGAGACTTGGGACCCTGCGGATGGTCGTACATGGTCAAATTTTCGCGCGGAATTAACGGATTTGTATCCTGAAAAGAAAAATCTTTCCGAAAAACTTCAAAAAGCTGTTTTATGTTCATCTGAAAATGCCGATTCTTATTGTGAATATGCAAGGGAGAAGATAAGGCTTTTAAAATCTACTCAAATTTCTTTTACTGAGGCACAATTGATAGAACTTGTTTGTGGCGGCATAACTGATGTTAATGTCCGTATGGCATCATTCAACAGCAATGTCAAAACTACTTCCGAACTAATTTCACTATTCTCTTCATATACTATAGCTAAAAAACGTACAGCAGAGCAAAGCACAAAAGATTCTAAAGATCCTGGTCCTAGTTCTAAACGACCCAAGTTGGACAACCGTTCGAATGAAGTTAAATGCTTTTCTTGTGGTAAACAAGGCCACACCAAGGCGCATTGTTTCAAGAAAGCCCCCCAAACTAGCAATGAGACACAGGAGCAAAAATCTAGTGATTTTGTCAAAAGATTTTGCTCATTTTGTAAAAAACCAGGTCATACAGATTCTATTTGTAGATACAAACCAAAATCAAATGAAATCAATACCGCTTCTTCTACAACTAAAGAGAATACTTTTTTAGGCAATCAGAATTAAAATTGACTGAAGTCTCTATTTTTGACATTAAAATACAATCACTTCTCGACACTGGATCTAACTGCAGTTTAATTAAAGAGTCTGTTGCAAAGCGTCTTGGGTGTCCCTTGTTACCGTGTTTTTTACGTCTTTGCGGAATAGGTGAGGGTAGTTTAGACGCGTTTGCAAAAATAACGGCACCAGTTCGATCAAATGATGTATGTATTGAACTTGATATTCACGTAGTTAGAGACAGTGGTTGCCGATATGATCTTATAATAGGACGCAACGCTGTCCAGTTCCCCGGTGTCGAAATTGTAACCGATGCTTTAGGTTCTCGCTTGGCACGACAAACATTGCCTACTTCAAATGCGGAAGTAAATTTAGCTGTTGATGTTAAGGGTTCACAGAAACTATCTGAGCTTTCTTCTACGATAAACCACCTTGATAATGATTTACAGAATAAAATAAAATTGATATTTCAAAAGTATCTTTCCGTATTCGACGCAGTTGGCAATGTTAAAACAGGCGAGTTAAGCATTAAACTAAAAAATAGTGACGTTGTCTATTATAGACCATATCGACTGGCTCCAATAGAGAGAGAGAAGGTAAAAGAAATAATTCAAGATTTGTTAAACAAAGGAATAATTAGAGAAAGTAATTCACCTTTTGCTAGCCCAATGATCTTAGTTAAAAAAAGTGATGGAACGGATAGAATGTGTATAGACTATAGAGCGTTAAATAAACTTGTAGAAAGAGACAGATACCCTCTCCCTCTCATTGAAGACCAGATTGATAAACTCGGACATGCAAAATACTATATATCTATTGATATGAAAAATGGTTTCTATCAGATCCCGGTTTCTGAAGAATCTATTAAGTTCACGGCTTTTATAACACCCGACGGCCATTACGAATTCCTTAAAATGCCTTTCGGAATTTGTAATGGTCCATCAGTTTTTCAAAGAGCAATATCTAAGGCAGTACAGCATCTTAAATTTTTATTAGTATACATGGACGATATCCTTATCCCTTTTGAAACTATCGATCAAGGTTTGCAATATTTAGAACAAACAATTTCAGCCCTCAGTTCTGCCGGCTTTACAATAAATCTTAAAAAATGTCACTTTTTTGTTGAAAGTATTGAGTATCTGGGACGACATATTTCTCACCAAGGCGTCAGGCCAAGTGAGAATAAAGTCAAGACCTTAGCTAATTCCCCTGTTCCTAATAACATTAAACAAGTTCGGCAATTTATGGGCCTTGCCAGCTATTTTAGGAAATTTGTTCCCGATTTTGCTTCACGAACCGCTTGTATCTCTAAATTAACAAAAAATAACCAAAAATGGGAATGGGGTCCGGAACAGGCTGCGGCTAGGAAATACGTGATAGATCATCTTATTTCTCAACCTTTACTGACAATTTTTGACCCGAAACTACCAACGGAGCTGCATACTGATGCCAGCTCGATTGGTTATGGTGCGATTCTATTACAAAAAGTCGGAAATGTGAACAAAGTTGTCGCATATTACAGTAAAAGAACTAGCCCAGCTGAATCAAGGTATAGTTCATACGATCTAGAAACTTTAGCAATTTATAATGCTTTGAAACATTTCCGAGTCTATCTTCTTGGTATTGACTTTAAAATAGTTACGGACTGTAACGCGATAAAATCGACCATGACCAAACGAGATTTGTCACCAAGGGTAGCCCGTTGGTGGACTTTAATGCAGGACTTTAGGTTTGAGATCGTTTATAAAAAGGGTCAATTTATTAGCCACGTGGATTTCCTAAGCCGTAACCCTGCCGAACCTCCACAGCAATTAAAGAGAAGTCTATCGTTACCTGAAGTTAATCTCATTGAAATTGACAACAATGATGTTTCAAATTCATGGCTGAAAATCGCACAGGATAATGATCCTGAAACACAGACTTTAATGTCACAATTAGCTTCAGGTTATTTGGACTCTAACCGGTACGTAATCAAAAATAACTTGTTATGTTACAAAACTGATATTGACGCCACAGAACCAAAATTATATGTGCCGAAAGGCTACAGGTTGAGTCTCTTGAGACTATTTCACGATGAAAACTGCCATGTAGGTTTTGAAAAAGTTATACATAAAATTCGTCAATATTTCTGGTTCCCTGGTATGGCAGCTTTCATAAGGAAATACATCTTTCATTGCTTAATTTGCATCGAGAGGAAAGGACATTCTGGTCCTAAACAAGGTTACCTACATCCCATACATAAAACCGCAATCCCATTTCATACGATTCATTTAGACTGTACCGGTCCATTCACTACAACTAATGAAGGTTACAAGCATGTTTTACTAATTGTGGATGGCTTTACAAAATTTTGTCTACTCAAGCCACTTAAGACCTTAAATGCTCAAGAACTAATTCCAATTATCCGAGAAACCATCACATTATTTGGTACACCTTCATTAGTTGTCTCTGATCGAGGCACTTATTTTAGTTCTAATCAAATCCAGTCCTTATTCCGTGAATTAAATATCGAACATCATCTAATAGCAACTGGTACGCCTCGTAGTAATGGCCAAGTAGAACGGTACGTGTCCACTGTAACCAACATGTTAAATACTATGTGTAGCGAATCGTCAGATTGGCCGAACAGTCTTTGGAAAGTACAGCAAACAATAAATACAACTGTCCAGAAATCTACCGGATTTACACCTCTGCGACTACTAATTGGAGTAGAAGCAAATATACCGTGTATCCAAGCACGTCTGAGCGATGTGATTGGTGATGATGCTGAACCAGCCATAGATGTGCGTAGTGATCGTGAGCTTGCTAAACAACGTCTAATTCAAATCTCGGAAAAATTTAAACAACGCTTTGATTTAGTAAGACGAAATAATAGAAATTATAATATAGGAGATATAGTATACGTAAACCAGGACCACCGGCGTAACGACAAGTTAGGACAAAAATTTAAGGGACCTTATGAAATATTATCACTACTTCCCAATGACCGCTTTGCTCTGAAAGGTACAGGTAGTTTAAGAAACATAGTAATTGCTAAAGAAAAATTGCGGTATTGGCCCGGTGAGTGGGTTGAAGAAAACATTGCTGTAGAAGATGCCATAAATAATCCTTCATAATACTTGATTTTCTCTTATTGTCAATGAATTGAAATTATATTTATATTAACATGATTATGTGTTTTATGAATTTAATAAGAAACGCTGGTCGGCCACATACTTGGTACCGATTGATCTCACTGGCAGCGTGTGAATGAGGTCGGTATGTCTATGTATTTTTTTGGCAATTATCATTGTGTTGGTATCCGCTGGTCGGCCAGATACTTGGTGACAATTATTCTCACTAGCAGCGGGTGAATGTTATTGTCATGACTATGTATATGGCAGATACCTCATCATTATAAATAGTCGCTAATCGATTGCTTGATTGGTGTTAGCCTATCTCAATGGCAGCGATTGAATGGGGCTAACATGTCTATTCAAGTACATCATCAGTCATTTCATTAAAACACATAACACTTACATTAATATCATATGAATTTGTAATAAATTATTATTATTTTATTTTTTATTAATACATTAAGAACTGTAAATTCCGATAGTAAGTACTTCGAGGACGAAGTACTGTCAGTATGGCCGTAATAGATTATAAGAGAAATTAAAATCATTCAATTAATTTGAAGTCAATTTGTATTTTTTACGTGATATTTATTGTTGATTTAAAGTAAAGAGTAATGATTTGACTTTTTGTTGCAAATAACGTTTGAACACTTGTTTACGAAGAATGTTATAAGAATTTATTAGAAATCATTTGTGAATAGACTATTTATAGTAAATATAAGTACAAACACCACAATAAATAATATACGTAATATTAGATTATAATTGTTAAGCCTTAATTACATAATTTTGTTATAAATTGGATAAAAGTAATGATTTGAATACTTAACGTCAAATTGGCGCCGCCTGGTGTTGCTTATTCTGATTGGTTAAACTGAATGTTTCCTATTGGTGTTTAATGACGTGATTCTTAATCCTGATTGGCTGAAGAGAACGGTTTCGTTTTAAATTTGAAATGACGTGACGATTGGTATAAAAAGGCTCCTTCGGGGCAGGTTTAGGACATTCTCGCAGAGTTCAGTCACCAGAGCGGTACTAAAATCGTAAGTTAAGTATTTCCCTTATAATTGTATTATTGCTTAGTAAATGTATTTATTACAAGGTGTTTTTACATATGTATTGATTAGATTATGTGTTATTTATTCTACAATTTGTAATAACTTGTTTGCAAATATTTATATATGATTAACTGACTACACTGTTTTTTTTAAATTCCTATAATTACCCTCTAAGAGTCCCTCACAATTTAAGTGTTACATTCGCTAAAGTAAAGCTGACTTAGTAAATAAATATTGCTACATTAAAACCAAATCTCACAAACGCGACATTTAAAATCGTAAATATTCTGCATGAAGGTTTTATTCCAACTATTTGTATAGGCAGATATTGTTCCAATTTCAAATTTACTTACATCCCTGTTTTGATTTATAAGGTGTGTTATAGTCAACTTACATCCCCGTTTTTGGGGAGGTAAGAAGTCTGGAGGATGAAAATTTCTTTTTCATTTTAAGTTTTCTGTTTCTGTTTTTGGTTCTACTACGTGACGTTTTGCTTTAGTATTTTTTGGTTGTAGTAATAAGGCCACCTTTACACCGTTTTAGTACCTACATAAGTCTTATTGTGTTAAATTTTTGTAAACATTATTCAATACAAAGTTTTAAATTATTTGTTAGCGATCAGCGGTTAAGTTTTTTGGACAAAGAATCACATAAAAACTTTAGAAATTGTTTCATGGTTCTTGCTATTAAAATCAGATAATATACAACGGAGAATGTAGTGAATCGTTTTCATGTCTGTATGTCTATCTTGGCTCTGATTAGTTATACAATCACATAATTCAACAGTCCATAGTTAAGAGTTAAAAAACTCACATAATTGTGGCAAGAAATCGTCTGAAATAGATCTACCTGTTTTGCTATCTCGATATTATTGTAAACAGACCAATCTTTACCCACACATACATTTTAACTCACATATACCGATTTAGCCGCTGAGATATTTTTTCTAGATTTTTATTATCTCAGATCTTAATGCTGAGACCATTTTTTGCGGGTACAAAGGAAATCCTTCTTTTAGCGATTATCTTATATTCGTAGAGGTTGTAAGAATTTTCGGCCATTTAATTTAGTTTATGGTCCATTACGTGTCCATGCTTTGAGGCTTACCTTTTTAAGAGCCTCTTGTTATCTTTAAATAAATTGTTTACTCGACTCTGCTCAAATAAATATACAGTTTTCATCTAATTTTAGAGTTCCTTACATAAAGGATACATAAGGACCTTATTTATAACGTAAACTATTGTTATATTATACGTCTGTTATAAATTTAAAATTTTACGACGTGAGTCTATAAAACAATCTTAAATTCCATGTTGATGCATGTCTGCAAAATACCAAAAAGATTTATCTATTTATCTTTACACACACCCCTAATCTCTTTCAGTGAAGGCAGAATAACGTCATGGAATAGAATAGAATAGAAAAAAAACTTTATTTGATAGAACATTCTGGATGCCACTTAAAACAAATCAAGATTACAATGAAATACATACAAACATACATTAAATGATTTAAATACATACATACGCATTCGTTCTTTTGACCCTACTGACTCTTCGCCTATTCGCAAAGGTGCAGTCTTCCTCAGAGAAGAACAGGCAAGGAACTCTGAGGTTGCTCTTTTAAATTGCATTAAAAATTTTCTTATTTACTAATTTTAACTAAATCTGAAATAACTCTAGAGCTGAGCAGTTCATTCCCATGGCTGCCTGTATTGCAATTAAGCAAAAACTTTGCAAAAATAGCCCTTTTTGCAAAGTTTTTGTTTAATTACTGTCTTAAATTTGTCCAAAGGTAAATTTTGAATACACATGGGAATCTTATCGTAGAAACGTGTACATAGACCCATAAAAGAGTTCGTGACCTTGTGGAGACGACTGTCTAGGACATCCAGTTTATGCTTGGTCCTAAAGTCGGATTTTTAATCAGACGGAGTAAACTGACAGATCGAATGTTGCCGCTTTTTTACAAAATGCAATTAATGTTGTGCTTAAATGATTTACTCAATTTAATCATTTCAGTTCAGTGATCTAAAATCCAAAATATCTGTCTAATGTGTGTTTTTGCTACCTAATAAGGGGAACTAGAACACAAAAAAGGGACAAAAATAAGAAACATGTTATTTTAATTATAATAATTTATTCACTATCGGAAGAATCATCATCATCATCAGTCACATTTATCAAAAATCTGTCACTAACAATATCAATGTGGTCGTCGACCTGGCGCATTTTGAGTTCTTCTTTTTTTACATGTGTGACGCAATTCTTCCACTTCTCAGGAGTCTCGTTACGTAAACCATCTTCAAAAAGTATTTGACAGACAATGACATTTATGCGTCAGCGTCATCATCTTTTTTTTCGATACTAAGAAAAAGCTTCGAGTCCATACAGCCATGTGTGATGTCTGACAATTAACTGACGGTAATTTAAATGCTCTAAAATTATTTGCATTTTATTCATAGTCACATCTTTTGAACTATTTATGAATGAGTCAAATACTTCACTATAATGTGAATGTTGGTATCATTATTACGTTAATTGACATTTCGATCTTTCAGTTTACTCCGTCTGATTAAAAATCCGACTTATGGTATTTACATTGTGTTCTGGAATCACTTGACGCCACATTTGACATTAATTCTTAAGATTAGATCAATGACTAAAGAGTAAAAGGACAGGAAATTTCACAAAAATATGCGTGCCTGTAGTAAGCACATGCTAGGGTATCAAAATATCGATACTTGTTCAAAGTATCGATAGGTGGTACAGAGTACGGTTACTTTATGATAATTTAAAAATAAACAAAATCACAGCATTTATTTACATTTATTTACAATTTGTCAATGTGAAAAAAAAGACCAGTTCACAAAGTACCCAGAGTTTATAACTTTACTAAAGCTTTGACAAGTTTACGGTGACATATGTATGTGTTTTATTGTACAATGATCATACAAAAGATATTTTGTTTAAAATAAAAGCCGCCATACAAAATCGTGACACGAGAACGAAGACCGAGCTCGCGCAGGGCTAAGCCCAGAGCGACCACCCTCTCAATTCCATGATGACCGCCATAAAAGGTTCACTCTAAGAGCGAGGCGAGGCAGCAGGCCGAGGAAAACTGCGTATATGGTGAGGCCGAAGGTCAAGCTCTACGTAGAGCGACGCGGAGCGTGACGTTTCACCCAACCTAAAATTCAAGATCTCGGATATGAACTTTTGCGAACCTGATATTTCGTGTCGTTCAATAGCACCCGAAGAAATGCTTAATACAATAATTTTCCACGTCAAAAACGTGAAGAAGGGGTGGCACTTTGGAAAAACCTCAAGCGAGATATCCTACCAAATTTCAAAGAAACGCCCGAAATTCCTTTAGAGATAAATGACCCCAATAAGATTAATCAGCATTTTGTGAATGTTCCCGGTGATGGAATTGTACCTAATAGTATATTTTTGGATTTTGAAAGTAGCAAATTCGGCACTTCATATTTTTCGTTAAAAACTGTAGACGAAGCTTCTATTTCTAAAATAATTTTATCGTTAAAATCTAACGCACAAGGCTGTGACGGCCTTACAGCTGATATGTTATTATTGTCTCTGCCCTATACCTTGACAGTAATTACGGATATTATTAATACCTCAATTCGTACTTCTACTTTCCCTTCTGCGTGGAAAGTCTCATTAGTGCGGCCGATACCTAAACATAATGATCCCCAGGACTTTAAGGACTTAAGGCCAATCAGCATATTGCCTTGCCTTTCGAAAGTTTTGGAAAGAGTGGTTTATCAGCAGCTCTTGCTTTATCTAGAATGCAACGCTATTTTACCTCCTTTTCAGTCAGGATTTCGAAAGGGTCTGGGAACGAACACGGCTCTTCATGACGTTATTGACGAGATACTCACTGCTCAAGATGCAGGAAAAGGCACCGCTCTGATACTCTTGGACTACTCTCGAGCCTTTGATTCAATAAACCTCTTGCTACTTCTTGCGAAGTTAAAATACTATTGCTTTGAACACTCGGCTCTTGGGTGGTTCCAGAGTTATCTTACTGATCGTGCACAAAGAGTGAAAATAGTAAAAATGGATGGTAGTATAGAACTATCAGATCTAACACCAGTTAACCGAGGTGTTCCCCAGGGCTCTATCCTGGGACCGCTGCTATTTATTTTATACACATCGGATCTCATAAAATGCATAAAGAACTGTCGTTATCAATTATACGCGGACGATTTACAACTGCTCATGTCTTTTCATCCTAATGACATTATTGCATCTCTTGAGAAAATTACAGATGACTTGAATCGCTTGTGTGTTTGGTCTGCTAATAATTCATTAGTCTTAAATCCTTCCAAGACTAAATACATTTTGTTTGGTTCCAAAAAACAAATGCATTCAATGTTGTTACATAATCCTAAACTTGTAATGCAGAGCGAGGAGATTGAGCTTGTCGCAGAAGCACGTAATCTTGGCATAGTTATGGACTCTAACTTGCGATTTGAAAACTACGTGGCAGGTCTAGTCCGTAACTGTTTTTACAGACTCAAGGTGCTCTACGGTATACGTGAGTTTCTCAGTACGAATATCCGTATTTTACTTTGTGAGACACTAGTCTTGTCTAAATTGAATTATTGTATGACATCTCTGAGTCCCTGTCTCTTATCCAGAACTCAGAAACTTCTACAAAGAGTTCAGAACGCCTGCATAAGATACTGCTTTCCTGTTTCGCTTCGCTCATACGTCACCCCTTATATTAATGATGCAGATATGTTAAAGATTGGTGCGAGACAGAAGTTAATGTTCGCGTCCCTCTTGTTTAACATCATTAAAACTAAGCGCCCTGATTATTTGTATAGCAAACTCGTATGGTGTTCTGACTCAAACTTTCGTTACCGGGCTCGTTTAGCCCGTTCTTGTATTCTGGCACTACCAGTCCATAGAACTGCGGCGTTCAGAGGAAGTTTTAAATACGCAGCTACTAAAATTTGGAATAACATTCCACCACCGATCCGTAATTTAACCAATCTTCAAGCTTTTAAACGCAATTATCGTCTTCATCTTATTAATATTCAAAAAAATCAAAGTAGCTGAGTAACTTCCCAATCGCCTTTTCCATTTACATTGTTTTTTAAATTATATTTTTACAATTATTTTATTACTCAATTATTTTAGAGATTGGAATGTTTTTTTGCTTGACAAGTATATTTATTAATTTTGTGAAAGGATAGCTCACAATACGTTAGTTTCATATTTACTTTTATGTATGTTTTTCATTTTTTAAATTCTTACCATTTGATAAGCTCTTCTGTCACTTTTTTGGGTCTTGGCGGAAGATCAGCGCTGTGGGAAATCCAAACTGGTTTACCCACAGTACGTATGCTGAGTCAGCGCCCTTTCACTGCGTTACTTATTGTTTAATTGTAGTTTTACTTTTACTTAATACTTAGTTATAAGATTATTATTATTATTATTGACAATGATTGTAACAGCAGTGAATAAAGTTTTTATCTATCTATCTATCTATCTATCGTTACCATCATCCGCATAATATTTGCAACTGGCGGTATGACGCGATATGGCAACTACAGCATGTGGGATACTGTCGTGTAGCTCCTGCCTGGTCGTTGTCGACCACCACCTTTTCGTACGTCAACCCTTGAGCCTCGTGTATGGTGAGGATGCGTGACCCGGTGCCCGATCTGTATCCCTGGTTTTGTAGAGTTGTCTTTTCTACTTGTGTATGAACAAGGTACAGGGTTTCGGACTGGGTTCGATCGATCTGTGCATCTGTATAAGGAGTGCGTACGAAGTTTCGACGAGTAAATGCCACTGTAGACTTCTCTAAGGGCAAATGCTACGTAAAAAAATATATTTAGCTTCTCCATGCAACTAGAAATTGCCTCAGTATGAGATTTTTTTCCAAGAATTTCATGGATTCCTTACCAAAAAAGAAACAGAAGGCACAGAAATACTTACAATTTGCAAGGTTTTATTAAATGCTGATTCCTCAAAATGTAAAGAGCATAGGTGGAGTACTTTATGAGGTTTCAAATTATCTTTCCCAATAATGTCGAACCACTTACGTCGCAACGCTTCTTTTTTTGGGAACCTGAAAACATAATCAAACCAAATACGTACTAATACTAATAATCCTCTCACTTGGTAATGTAGTTTAAAAGAAAAACAAATTTCTAAGGTAAAATAATCATACAGAATAACATTAATTAAATTAATATATTTTCTAAACGTAGGTAACTATAAAATCTTAGCTATGATTTGATTTCGCCATTTCAGTTTTTAGCAAAACTGTCCCCTTACACCTTGAATACAGAAAGTGATAGTATAGATAGTTAAAAACAGCTTCTTATCTTATTTAGCTTAATGTGTCCCACCGCTATTTTAATATAAAAAATATTGTAACTGATCACTCGTACAAATATGCTCTGTAACTAATACAGAATCATCGATATAAATTCGATAGCCATTATTATTACATCACTAATGTCATTTGTATAGAAATTTTTGTTATGGAAAATATTATGTAAAGTTAGCCAGAAAGGTAATTCAGGGTGTAAAAAACGTGAAAACTATAAAATATAATCTTAGTAATAAAGGTTTTTAGAAGTATTTTTGGGTTTAATAGGCGTATTTCAACAAAAAAAGGTTACTTACTGATGCACAGTCGTTTGCTTGCTATTTTTGTTAGCCCTGTAGCTGCACTGTTTTACAGAGCACGAAGCCATTTTGCTACCTTCTCATCCAATGTTCTGACACTATACAAAACCACAAAACAACTTCTCCTCAACAAAAAACACAATTTTTCACTAATGTTGCTATTCACTTGACAGCTGAAGTACTCACAAGTGAAATGTAAACAAACTTAACAAAAATGGCGGCTGGCCACGCTTCATAAGTATGTATATGTCAAATATTGCGCCTCCATATAAACAAATACTACATACTCAAAGGATTAGATGGAACATGAGTATAGTGGTGAAAGATTGTCAACCTTTCGCCCACAATGCAGCAAAACCTTCTACAATATGCCCGGGGAGAGTTTACAGCTGGCACATTCAAAGTTTTTCTCTTGAGTAATTTAGCGTGGAAGTACCTAAAAGATATCTAAATAGAATGTGCAATGTACCTTATGCACTATACACAACCATCTCACATATTGCACAGCCATGTGGAGCACATCCGCTTTCACAAAGGAAATCGTAACTCATACGTATAGCTCCTTCGATTCATGCTTCCCTGGTAGTTGAGAATGCAATTGCCGTAAGAAATATTGAATAGAGACCGTACTTTCTGATAATAACGTAACTAAAATCGGTATTTATGCAATCGTAAAATGGGAATTTTTGGATTTGCATTTCGTTCTTTTTATTTATACTATCTTCTTCTTACCAGCTCATATACATCCCCACCGAGAGGCACGGGCCTCCCTTCGAAACACGAAGGGGATTTAGGCCATAGTCCACCACGCTGGCCCAATGCGGGTTGGTGGAGCGCTCGTCTTTCGAAAATGAATTTTCTTGGACGGGCGATTTTCATCACGATGTTTTCCTTCACCGTTGAGCAAGTGATAATTAGAAATCCGTACATAAATCCGAAAAGACGAATTTAGTGGTACAGGCCCGCACCAGGATTTGAACCCGCGACCTTCGGATTACAAGTCTGGCTCATTACCAACTGGGCTATCATGCTTTATACTAATATTATAAAGAGGAAAGATTTGATTGTTTGTTTGTTGGTTTGCATTGAATGGGCTCAAAAACTACTGGAGCGATTTGAAAAATTTTGAAAAATTCTATGTTACTCAAGGATAATTTAGAATACTAAATTAATTTAGAATACTAAATTATCCTTGAGTAACATAGGCTACAAAATTATACCGAATTCCCACGGGAACGAAGTCCCAGGCGGAAAGCTAGTTAATATAATGTTTGTCTAGATTCCTTGAATCACGGGCAATTACGTCCCGGACCTTTGGAAGGCGTGCGTGGGGCGGAAGCTAACACGTAGAGGCATGTTAGACAATTTTAATTTAGTTTATTATTATTACAAGCCTTCAGGATACCTCTGCTGGGAAAAGACTTTCTGTTTCTACACCCCACGGTCCTCAGTTATTTTATTTGCCACCAATTTTTTGAAAAGGAGTCTAATTCGTTACTCATCTTCCGTGGGCGACCGCGTCTCCTTCTCACATTTAAAGGGGCCCATTTTATGGTCTTTTTAGCCCACAGGATATCAGGTATTCTAGCCAGGTGCCCTACCTCTTTTAGTTATTACAATTATTGACTTGCTAACCAGGCTGACTATTGTATCAAACCACCAACAACGTTTCAAACTTAACTATCCCTGGTCTATAACTTGGAGTGACTGTATAATCAATCGACAATAGCCGGTACCTGTCTTTATCTTGCCCTCTGAAGCACAGAAACATACATATACTCACGTCTTATATTTCTGTCAGGGTAGGAAGAGCATCTTATGGTTCTGAAGCTACGTTTGATATACATTTTGAAGGTCATTACATGGAACTAGGGGCATGATAAATTGCCACTTAGGTCAGTCGCCTATATCAGATTCGCTGGCCACGTGCGCTTAACTTACTCAACCTAAGTAATCGATTCTAGCCACTGAGCGACAGTAAATTCCTAGTGGATAGTAAATATCTGCAAAACTTGTTTCCTCATACAAGAAGATTCTCGGGCAAACAACAAGTTCTTTATAAATTCTCTTCAAAGTTTTCCGTAACGAAAAGTTCACCGTACACGTCCGCACTAAAAACTACCGTAAATAATACCGGTACCATTAACGGCACATTTTACGGTTAGCACAGCATTGGAAGCGGTGAATTACTCTTGCGAAAAGAGCGGGAAATCCACCGTGCTTTAACATCCGTTTCCTTTCGGTTCTGAAACCTATATCTGGATAGTTTTTTTTTCATGTTTTATAGTTCTACTAGCTCTCTTCCCGGGACTTCGTTCTCGTAGGAATTCAGAAGAAATATGTACGCTTTGTGTTAATCCAGGGTATTAGCTACCTCCATACCAAATTTTATCAAAATTGGTCCAGCTGTTTGGGCGTGAAAGAGTAACAAACATCCATACATTCTTACAAATTTTCGGGTTTATACTATTAGTAAGGAAGTAAGGATATTAGTTCCAGTTCTTTACTTATTTGCTGGACTTGAGAAAACTTAGAATGTGTCAGCTGTTAACTCACTGTAGAAGCCGGTTAGTAGGACGAGAGGGACTTGCTCATGTTTCACCTGATAATGCTCAGAATATATGTCAAAAGTGGCATTGCTTCAACTGTAATCGTTTGTTTGGTATGATTGTTTGATAGAAGTGTCTCACAAAAAGCATGGCTAGCACAGTGCGTGGCTAACGTACAGTACTCAGCCTTGGATGAAGGCATAGTTATTTTCGATAGAATAGTAAGTAAACCCAGCACTTTCCTGAGTATTGGTAGATATTTACTCCATTTCCTAAGTGCCGTTGTTCAGATTCATACACCCATTTCCCACCGGCTCCTAGTCTTTGTGGGCCGGTATTTATGGCCACCCTGAGCACTGTTTACCGGTTCTTGTTGTTTGCTTTCCGGTATTGTTTTAGAGAGCATTTGTGTATCAGCATAAAGGATTGTAAACTTGCGAAGTAGCTGTGATCGGTGATTAGAATACTAGGGCCTGTATTACAGAAGGAGACTCAAGTCTTGATCTATACTTAAATATTGATTGTCTCTTTCTCTCACTATCTAAATGATAAAAAAGATGGCTACTTAAGTATAGATCAGAGTGTGAGTCGCGTTCTGTAATACGGTCCTTAGGTCCTTAATTTTTATTTTATTATTTTTTTATTATTATAAGATGGGTTAACTCTTGACCTCAATCTTGACCATAAGGTCAAAGATGAGGTCGACGATGGAGCGAGTTAACCCAGAAAAAGCCTATAAAGGTACTGGTACTCCCACGCACCGACGGAACACAGCAAGCTGTTTGGCGTCGGACTTCGGTAGGAGGGTGGTCGCGAACCAGACGGCCCTTTACAGAGCCTACCACACCGCATGAGACCATAGGACGACACCTCAGATTCAGAAAAAAATGAAGTGTCGTTGCCTGGGATGGATTACTAGGAGGCAGGTCTCATTTGTGTTTCCTTAGTCGCCTCTTACGACACCCACGGAAAGAGATGGGGTGGTGTTATTCTCAACCGATCACCACACGGTTGAAAACGGTTGAATTTCCCGGAAAAAACAAAACACACGCATAAAGTTTTGATTTAAATTATAAATTATATGATTGCAAGCTGTCCACCCGCGACTTCATTCCTGTAGGAATTGTCCAGGTGTTTTTTTTTAAATATAAACCTGGTCGCGACAATAAACATTCATTGATTCGACTGCGCTTGTAAGTTTCACCTATACGCCCCTACTCGGCCCTACGACTGTCCAACACCGCACCAGCTCTTACATTGGATTGGACTGTCGTAGGGTCATATGGGGTGGGGTGACTTTCAAGTGTAACTTTAAGAGGTTGTTGCGGTTGTGGTGGATGTAGCGGCTGGCCGAAGGTAGGGTCGAGCAGAGTTGTATTGAAACGCCGAGTGCCGTTGGATGAATGCTCGTTTATTCGATACGCCGGCTGTACCCTACAAGGTGATTCTCCCCGTGGAACTCATATCATATTGACCGTGTGGTGATCGGTTCAGAATAACATCACCCCATCTCTTTCCGTGGATGTCGTAAGAGGCGACTAAGGAAACTCAATGAGACCTGCCTCCTATAAATCCGTCCTAGGCAACGGCACCTCAATTTGATCTGAATCTGAGGTCTCATGCGGTGTGGTAGGCTCTGTAAAGGGCCGTCTGGTTCGCGACCACCCTTCTACCGAAGTCTGACGCCAAACAGCTTGCTGTGTTCCGTCGGTGCTTATGAGTACCACTGCCTTAATAGGCATTTTCTGGGTTAACTCGCTCCATCGTCGACCTCATCTATGACCTTGGTCAAGGTTGAGGTCAAGAGTTAACCCTTCTTATAAAAAAATGTATATAAAATTCAATTTTTTTTTAATTCTCCTAAGGCAACCAACTGATCGATCAAGTAGTATGGAGGAGAGGTGAACTTTTATTTCAGTGTGTTGCTTAGAAAAAGGTTGTTCAGGATAGAGGTCTTCTTCTTCTTCTTCTTATCGTGTATAGTCAAGTGTGTGGCGAACTTGTCTAACCCTGGTGTCAGAGTTTTCAAACCGCACAATGGCCTCTGACTTGGTTTTAACGACTGTAGTCAATCGACAACTGCCGGGACCGACAGCTTAACGTGCTCTCCGAAGCACGAAAACGCTCGTGATAAATTGCCACTTTGGTCACCCATCAGGTTCCTTGCCACTGTTTATGTTGCTTAACCTCACTAATCGTTTGAGATTAGCGAGAGCCACTGGGCTACGAGCTAATTCACATCCTTCATTTTTAGCTAACTTAAAGTAACTTATTATAAAAAATAATACATTTCCATAATTTAATTTAGGTAAAGTGCCATAAACTCCAGAAATGGCCGCGAACTATTCATAAAATATAACATTTTCTTAGAAGTTCAATAATGTAATGTAAGCGCGGCGCGGTGCGTGGGTGGTAAAATGACACACCTCCGAAATGTGTTAAACATACTCTGGGGGGTTCCAGTAAATGGATTAGGGGATATGAAGTTTATTTTTATATTGTTGTATATTGTTATTCTTAGTTCCACAGCTATTTTACAAATTCCATAAATAACAACACTAATAAAAAATGCTACGTCGTAGTTTCGTAGCAATTAACTACGTAAAATTAACTTTTTTGATTTACTGTCATAATTTTCTTGGTAATATAAAAAAATGCTTTCCTAATTTGTCTACTCAATCTTACTTCAATCAATCATTTTCAGTGTTTTAATTTTACTGCAAAAAGAAAAACAAACACTTTTTTAAAACTTCTGACTGGCTAATTGTTTGACTGACTGATTGATTGATCAATAGCTCAAATCACTGGGTTTAGAATCTAGAAGTATAAAACTTGGCATCAAAGTTCCTTAAGTAATTTTTCTTTCCCTAAAAATTCTTTTTGAATTGATATTTGTTATTCCTTCACGAATTGTTATTCCTATTAAACGGATTTAGATAAAAAATTGTAGCAATATAGATTTGTAGCAGATAGATTCTTTATTCTCACTAAGAACAATGTTCGCTTACGTGAGGTATGGTTATATAACAATAGTTAAAAACTAAACTAAAGTGAGTACAGATATTATCGTTTATGTAGTCAAGACACACACGTTTTATTAAAACTTAATTACTTAATTAAATAATGAAGAAAACAGTATACAAAAATTTAAGAAGATAGCACCACGTAATAAAGGGGAACAAGTCAGATTATTTAACTGAATATAATAGCTTAGATATCAAACACGTAGGCTACATAATTTCTCCAAATTTCCACGGGAACGAAGTTAAGTCGCGGGCGGAAAGCAATCATATAACTTCATAAACTTGGTATATAAATAGGCCGAAATATTGTCATCCCTTCGAATAAAGATGCAGAGTAAGGGGATTTAAATATAACCTTTTTGCCGGGATCGGTTCACACAGAGGAAGGTTTGGTCGGCCTTCTTTGTGGGAAAATAGGATTTGAGGTTTCAACGCCTTTGTGGTTGGTAGAGATGGCAGAATAGTGTGTTATACCTGCCAAGGATTATGTCAAAAGGTTTATAGAGCATTTTTACAATTTAAGTTAACACATAAATCTTATAAATCTAAATACATATAAAAGGAGAAACTGACTGACTGACATATCAACGCATAGCCTAAACGGCTAAACTTAGGCACTTGAAATTTGGAAGGGACGTAGTTTAGGTACCGTAGAGGTGCACTAAGAAAGAAATTCCCGAAATTCCCGCGGGAACGGGAATAAGCGGGAAAATCCTTTTGTATGAAAAATCTAAACCGCTTAAGTTAGACGCTTGAAATTTGGCATGCAGGTACCTAAGTAAACTTAAAGCTTAGTTGCAACAGGATATTGCAAAATTCCCACGGGAACGGGAGTTAGCGGGAAAAAACTTTTGTATGTAAAAATCTAAATCTTAAACTAAATCAATGGACCGTCAATAAAGTGTAATCTGTTCAAAAGAAAAAATTAACACGCAAACAAAGTTGCGGGCATCAACTAGTAAAACATATAATGTTCCAACAAAAATTTGAATTTTTGAAGGCTGAAAAATCTTCTTATTTACAGGTCCTGATTCACTGACTCATCAACGCTCGGCCCAAAGCCTCAGATCTAGAATTTGGCAAAAAGTTGTCTTTTATAACGTAGGCAAGCACTAAGAAAAGATTTTTCGAAATTGAACTAGGGTGAAATGGGCCTTTGTTCCCAGTAGTTCTATTGGACAGCTCTGTTGGCCGAACTAATGGGATTTTTTGTCTCTCTAGTTCTGTGTATGGAGAAAACAATATTTTTGAACATTTTGACTTGAAATTTCGTCAAGTCATACTTTGAAGCAAATAAATGAACACGTGTTTCGAGATTTTTCGTAACACGAATGAAATGGGTGACTAAAAGAGTTCTTTGTGCGAGCGAAGTCGCGAGAAAAAGCTAGATTTTATGTTTTTATTTAAAAGCCAAATTGCAATTAAAGACATCGTTTCCTACGAGTATTTATTGTATCAACAAATGGATTGTTGCGTCTGGTTCGTTTCTGGCAGCCGTATATTTCAGACTGACTGCATTGTAGCCATTAAATACCACCCGAGCTCGTTCCAGACGCCTTAAAATTAAGTGCTTCGGGTTGTACCCTACACTTTAAAGGCCGAGACTGCACGTGACTCGGAAATGGTCTGATATTACTTAATAATGTCTCGAGAAATAGAAATGTTGTTCCAATAATTGCGGTATTGAGTATTTTAATCCCCGACAAAAAATAATGGTATTATAATTTTTTGTGTGTCTGTCTGTGGCATCGTAGCTCCGGAACGAATAGACTATTTTTTTGTTTGAAAGCTGACGTAATCGAGATGGTTCTTAGCTACATTTAATCAAAATTGGTTTAGCCGTTTAAAAGTTATAAGCAATCGAATGTCGGGGGTGACACTATGTTTTTAATTTTAGAGTTATTTGTGTTCTTAAAATAACTAGTTCCAAACCTCGCTGAATTGTATCGAATGCATGTATAAAACACCTAAATAGTACTCGGAAAAGTCTTGAAAAAATCTTAAAATAAGTACAATTAATCCTACTCACTTTTAGAAAGATTCGTGTTTATAGGAGCCTCATTATTTGGAATCAATTTTTTACAACATTTGAAACTAACTGTGGGGAATGAAACATGAGAATAAAGAATAACTCTAAAATTAAATGATTAACCCCCAACATTTGATTGCTTATAATCAATTTTTGACCAAATATACCTAAGAACCATATATATTACATCAATTTTCAAAAAACCCGCATTGAAATCGGTCCATTTCTTTAGGAGCATACACAGACAGATACACAGACACACTGACATACATATACACCCGTCAAACTTATAATATAACAGCTCTCTTTTTTTGTCTGGAGTTAAAAATATATAGGTAGTAGATGAAATATGAGTAAGTATGCCACTTACATTGCACTAACTAGGCTTCAAAAGAAAGGCAACAACTCCAGCAATAAACTCAGATGAGGTCTATAAACTGCCTGCCAGTTATTCGCCACAATGCAAGCCAACCGTCTTAAGCGCATCGGTCATTGCAACCCGCGGTCTGGACTGCATCCAATGCGTTTAAGCCCTCCTCGCCTCTTTGTTACTGCGCTACAGATGCTTCACTTAACGTTATTGTGTTCTGTTTAATGCTACAGCTTGATTAATAACTGTGTACAGACACTGAAAAAATGACAAGACGAGATAATATACAAGTGGGGAGAGTTCACTTATAAAGACGGCTGTTCCCACTAATATATATGGCGTTGGAATGACAATGCCATTTTATCCGTTCAGGTGGCAAAATAGAGAACTATCCAAATTTCATACATTTGATGACGGCTGCTTTGTCTAGTGGCGCCACCGCCAAGAGAATGTCAAGGGTCAGACTCGTAAGTGAGAGGTACAGAGTTCGATCCCCAGTGTCGACTTGTACCAAAGTCTTGATGCAGGTTTGTGGACTACGCACCACGCGGAAACTTTTAAAAATCTTGTAAGCATAAAAATAACGGAATAGGCTTTTTTATAGTTCGAACAGCACGGCATGGCACGGTAAAATAGTATAACAATGGCATCCTATGTTTCTAGGGATGGTAGAAGCTGGTAACACAGGAGGCAATGGTAATAAAATTTTTCCGTGCCGTACCCGTTCGACAAAACTGAATTATCCCATTAATGGGAAGTATTAGGCCTTTTTATAAAATAATTATAAAAAGGCCCAATACATGGCCTATTTCTAGAAGTTATGAAAAGATCAACTTAGTATCGGATACAAATTCATAAAATATTCGGCATAGTTTCTTCCGAAAATTAAGTGGCCCGAACGAAACTAAGTTCGGAACTTAAACTATGTAAGTGTGAGAACATTATTACAGGATGACATGACTGTGGAATGGCCTAAGGCAGCCTTTCTCAAACTGGGCGTCTAAACCCCCTCTTAATGATAAAAGTTCTAACTTATAATCCCCTTGTCGTGGCCGACAACGGCGATCCAGCCATTCCTAAGAGTTCCTTGCGTGAGCTCTAATATGGCTTGCAAAGCCAAACTTAGTTTTAAAGATTTTGTCACACTGACCGCAATGCAACTGTCCCGTGGTAGTTACGAACTCGTCCATATTCAGCCCAAATCTTAGTTCTAAGCAACTTTTTCCTAAAAGTCTGCCTTTGTACCTTAAATTTATGTAATATTTTTAACACTATTGATTCCAATGTACTTATTTTGTTTAACGTATAATAAAGGATTCTACAATACAATACATTTATAAAAGTCTCTGATATAAACCACGGACAGATAGACCATAGCGAAACTATAAAGGTCCATTTGGCTAAGGAACCTTAACATGGGTCTTCACAGCAGGACTCTTTATTCTTTCCCGTTCAATATTTGTTTTTTTTTCAGCTGTTCTTAGGTTCACCAAGGTTGACAGCCAATGCTTTGCATAATGAAGACTATGCGAGGAAGACCCTCCCAGAACGCGCGTAAAGCGACCCCAAAGTTGAAATGGCCACCAGTGACCTCCGCGACGGTTTTATAAGCTCCGGACACTTATCGTCTCCTGGTAGTTGTGGTTGAAGTTAAACAAGTTTGTTGATAGTGTTAAGGCATTCTTTTATACAACAATTTTTTTTGAGAGGCTATTAAAATATTTTATACACCACCTGCATCTGGAGCACGTATTATACGTCAAGTATTCTATATTTAAAAGTAAGCCATTAAAGCTTAAGGGAAATAAAATTGTATGGAACTTCCCTTGGGCATTAATGACATTGAAATATGGAACGCCAAAATTTCAACAAAAACTTCTATCAAAAATAATTTCGAAAAAAAAACAAAGCTATTGAAGGCTTAACTTCCTTGGTCCAAGGAGATTTTAACTATAAATTTGACACATCAAAGAGATTTTACATATCTCTTGCTCTGTAAGTAGTCACTTACTTCCCTGAATGCCGGGGTGTATGGATATCATTACAGCATAGGTTTCAAAACCTACCATGTAATGTTAACATTACAGCATAGGTTTCAAAACCTACCATGTAATGTTAACATTACAGCATAGGTTTTGGAATTTGAAAAAAGAACTGTCATACTCATACAACAAGAAGAATATTTTTTTAAAGTTATTTTTTTTTCTCGGTATCGATTATTTACTCGAATCGGAATCGAGACAATTTAGGTATATGAGAATTTATGAAGATTTTATTTTTAATATCGAACTATTTGTTTCGCAGTCACATCGTATGTTAGTTGAAATCGATTTAAAAATCAAACTGGCCAGCACGATTTGACGCGCTTGCGTGCCATAAAATCGTGAAGATTAAAAAAGGCAGTCGACTAGTTAGGCGCGAAATTTTAATTAAATACACATGTTTCTCTTTAATAAATGTTCATAGAAACCTGCTTTCTTGTTTTTTTACTTACCTCACAATCGATATGTAAAGCAGAGTGTTTATTTCGGGTGTAAGCATCAATTGCATACTCGGGCTAATAAGCGCCCTCGCTGCGCTCGGGCGCCAAAAACCTCGTATGCAATTGATGTCATACAGCCCTTGGTTAACAATCTACTATTACTTTTAAGAAAAATATTTAGTATAAAAACTTGGCTGTATGTCTTAGCTATTGACTTTCCTTTGCCTACGGAACTAAATATTATAAGAAAACGTCGTCGGTGATTTTGGATCTGTGATTTTTACCGCAAATTACTAAATTGTTTGGTAAGCTTTTTTAATCAATCTAAAAAAAAAGTCCAGTATGTAGGTAATTCCAGCGACTCTGACATAGAAACGGAGGCTCAAAACATTATTGATGGGATGAATTTATGATTTCTTTTTTATTTAACCTCACAGTAGGTGTATAAAGTAGAGTAAGCTCCTCGGGGATAAAAGTGTCTTAGTCTTGGGCAGACTTGAATCCTTCGCTTCATTCAGGATTCTTAACATAATTCCCTCGCTCCGCTTGGGAATTAACATCTTAATTCCCTCACTACGTTCGGGAATGAACTACAGAATCCTTCATTTCGCTCAGGATTCAATATGCTGCCCGTGACATAATACACTGTTTTATCCCCTTATTGCTTAATCTACTATTGAGACTTGGATGATGGGCACATAATATAATCAATAAAAATACTATACCAAAATGAAGAATAATGTCGCAGAAAAAAAAATGATGAAAATAAATAACTTTCAAGGCAGGATTACTCTAATCGGACAATAAATCAGGACTAGCGCTTCAGTTATCAGTTTTTTATCATTTATTATACAGAAAATGACCTATTTAAAGATGTGTCACTTATTACAATTGGTGCCGGTACCAAGTTCCATACTAATACCGATACCAAAATGCCCATCATCCTTTTTTTTCGGTGCACAAAGTCTTTATTATCAAAATGCCAAAGATATCAAAATTCCCATTCCCAACAAAGTCTATTTAGATTGCATGTGGGATTAAATGAATATGAAAATTGTAATCCGTAATTTTCATTAAAACAAAACAATAAACGCAAAACACTCAAAAGCCCATAAAAAGGTTTTCCCTTACGTCGTTCCCTTGGAACGTTCACAAAGACAGACAAACAGCCGAGAACAAACATCTGCATTTTACACAAATATTTTCCCTGACCGGGAATTGAACCCAGTATTCGTTCAAACCGGCCGTCATAAAAAGATACACCAAAAAACAAACTAAACAAGTAATTTCTAACTTTTATTTCTGGTGCACGGTCCAAGGAATACCAAAATTACGAGTATATTAAACGCCCCAAGATTCGTCAAAATTAAGTTTTAAAAATAATTCACTTATTCCATAAAACATGTCAAAATAAAAATAGAAATAAATATTGAAAATCTAGATAAGTTTCGCTTTAAAAAAATTTTAATATTAAATTGACAGTTGGATGTAAACTGCCATTCCTATCACTACTAACAGCAGATTTTGTAAGCTCACATCTGTCTTTTACACACGGCAATACATCAGGCTATTCATGTTGACCTAAACGCCGGCTTTTGTAGTGCAAATGTGTAACCTGACATGCTGGCGTCTGTACTTAGTTATGAAACTAGATTCAAGTCGCAGAAGGACGGGAGATATTTAATATAACGCTTAATTCGTGACGTTTCACATAGTTGCAGATGCAACCAGTGAATTTCATTAGGTGCATACTCTGTTCTGAGGTTTAATAACGATGTGAACAACGCGACGGAACGAGTGGTTAAATGATTTAGGAGAGGTTGTTGCCCTATCTTCTCAATCTTTCTATCTACAGGGCTTCAGGTATCTCTCTTTCAACCTCTCGGGTGGTTAATCAGTTCATGAAACTGGACAACTTCCCCGAGGAACATAGGTCAAAATACTAAAAAAAAAAAAAAAATATCTCCCAAACAAAATGCGCTATATGCTGATGAAGTTTGTATGGGAGATCAAAATTTTTTTTTCGTATTTTCGCACAAGGTTCGAGTGTGCGTGCGGCGACGCATAGAAACTAGGGCGCACGCATACAAGCCTACTTCCCCTTTTTATACTATGCTTAAACCTTTAAAACAGCTGAATGAATTTGACCAAATATAACTAAAAACCATTTCCATTGACGTAATCGGCTTTCAAAAAAAAAACTCATCGAAATCGGTCCATTCGTTTAGGAGCTACGATGCCACAGTCAGACAGGTCAAACTTCAAACTTAAAACATCCCTCTTTTTTGTCGGGGCTTAAAAATCAGCATACAATAAGTAACATTTTTTCAGTGCAAAGAGACTAAAACTTCACAGGAAACGAAAAATATAGTCTTTTCACAATGTAACTAGTGCGAATACAATTTCCATAAAATAACATAACTTAGCATACAACAGCGTTGATAATAAACCTAAATAATTAAATTCCGAAGTTATTTCCAGCAGTGACTCCACCATAACTTGGGAACTCAATTTGTTTGTTGAAACAGTAAAACAGTCGCCGTCGTCTGATCCTTTTGATTAATTTCATGCTGTATTTATTTTAGCTTTGTGCAAACTCTCTGACTCTCTCACATCCTAGTACTTGTAGTTTTCGTTTCCATTTTTAGTGGTTTTAGTAACCCCCAACAATAGAGGGGGTTATAAGTTTGACGTGTAGAATAGAATATAAAAAATCTTTATTTTATAGGACATTCAGGATGCCACTTAAAACAAGTCAAGATTACATGAAATACATACAAACAAACATTAAAGGATTTAAATACATACATACGCATTCGTTCTATTGACCCTACTGACTCTATACCTATTCGCAAAGGTGCAGTCTTCCCCAGAGAAGAACTGGCAAGAAACTCTGAGGGTGCTCTTTTTAATCTCATTAAAAAAATTCTTATTTTCTAATTTTAACTAATTCTGAAATAACTCTAGAGCTGAGCAGTTTATTCCCATGGCTGCTTGTCAGTTAGGTAATCAGATATTTTGTAATAGCCCTTTTTGCAAAGGTATCTGTATGTCTATCTGTGGCATCGTAGTTTCTAAACGAATGGGCTGATTTCAATGCGGTTTATTTTATTTGAAAACTAACGTAATCAAGATGGCTCTAAGTTACATTTAATCAAAATTGGTTCAGCTATTTCAAAGTTACAAGCAAGTAATGATGAGTGATAAAAAAATTTAAATTTTAGAGTAATTTTAGATTTAAATATGAATGAAAAGCGTAACATGAATGTCCTATAATTAGTCTATTAATACAGCGGGCTCCTTTGTAGTCCAGTGGCGCCAAATGTTCAAAGTCGATCAGTTAGGTTCAGGCTCAGGGTGAGGCACTTTGATCTGTGAGCATAGTGTATATTTATCATCAGCTTTAATGTTAGTGATTTTGAGCGCTGAACAGCAATATCATTGACTGTAAATATTCACCCGTGGGCGCTCTATAGGCCGACTAAGGGATTTTTGGCTTATTTTGCGTTAAGAAGTCACTATGCTACAGCTATATGTATAGATACACAAATCCGGTGTGTCATAAGTTTGACGAGTTTTTTGTCGGAGGTTAAATACATAGAAAGATGTGAAAAAGTACATCATATACACACATCAAAAAAAGTTTACGATCAGTAGCAAAATCAGGTGTATTCTTTAAAATATAAATTATTTAAAGAAACTGTTTACGTTTTATGATTTTATAATGAAAATGCACTAAGTAAATAAAAGAATCATTATTAATTATTTACTTTTTATTAACAAAAGCTAGGAAATGCAATTTTGGCTTAAATGTAATGTAATGAAAAATTTGAATTAATGAAAAAACAAACAAAATTTATTACGAAAAAATTAATAGTTAGTATAAAATGACTCCTCCCCTGGCTCGCACACATGCGGTAACCCTTCTGGGCATGCTAAGAATTAAGTTATCTAGCATTTCTTGTGGTAACCTGTCCCACTCTTCAATAGCAGCTGCCCTGATTTCTGACACTGTTCGCGGAGGTGGCTGACGGTTCCAAACAGCTCGCTTAAGAGCATCCCACGCATGCTCGATCGGGTTTAAGTCAGGCGAGCCGGCAGGCCAGTCTAACCTGGTGATGTCGTATTGCTGGAGAGCAGCATCAACACGTCCGTTTCGATGTGCGGGCGCATTATCATCTACCATTATGAATTGGCGCCCGTGGTTGATGCGGAATGGTCTGACGTATCCATCGATTGCAATCGTTTTGTACATGGCTCCGGTCATGGTGCCTTGATACGGGATTAAGGGCGTCCTAGCCCCAATCATTATCCCGGCCCAAAAGGACACTGATTTCCCGCCCTGCTGAACGGTTCCAGTGGCAGTTCTCTGCCTTTCAGAGTCGCCAGGTCTTCTCCAGACACGGACACGTCGGTTATCTGGATGTGTACTGATCCGCGTTTCGTCAACGAAGAAGCAGTTCTGCCAGATGCTTTCGTCCTCAATTTCTTCATTTTGACGGAACCTAGCCCATTGCAATCTGCGCCGCTTCCGTTGCTGTGAGTTCAGAGGTGCTCGCCAGGATCTCCTTGCTCGTAATCCAGCTTGGTGTAAGCAATTTCTAATCGTTTGGGTGCTAACTTCGCGGCCGGTGGCAGCTCGCAGCTCTGCTTTCATTTTAGTAGCGTTCATTGTTGGGTCACGGGCAGCCAGTAATCTGATATATCGCTTCTGAATTGCAGTAAAAACAGTTGGGCGACCACTGCGAGGTCGATCAGCTAAATCTTCCATGCCCTGATACCTCTCCAACGTGGTCACCACGCAGGATTGGGATACATGAACTCTGCGTGATATTTCCCTCGTGGAATAGCCTTCTCCACTTAAAGTTAGAATTCTGGCTCGTAAAACTGCAGTTAATCCTCTCGGCATCGTTACCAACTTAATTTTTTTTGAATAAATTGAAAATATTGATAAGTTGCGACTATGTCAGATTTCTGAATGAAAGCAAGCAAGGGTTGATTGTCTTTTTAAATGAAAAAACATTTGAATTACGAAATTATTTTATATTTAAATTTCATATTTTTAAATAAGGAATCAAAAGATAAAAAGTGATTAAGTTTTATTCTTCTACAATAAAAAATATTAGCACTTTTCCAAGTGATCGCAAACTTTTTTTGATGTGTGTAGGTTGAAATATATGTATCAAGATATATTTGCCCATAGGAACAGCTGAATGCTCTTTAGATAAAGCTAAAAAATTTTTCGAAGTGAAAACTTCTTAAGCAGCGTTGTGCACTTTGAAGTCAAGGTCACGTGACTGTCACGTGACCCTGATCTAAAATCCGTAAGGCGGAGGGTTGTTTAATAAATATAGGAAATTTAAACTGTAAAAGTCAAGATGTCACGGAGGGGTGTTTGTTAAATATAGGAAATTAATTCTGCAAAAGTTAAGAACACATCCGGTGTCAGCATAAAAAAAAAAAAAATTATGTACAACGCTTCGATCAACTATATTAAACGTACAACGTTAATGTTCAAGTTTTCATTTCTGTAAGTTGTTCAGTTTCATTAACATCCTAAGGTTTCGCTGACTAATTTAAAGTCACAACATACATACGTACTTATACCGCTCAAAGTTTATAAAGAAATGAAATCATATGAGTTTTCCCCCTAAAAACGAAATTAATTTAGAAAAACTTCTTCGGAATCCGCAAAACAGTCTTGTGCATTGCGTACTTTCCCAATTTTCTAAGGCAAAAGCTAATTGCTCCAGCCCATTGGGTTTAGCGTTCATAAAGTTTTTTAATTACAGTTTTAGCATCGGACTTGACTTAGTTTTATTAAATTCAGTGTTTATTACTTATTTGCTTTTGGCTTGTCATAATCCGACTGGTATAACTACGCTTTCTTTGGATTTTCATGGCAAAAATGCAGGCTTGAAAATATATTCATGATTAGACTTTACTAATGATTCAATATTAAATCACGGCCGCTTAAGTCTTTTAACCGTGTGGTGATCGGTTGAGAATAACACCACCCCATCTCTTTCCGTGGGTGTCGTAAGAGGCGACTAAGGAAACACAAATGAGACCTGCCTCCTAGTAATCCATCCCAGGCAACGACACTTCATTTTTTTCTGAATCTGAGGTGTCGTCCTATGGTCTCATGTGGTGTGGTAGGCTCTGTAAAGGGCCATCTGGTTCGCGACCACCCTCCTACCGAAGTCCGACGCCAAACAGCTTGCTGTGTTCCGTCGGTGCGTAGGAGTACCAGTGCCTTTATAGGCATTTTCTGGGTTAACTCGCTCCATCGTCTACCTCATCTTTGACTTTATGGTCAAGATTGAGGTCAAGAGTTAACCCATCTTATAATAAAAAAAAGGGTCCTGGATTTTATTCCAGGTCAGGGCAAAACTTTGTATAAAAAGCAGATGTTTGTTCTCGGGTCGTGGGTGTTCTTGTCCGTCTTTGTGTATGTTCCAAGGGATCCACAACACAAGGGAAAACTATAGTATAGGCTTTTGAGTGTGTAGCATTAATTTTAGTGCAAACAATTTTGCTGTCATTAACATAAACCAATTTTATTTTAAATCAACCTATTCCTCTATTCCTTGAGGTTAATGGATAGATGGATAGCTGTTTCTTAACTAACTGGAATTACTGCAATTAAACTTCGCAGCAATATAGCTTAGGCATCAGAATAACACAAAGACTAGATAATTTTTCCAAACTTATCGTTAACATAGTATAAAAAGGGGAAAGTAGGTTATCTTCATACAAACGCACCGCGCCCGGCTTGCATGTGTGCGCCGTGCGCCATAGTATCTATGCGGCGAAGCACGCACACTCAACAAAATCTCGGCGTGTTTCTCAGTGCGCCAGTACCGCACAAGGTTCGAGTGTGCGTGCGGCGACGCATAGATACTAGGGCGCACGCATACAAGCCTACTTCCCCTTTTAATACTATGCTTATAACTTTTAAACAGCTGAATGAATTTGACCAAATATAACTAAAAACAATTTCGATTGACGTAAAACTCATCGAAATCGGTCCATTCGTTTAGGAGCTACGATGCCACAGTCAGACAGGTCAAACTTCAAACTTAAAACACCCCTCTTTTTTGTCGGGGCTTAAAAATCAGCATAAAATAAGTAACATTTTTTTCAGTGAAAAGAGACTAAAACTTCACAGGAAACGAAAAATCCAGTCTTTTCACAATATAACTAGTGTGAATACAATTTCCATAAAATAGCATAACTTAGCATACAACAGCGTTGATAATAAAGCTAAATAATTAAATTCCGAAGTTATTTCCAGCAGTGACTCCACCATAACTTGGGAACTCAATTTGTTTGTTGAAACAGTAAAACAGTCGCCGTCGTCTGATCCTTTTGATTAATTTCATGCTGTATTTATTTTAGCTTTGTGCAAACTCTCTGACTCTCTCACATCCTAGTACATGTAGTTTTCGTTTCCATTTTTAGTGGTTTTAGTAACCCCCAACAATAAAGAGGGGGTTATAAGTTTGACGTGTAGAATAGAATATAAAAAATCTTTATTTTATAGGACATTCAGGATGCCACTTAAAACAAGTCAAGATTACATGAAATACATACAAACAAACATTAAAGGATTTAAATACATACATACGCATTCGTTCTATTGACCCTACTGACTCTATGCCTATTCGCAAAGGTGCAGTCTTCCCCAGAGAAGAACTGGCAAGAAACTCTGAGGGTGCTCTTTTTAATCGCATTAAAAATTTTCTTATTTTCTAATTTTAACTAATTCTGAAATAACTCTAGAGCTGAGCAGTTTATTCCCATGGCTGCTTGTCAGTTAGGTAATCAGATATTTTGTAATAGCCCTTTTTGCAAAGGTATCTGTATGTCTATCTGTGGCATCGTAGTTTCTAAACGAATGGGCTGATTTCGATGCGGTTTATTTTATTTGAAAACTAACGTAATCAAGATGGCTCTAAGTTACATTTAATCAAAATTGGTTCAGCTATTTCAAAGTTACAAGCAAGTAATGATGAGTGATAAAAAAATTTAAATTTTAGAGTAATTTTAGATTTAAATATGAATGAAAAGCGTAACATGAATGTCCTATAATTAGTCTATTAATACAGCGGGCTCCTTTGTAGTCCAGTGGCGCCAAATGTTCAAAGTCGATCAGTTAGGTTCAGGCTCAGGGTGAGGCACTTTGATCTGTGAGCATAGTGTATATTTATCATCAGCTTTAATGTTAGTGATTTTGAGCGCTGAACAGCAATATCATTGACTGTAAATATTCACCCGTGGGCGCTCTATAGGCCGACTAAGGGATTTTTGGCTTATTTTGCGTTAAGAAGTCACTATGCTACAGCTATATGTATAGATACACAAATCCGGTGTGTCATAAGTTTGACGAGTTTTTTGTCGGAGGTTAAATACATAGAAAGATGTGAAAAAGTACATCATATACACACATCAAAAAAAGTTTACGATCAGTAGCAAAATCAGGTGTATTCTTTAAAATATAAATTATTTAAAGAAACTGTTTACGTTTTATGATTTTATAATGAAAATGCACTAAGTAAATAAAAGAATCATTATTAATTATTTACTTTTTATTAACAAAAGCTAGGAAATGCAATTTTGGCTTAAATGTAATGTAATGAAAAATTTGAATTAATGAAAAAACAAACAAAATTTATTACGAAAAAATTAATAGTTAGTATAAAATGACTCCTCCCCTGGCTCGCACACATGCGGTAACCCTTCTGGGCATGCTAAGAATTAAGTTATCTAGCATTTCTTGTGGTAACCTGTCCCACTCTTCAATAGCAGCTGCCCTGATTTCTGACACTGTTCGCGGAGGTGGCTGACGGTTCCAAACAGCTCGCTTAAGAGCATCCCACGCATGCTCGATCGGGTTTAAGTCAGGCGAGCCGGCAGGCCAGTCTAACCTGGTGATGTCGTATTGCTGGAGAGCAGCATCAACACGTCCGTTTCGATGTGCGGGCGCATTATCATCTACCATTATGAATTGGCGCCCGTGGTTGATGCGGAATGGTCTGACGTATTCATCGATTGCAATCGTTTTGTACATGGCTCCGGTCATGGTGCCTTGATACGGGATTAAGGGCGTCCTAGCCCCAATCATTATCCCGGCCCAAAAGGACACTGATTTCCCGCCCTGCTGAACGGTTCCAGTGGCAGTTCTCTGCCTTTCAGAGTCGCCAGGTCTTCTCCAGACACGGACACGTCGGTTATCTGGATGTGTACTGATCCGCGTTTCGTCAACGAAGAAGCAGTTCTGCCAGATGCTTTCGTCCTCAATTTCTTCATTTTGACGGAACCTAGCCCATTGCAATCTGCGCCGCTTCCGTTGCTGTGAGTTCAGAGGTGCTCGCCAGGATCTCCTTGCTCGTAATCCAGCTTGGTGTAAGCAATTTCTAATCGTTTGGGTGCTAACTTCGCGGCCGGTGGCAGCTCGCAGCTCTGCTTTCATTTTAGTAGCGTTCATTGTTGGGTCACGGGCAGCCAGTAATCTGATATATCGCTTCTGAATTGCAGTAAAAACAGTTGGGCGACCACTGCGAGGTCGATCAGCTAAATCTTCCATGCCCTGATACCTCTCCAACGTGGTCACCACGCAGGATTGGGATACATGAACTCTGCGTGATATTTCCCTCGTGGAATAGCCTTCTCCACTTAAAGTTAGAATTCTGGCTCGTAAAACTGCAGTTAATCCTCTCGGCATCGTTACCAACTTAATTTTTTTTGAATAAATTGAAAATATTGATAAGTTGCGACTATGTCAGATTTCTGAATGAAAGCAAGCAAGGGTTGATTGTCTTTTTAAATGAAAAAACATTTGAATTACGAAATTATTTTATATTTAAATTTCATATTTTTAAATAAGGAATCAAAAGATAAAAAGTGATTAAGTTTTATTCTTCTACAATAAAAAATATTAGCACTTTTCCAAGTGATCGCAAACTTTTTTTGATGTGTGTAGGTTGAAATATATGTATCAAGATATATTTGCCCATAGGAACAGCTGAATGCTCTTTAGATAAAGCTAAAAAATTTTTCGAAGTGAAAACTTCTTAAGCAGCGTTGTGCACTTTGAAGTCAAGGTCACGTGACTGTCACGTGACCCTGATCTAAAATCCGTAAGGCGGAGGGTTGTTTAATAAATATAGGAAATTTAAACTGTAAAAGTCAAGATGTCACGGAGGGGTGTTTGTTAAATATAGGAAATTAATTCTGCAAAAGTTAAGAACACATCCGGTGTCAGCATAAAAAAAAAAAAATTATGTACAACGCTTCGATCAACTATATTAAACGTACAACGTTAATGTTCAAGTTTTCATTTCTGTAAGTTGTTCAGTTTCATTAACATCCTAAGGTTTCGCTGACTAATTTAAAGTCACAACATACATACGTACTTATACCGCTCAAAGTTTATAAAGAAATGAAATCATATGAGTTTTCCCCCTAAAAACGAAATTAATTTAGAAAAACTTCTTCGGAATCCGCAAAACAGTCTTGTGCATTGCTTACTTTCCCAATTTTCTAAGGCAAAAGCTAATTGCTCCAGCCCATTGGGTTTAGCGTTCATAAAGTTTTTTAATTACAGTTTTAGCATCGGACTTGACTTAGTTTTATTAAATTCAGTGTTTATTACTTATTTGCTTTTGGCTTGTCATAATCCGACTGGTATAACTACGCTTTCTTTGGATTTTCATGGCAAAAATGCAGGCTTGAAAATATATTCATGATTAGACTTTACTAATGATTCAATATTAAATCACGGCCGCTTAAGTCTTTTAACCGTGTGGTGATCGGTTGAGAATAACACCACCCCATCTCTTTCCGTGGGTGTCGTAAGAGGCGACTAAGGAAACACAAATGAGACCTGCCTCCTAGTAATCCATCCCAGGCAACGACACTTCATTTTTTTCTGAATCTGAGGTGTCGTCCTATGGTCTCATGTGGTGTGGTAGGCTCTGTAAAGGGCCATCTGGTTCGCGACCACCCTCCTACCGAAGTCCGACGCCAAACAGCTTGCTGTGTTCCGTCGGTGCGTGGGAGTACCAGTGCCTTTATAGGCATTTTCTGGGTTAACTCGCTCCATCGTCTACCTCATCTTTGACTTTATGGTCAAGATTGAGGTCAAGAGTTAACCCATCTTATAATAAAAAAAAGGGTCCTGGATTTTATTCCAGGTCAGGGCAAAACTTTGTATAAAAAGCAGATGTTTGTTCTCGGGTCGTGGGTGTTCTTGTCCGTCTTTGTGTATGTTCCAAGGGATCCACAACACAAGGGAAAACTATAGTATAGGCTTTTGAGTGTGTAGCATTAATTTTAGTGCAAACAATTTTGCTGTCATTAACATAAACCAATTTTATTTTAAATCAACCTATTCCTCTATTCCTTGAGGTTAATGGATAGATGGATAGCTGTTTCTTAACTAACTGGAATTACTGCAATTAAACTTCGCAGCAATATAGCTTAGGCATCAGAATAACACAAAGACTAGATAATTTTTCCAAACTCCCAAAAAGAAGGAAGTCCTGGGCGGAAAGCAATTAAATTATCAAAAGAGTCTTCAAAACGCCAATACGCATTTGACTGAAATTAGTCTGTAATCATCGGGACAACTACGACGTAGACAAAAAAAGGGTACTTAAAAATATTGAGTGAATCACTCGGAAGTTAATCTACTAATCATTTCCTAATTTCTTTAAAACCATTTATTAGTTCCCTCTAACAAAGCAACCACTATTTCATCTCACAAAAATATAGTAGCAGAGTAATAAAAAACACAATCGCGATTATCAGCAGTGTATGTTCTCGTGGCAACTATTGTCCTATATATAGTACTCGGGCAAAAAACCTTTTAGCACATATGCGCCACTTTATCTGGACTATTGTGGAGCAAAAAGCACGGCGCACAATATATGGCACCCACCTCCTCTCGTTTACATGATAAATAACTCTCCATCGAATATGTTCTCCCGGTATATGGTTTAACAAAGCGTTATTTTGTGATGAAAACGAAGCAGTAGATTGAGTTTTTGTTTTTATTTAGAATCTAGTGGATAAGTGATTTCCTAGTAGTGACTATTGATACTTAAAAAAATCTGACTTTTTATTTTATTTTAGTGCAAACTTCACAGCTTATGAATATTACATCACATAGCGCTTACATTAAAAAATAACTTTACGCTCGGGACTTCGTTCCCGTAGGAATTTCGGAAAATTATGTAGTCTATGTGTTAATCCAGGGTATCAGCTACCTCCATACAAAAATTTGATCAAAATCGGTCCAGGCGATCTTGAGTTATAAGTGGTGCAACTAACACGACTTTGTTTTATATAGTTAGATGTATACAGTCAATTAAGAAGTTTTTATTTATTAATAAGACGTACACAACAGCCAACAATCAAATCTTTATACTAAACATAATACGGCTAAGGTTCAGTTCCAGATTGACGGCCAGAAGCGTGAACGTACAGCATGATAAGCAAAGCTGTATAAAAAATCTATACACTACTAATATTAGAAAGAGCAAAGATTTGTATTTTTGTATGTAACGAAAAGGCTCCTAAATTACTAAACCGTTTTCAAAGATTCTTTCACCATTAGGATGCTACATTATCCCTGAGTAACATAGGCTACATAGTTTTCCCGAATTCCCACGGGATCGAAGTCCCGAGCGGGATGCTAGTATATTATAAACTGTAGACTTAGGTTAACGGGTAGCATAGCCAAATAACTAAAAAATAGATTAGATGGGTAATACAAAAGTTAGGAAGGTAAATGTTGGTGTATGTGTGTGTGTGTATATACTTGTGAATGGGTGTGTATGTGAGTATGTAAGCGTATTTAATAATTTACACAACAAAAACTACAAAACTCTTTCCGAAACTCTTCCCGTGAAAACTTAACAACTTTTTCCTCGAAATTGAATGCGAACCTTTTTAAGTTAGGTATTATCTCAAAGCCATTTTTCAGGTTACTACAAAGGTCCAATATTTTAAGTATATTTATTAAAAATGTAAGTACGCTTTAAAAAGGAAAAAGTAACAAAAGAATTTGTTAAAGGCTAAGACCAAGGCTCAAACAAAAGATGATTAAAAAATACCCGACTGCACACTAAAAAAATATTATTATGTCTTTATCCCGTGGGACTTTTAGGATAAAATGTATCCTATGACACTCCCGTAATCAAGACAAATCTAACGATACCTCATACATCAAAATCCATCAAGCCGTTTAGGCTACAGGAGGTCACAAAGGAAAAGACATACATACATACTTACATACACTCGAAAAACATTACCCTCCTTCTTTGGCAGTCGGGTAAAAAGACTACGTTTATTATTACGATCTCGACATTTTTTCACCAAAAGACAATGAAACTAGGTTATTAGGCAATTCCAACCATGCAAAGGTGATTATTGCCCAAACTTCCAATAACTATAGAAGCAAGACGCCTGTGGAAATAATATGAGCAACAAAAGATCCCAATGAGCTCCCGTAGACAATAAACGGCCCACAATGCGAGCTGTGTTATCGAACGTCTCTTCGTTTATGCTATCCTGGTACTCAGTGGAGCTAAAATTGTGGTGGGGGAGTTTTTATAGGGATTTAAAATTTTCGGTATTTTCTGTTTTTTGAGGCGAGAGCGTTTTCCGGGAAATTCAAAACTATTGTAACTTTTAGACGAAGATCCCAGGGCCGCCAGACCTTTCTTATTTTTTCATTAACCAAATGTGTGGGAAATAGTTGTGCTATTTGCCTGGGCCGGCGGCCAATTTTCAGCTATCAGGTTCTGAAGGTACTTCCAAAAATTACTCACTTGTCTTGAAGTCTGGCTGCTGATGTCTTGTAGAATATAATTAATTAAATATAAAAATTAATGTCTACTTGCGCTTTACATTTCGCAAGTAAATTATGCGATTATACCTACAATCTGAGCCGTGATTTTTGTATATGATGTTCAAAGAACTATAACAACAACTATAGCACCCAGACTTCAAGACAAGTGAGCAATTTTTCGAAGTACCTTCAGAACCTGGTAGCTGAAAATTGGCCGTCGGCCCAGGTTAGCTGGTATTTATACATCACTAGTATGTACTAGCACTACTATTTCCCACACATTTGGTTTATGAGAAAATAAATAAGTTCTGGCGGCCCTGGGATCTTGGTCTATTTGTTTTACGTACTACTTAAACATTTTTTTATAACGATGAGGTTCACTGTTGACCACAATCTCGACGACAGAGCAAACTCACCCAAAAGACTTATTCGAACTTTAAAGAGACTCAGGCTAATGAACTTCGTCGGACACCCATCTCGGGTCGACCGCGCTGCAAAGTGCCTTACCAATCGGTAATCATAAAACTATTGAATAAATAAATAATATAACTTTTGTAAGAAGATCCAAAAATCGATACAAGTTATTTACAAAAACAAAACCTACGTTAAAGCAAATCAAATCCATTAAAAGGTCAAATAAAACCTTTTACGTAAAAGCGCTCGACATACGCGGAATGAACGTCTAAATAAATGCTTTATCAAGCTTTAGTTATATGTTTTTCACAAAGCTTTTGCGATGCATTTGCATGTTTTACTTTTGTTAACTCGTATTTCCGAAGTAGGTACTGCATTCACTTGAGAAAAAAAAATTGAGCACTTATGCTGAAAAATTGTTCAGTAATGCTTTTTAAGTAGAGGATATGGACTAAAAACGACCTTCGTCCATCTGTTTAACTTAAGCACTCGTAGCCCTGAAGCTCTGAATCGATCAGTGAGGTTCAGCAACGTACATAGGGCAGGGAACCTAATAGATGACCAAATTGGTAATTTATCACGAGCGTTTCCGTCCTTCGGAGGGCACGTTAAGCCAACGGTCCCGGCTGTTGTCAACTGACTGTATTTATTAAACCAAATCACAGGTCATTTGGCGGTTTGAAAACTCTGACACCAGGATAAGTCAAGTTTGCCACACTTGATTAATCCTAGACGATAATGGAGGAAGGATCTATTCATTGGATGAAATATATTTTGTATATTTCACATTAGCAACAAGATTTAAATAAAAAATAAATAAATAGTAAAATGTTTTATTGCTTTTACAATAAGGCCCTAAAACTGGTGGGTTGGGGTCTCCTTTGTTTGAAGGCCCCGTTGTAACTTACACAGTTAGGCTGTATGGTGTACAATACAGCCTACCAAATACTGTTTATAGATATGAGGTAATAATGTATTATATAGTAGGTAGAGTATTATATTAATAATTGTACTTACGGCTGCTGTGTGTACCTACTTTACAAGGGCGGTGCGTTGTTTGCTTTTAATATTATTATACAAAATATACGTACATTTCTGAACGATGTTATCCTTTATGCTCCCTCTTATAGTCTCAATCTTCAAATTGAAGCTTGAAATAGCGTTTTATTTTTAATTTTATGCGATTCTGTAATTGAAAAAATTCCAGCTTACTATGAGGCAAATCGGCTCAAAAGATTTTAACCACTTTTCCTACACAAGAGATTTGTAACCAAGAGTGTCATCATGTCGTAACATTGTCAAATCCTTAACATTTTAATTTAACTTAGTAAGATTATAATCTCCCGGTACTTTTTCAACAACAACTTTCTCTGAGGAACACTAAATTCCCAAAAAAAAAAAAAACTACTTTTTAAACTCTAATCAGAAGATGTATGGGGGGGTGATTTTTTTATATATACACCTATGTTCCTTGGGAAATGATGTTCAGTATCGTGGGCTCATTCTTAATTTTTTTTTATCTTTTTTTTTAATTTTTTTGTTGTAAATTTACTAGAGAAATTTTTTACAAAAAACAGTGTTGAGGCTTCTTTTAAGCAAAAATTTTACTTGTGTTAGAAGCTCCACTTTTCTACTATACATTACGTTATCTAAGTAAACAGTTTTATTTCGACAGAATTTGACCAAAATTAATGAAATTAAATATAAATAAAAAAAACTTAATAATAGTAATGCACATGTGCGTGTGTATATATGCGTGTGTGTCTGCTCGTGTGTATGCATGTGTGTGTGTGCGTGTGTGTTTGTGTGTGTATATCTGTGGATGAATTTATTTAGAATTTTCACTAGTTAATTTAAAGTCCACAAATATTTTTAAGGAAAAGAAAAATATTTTTGAACCCACGATCCCAGGATTAGATCTCCTAGTGCTCTAACCAACTGAAAAAAATGAAAAATGTTCTGTGAAAATCCCCCACGCGGGTAAGAGTTTTAAAAATACTCATCATCATCATATCAGCCCATTGCAGTCCACTGCTGAACATAGGCCTCCCCCAAGGTGCGCCACTTTGCACGATCCTCTGCTGTTTGCATCCAGCCACTACCCGCTGTCTTCTTTAGGTCATCTGACCATCTGGCTGGGTCCTACACTACGTCTGCCAAGACGTGGTCTCCATTCGAGAACCTGTCTACTCCAACGATCGTCGGTTCTGCGACAGACATGGCCAGCCCACTGCCACTTCAGCTTGCTACATTTTTGGATAATATCCATCACTCCGGTTTTCTGTCGGATGAATACTAATTTAATTTAAAGTTATCAAGTTTTCTTATCAGAACAGGGAGAGATTTTGAGCGAGATTGTCATCCTAACACTACGACGCGATTGTCAATGAAACTACACATAACGATGCTATTCCCGCGTTATCTAACCGCCGGCGGTAATTTGCCCATAACCGCACTAGTGTGCTAGCTCATTACCGTCTAACAGACGTCACGTCAGCATGTTTGAGCTGTAACTCCGCGGAATTGAGTCACGTCTCCGCCATGATCCAGCGATCCTTCTGGAATATTCTTATTCAATTATGTTCTGATATCTCTTTAAGTAGCTGTTACGATGTACTGGGGAAGTTTTAATTGGAAAATTCTTCTTCTTATCGTGTAGGTATAGTCAAGTGTGTGGCGAACTTGGTTGGCCCTGGTGTCAGAGTTTTCATGGCCTGTGACTTGATTTTACCGACTGTAGTCAATCGACAATAGCCGACACCGACAGCTTAACGTGCCCTCCAAAGCACGGAAACAAAAAATTACCACAATGGTCACCCATCAGGTTCCCTACCTCTGTGTACGGTACTTAATCTCACTGATCGGTTGAGATCAGCGAGCGCCACTAGATAGGTACGGACAGCAGCACGTCAGGTTACCAATTTGCAGTATGAAAGCCGGCGCTATTACAAGCGAGATAAAGGGCGACGTCAAGGTCAGCATGTATAGCCTGATTTGCTGCCGTGTGTAAATTGGATGACTTAAAGTGAGTTGACATAAGTTAAGGATGTGAATCAGCACACAAAACTGAACAACTTTCCTCGAGAAACATACAATATGTGCGCCTCGCTGATTTTTTAGGGTTCCGTACCCAAAGGAAAAAACGGGACCCTATTACTAAGGCTACGCTGTCCGTCCGTCCGTCCGTCCCTCTGTCACCAGGCTGTATCCCATGAACCGTGATAGTTAGATAGTTGAAATTTTCGCAGATGATGTTTTTCTATTGGCCCTATAACAACAAATACTAAAAACCAGAATAAAATAAAATAAAATTTCCCATGCAAAAAACATGATTTTTTTTTGCTCGTTTTTATAGATAAGTCTGTCCGAGGCTGTATCTCATAAACCATAATAGTTTAACAGTTGAAATTTTCACAGATGATGTATTCCGGTTGCTGCTATAACAACAAATACTAAAAGTAGAATGAATTCAATATTTAAGGGGGCTCCTATACAACAATAGTTATTTGTTATACAAGAGTGCAAAGTTGCTTTTTAACCGCATGCTCAATTTTGATGATCGAGCTCGTGATTCAAAAATTAGAATCCTGAGCGTTAGCGAGGGAATCAAAAGAGCACGAGGTGAAAAATCTTTGCACTCGAGTGCAACACGTAACTTTTCATCACACCTCAGCGAGGAAATGACTAAATGCAAAAAAAAACGTTTACAGTCACGAGATACTTTTATTTCAGTTTAGGTATTAAGATACATTATGATAGGTGAGTGTTACAGAATAATCTTTAAATTATAACAAAAAATACTCAGGTATAATTAAGAAAAATTGAAAGTAACGTTGCTACAGTTACTTAAGTTGAGTGTAATATTTTTTTAGGGACTTGTGTACTGTTTTTTGGTAAACTATCTGTCATACTTAATTGTTGCTCCGATTCAGCGGATTCCCTTAGCGTAAATGTTGGCGAAAGACTGCGATGGTTGGGTGTTTCGATACGGCTCATTTTTGATGTAGAAGGGCCAGTCCAAGGATCTGACTGAGGCTCTTTCAGTGTAATAGCTCCTACGATGCCATTACATATTTTAGACTTATTTTGGATGGAATCCTCTATGTATCCCTCTACAACCGCATTGGACTTCCACCCTCCATGGCGCTTAAGGGACAAGAGATCAGCTCCTGAATCGGCCAAAAGTGTGGCTGATGTTCATCGGAAACAATGACCCGTGTACAACGGGGGTTCTGGAAGTTCAAGAAAAGTTGCTATTTCTCGTGGGATAATGTCAATTTTATTAGCACCCATAGGCTGTCTGACACACTTTCCGTTGCCATATTGTAGAAAAAATCGATTGATTGGAGTGTTAGGCGGGCGTAAGGCTAGATAATTCTCAACAATTGTTACGTATTCCTTGCGAATGACGAAGTTGCGGTCTATTTTTGTCTTTGTATTAGGTAAATAAATAAGTCATCTGAATGTTTCTCAATGTTTTTGACATTAAGTTGTGTTAGTTCATTAGTTCGACATGCTCCATTTACACCAATAATAAGAACAACCTGTAACGTAAAGAGTAATATTGTAATAGATAAATCAATAAAATTGAAATGCATGCATAATTATGCCTATCAACATCTACTAAGTACGTAGATTATGTTAAGTAATTGATTAATATACTTAATTAGATACTGAATGTGCAACTGACTTACTTTTGCCACCAAATATACGGAATTAGGTGCTTCGTTAAGAAACTTTTCAATTTCAGATGCTTTGAAAACCTTCGATTTTTTTGGTTGATGACCAGATGAGGCTTTTTTAAAAATGCCACTAATTTAGGATGTCTTTTTTCATATTTATTGTTGCTTTTAGCATTGAATACGTACTCCTTAGAGTGCTTGATTTCTTGGTCTCGAATAATTCAATAAAATATGCCAGCAAAACGTTTTCTGAGAAAGTTTTGGCTCCTTTAGCTAGTCGCCACGTGTTAAACATATCGTACTGTTTTAAATACTTCTCGCGTGATTGTTGAGGGAGAAAGCTCATTTACGCATTATTAACAGTTTCAGTCAATTCTGTTGGCGTCAAATTTACTTCTTTGTCGCTAGAATCACTCATTTTAGGTTTTTCACTTTTTTAAGTTTCTTGTTTATAAGCAAAGGTTTTAACAATATGACGTGAAAATAAAATGGCGCGCTCAAAGCAAATTAAAAAAGTATGTACATCAAGGAAGTTCCGAGTCTGAGATTTTAACAAATTAAAAAAGTTGTATGATAAATTCGGCACCATGGAGGTAGAAGTAAATAGGTTTAATCCAAAATAATTCACAAACTTAGTGCACACGATGTTCTAAATTTAATTTACTTTATCCTCTAGCGGATAAAAACAGCTTTTGCACTCAGATATCGAAGAGCAAGAATACTCTTTCCGAGATGGGGGGATGAAAATGTATTTTTTTTGCCACTTTTATAGAGATAATGGGTTTTATAGAGTCCGACTAGAATTTGGTTGGTTTATTTTTATACGATATGTGCGATTGGTGATAGCCCAGTTGGTAATGAGCCAGACTTGTAATCGGAAGGTTGCGGGTTCAAATCCTGGTGCGGGCCTGTACTACTAAATTCGTCTTTTCGGATTTATGGACAGATTTATACTTATCACTTGCTCCACGGTGAAGGAAAACAACGTGATGAAACCCGCCCGTCCAAGAAAATTCATTTTCGAAAGACGAGCAGTCCACCAACACGCATTGGGCCAGCGTGGTGGACTATGGCCTAAAATCCTCTTTGTGGCCCGTGCCCCTCGCTGGGGACGTATATGGGCTGATAAGATGTGGTTTCTGCACCTCAATGACAAAGTTGTCTGTTATGTGTGTGTTATACGTAAAAATTAAAAAAAGTAACCATAGCTAACTTTCAATGTAAAACACGATTTTAAGGAAGATTTACGGTTAGGGTCAGGTTTGGCTAAGTAGCTAGGTACCTTAATTGTGTAAGGTGAATGAAAAATATTGGGCATTCCAATGTAGGCATAAATCACTAGTTATGAGGCTGCGGCGGACAGGCTCCCAAATAAAAAGCCTGTTATTTCTTTGCTTTTCCTGAAAAAAACTTTTTGTGGTTTGAATAATGGCTGCTCATAAAAATGGAAAGTGTAGGTGTGTTCTGTGTCATGTTGAAACTTAGCGTACATGTACTAATGTTTATTGTTACAAAATTATTTTATGTAAATAATAATAATAATAATAAAATCATTTATTTTCAGGCAATTAGGCCCATAGAGACCTTACAGACTAACATACATATAAAATATAATTTATCAAAATTAAAACTTAATTAACGCTATTTCCCGGGTGTTTTTCCGGGGGCATCTTTTACCGGAAATCTCCCTCGGAAACGGCGGAACACCACGCCCTCCGGCCAAAAGCTCTCCTTCATGACTGTCTCCAGCACGAACGTCGGGAACCGCACCACAAATGCTTTGAAAATAGCATGGTGATGCGATTCCAAGAGAACCAAACCAGTCTTGTAACTGGAAGGTTATAGGTTCAGGTCCTGGTTCCGGCATGTACCATTAAATTTGTCTGTTCAGATGTGTGTACGGATTTTTAATTAATTATCACTTACTCAGTGTTACAGGAAAACGTCATTTGAATTTTTAAAAGGCACTTGGTCCACCAACCCACATTAGGCCCGGCGTGGTGGACTATAGCCTACACCCCGTTCACTGCTTCTAAGCGTGGCTCCTACCTCTTGGTGGAGAAGTATGTCGCTTAATAATGACGTTCTTTGCCTACGTCATAAACTTTGCCTAAGCCTGTGGACAATTTGCGCTTTCTAAGACCACGAGTTTGCACTGGGCGTTGATGCGTCAGTGAAGTTAGTCGATACTTTTAATTAGATAGTGTCTCTTTTATCTGAGTATCTGAACATATCTGTAGAAATAAATAAATAAATAATTAATGTTGCTTAAATAATAGTTAATTTCTTAATAGTAGAAAAAATATAATTGTCTGCCATTTATAATTTGTTAGTAACAGATATAACAAATAAAAATAAAAATTGTTTCTGTGATTTTCTTAGTTTTTTTGTGTTAATATTTGTCAATTTAATTGCATAGCTTTATAATGATTACTGTTATTTTTTTCGTGTCTTATTTGTATGTGAGGTCGAACGTTGCGACTAAAAATATTGTACGCCGTAACTGGCATATCGAGTATGTTTCTGTCACAAAATAACATTCATATTGTACTCTCGATATACAATAAAGATATTTGATTTGATTTAATTAGGAAAACTTTATAATGTTAATCTCCCTACCAAACTACTTTTACCTGGGAGCCTATATAAAATTGTAAATAAAAAATTTTGACTTCATGCACTGAGAAATTCAGCTGATCGGATATATTGTGTGGTTAGGAATTTCAAGTTACTGTAGAAAATTTCTATCTAATTATACATTCACGCCTATAATCCCTTTTAGGGTAGGCAGAGCATCATGTGCTTCTAGTTGCGTTGGTGGTTCAGTTTACTGGACTGATTCATATCGATAATTGTGCTTAATCTAAAGTCATTGTTATATTTACTTAACAGCTTATTAATGGGCCTTTTTATAATTCGAACGGCACGGCACGGCACTTCAAAATTTGAATTACCATTACCCTCTATGTTCTCAGCTTCTAGTATTACTATTACATTGGAGGCAATGGTAATACAATTTGCGTTTTTGAATTATAAAAAGGCCCTATTACCCAAATTTCCCCGAAAACGTGATGATCTGTATACATATATGTAGTTAATTATAGTTATACAGTACCCACTTTAATTAAACTGCCCGTAAATTATCGGGACTGGTATGCGTTTGGGTAAACTAATCATCTAATTGCGGAAACACTGCCTGTAGGTATACTGTGCTATATACGGTGAAATTTTGTCAAGCGGTAGGTTAATGACAAATATTTGATCAGCTTTCCGCCCGGGACCTACGTCATTTTTGTCAGCAAATTACTCATTATTGATTAGTTTAACTAGTTATTCGTTCGCGATTTGGTTTACGTTGAAGAGACATTAGACATTAGCTCTCCAAATATCCACTTTTTCGTTTCTAGATTGTTATTTCAAAATGCAGCTCGCGCACGATGGCGACAAACTGGCGCGGGGCGCCACTCGGCTGACGCTGAAACTTCACTTTGATTGCTCGAGGGCCTCGCGCAGGCTTTTTTTTATTTTTTTATTACAAGGTGGGTTAAGTCTTGACCTCAATCTTGACCATAAAGGAAAGGTCAAAGATGAGGTCGACGATGGAGCGAGTTAACCCAGAAAATGTATATAAAGGTCTGCTCGCCCTCTGGCGTTGTCAATGTTGATATTTTGACATGGAATGACATCACCATCGTACTCGAGCTGCTACTCTCAAATTAAAAATATCGTATAACCCCCAACAATCATCGCTTAAAACTCTTAAGTCCGTATTACAATACTCAGACTCTGATCTATACTTAAGTAGCAGTCAACTTTGTCATTTTGATAGTGAGAGAAAGAAACAATCAACACTTGAACAAATTTTCATCAAACGTACGAGTAGCTAAGAACCATCTCAATTAAGTCAGTTTTCAAACAAAAAAACCGCATAGAAATTAGTCTATTCTTTTAAAAAATATCGTAAATTCTGAAAATTATGATAAATTGTTAAAACGTAGAGTATTTAAATTACAAAGACAAGCTGTCAAAAGTGAATTTGCTACTAGGTTTTCACCATTTATGTTTCCCTTCATTTACAATAAAATATTAAAGCGTCGACCAGATTTTAAAAACCTGCCGGTTCACGAAGTTAAAAAATCATTGACACAAATGTTAGTGAATATGTCATATGATGAAACTGAAGTTTTACTGAAGCTCACAAAATAGCAATCTCTTTTTAAACACCAATTTTTCCATTTATCGCTCCCACTATACTATACAAACATTACAATTACGCACACACATACACACACCACACACACACACATACACAGACATATACTTTTTTGCTCAAATAGAAAATCTATAAGGTTTAATCATTATGTAAAGATAACCACGACACAGGCCTGGCCTAGTGTGGTTATCTCAGTAAAACTATGTTGTATTATTCGGACAGTTTAATAAATCATTTATCATTTATTTATAAAAGCTTCGATGCCACAGACAGATTCACCGACACATACGTCAAACTTATAACAACGCTCTTTTTTGTTGGTGGTTAAAAACAAAGCATTTTGTAGATCTATTTGTTTATGTGCAAATAAAAATGTCAGAAACATATGAAGGATTCAACGTCATTAGGTAAGTAAAATGGTCAGCCGTCTCGTTAATATCAAGTACTAGCTACTAGCTAGCTAGCCAGCTTCGTTCTCGTGAGAATCCGGGAAAATCGTGTACTCTATGTTCATCACGGATGATGTAGCATTCTAATGGTGAAAGATTTTTTTCAAATCGGTCCAGTAGTTTCGGAGCCTGTTCAATAAAAACAAACAAACAATAAATCTTTCCTCTTTATAATATTGGTATAGATAAATGTGAGTCAAAAAATGTACCACAGTACGTACCTTCAAAAACACGTAAAAAAAATGTACCTTCGTTTCTTTACGATAAGTAAGTATATACACAAGACTGCTTGGTAAATCTACTCATAGGTTAGTAAACCCTATCTCACCGTACATCAAATCGGCTATTTGGGTCGTGGGTAATACTCTATATGCAATATAATATACTCTATATTTATGCAAAGTGACACAGGTAGGGATTCGAGGTTAGAAGGGGTACATTTTTGCCGTACATTGGTCAAATAATATGACAATATTATACGAAATTTGTCTTGTATGGGACCTATGATAATAACATGTCAAAGAAGAGAAAGCTTGGTCTCCAAGTTTTTGCTATTTAAGTAGAAAATACGAGTTCTTTTTAAATTAGCTAGCGAAATATTAGATAATGATTCTCCCTCATAAAACTGAACTACTTTTCCCAAGGAACCCTTTGGAAATGCCTGGCCTAATTCTTCGACTTTCGATACTTAGATCACAGCTGATCGCACAGGTTGTATATTGAGACGATTTCTTTACTATTACTTTGACCTATGTCCTTTGAGATTTAGTTTAGTCGGCTGGTTCATATCCTGAATTTTCGACAGCTAATCAAAGTCCAGCAACCCGCATTGGGCTAGCGTGGTGGACAATGGCCTAAATTCCCTTGGTGTGGGAGGCCACTGCCGCTCAGTGGGGACGTATATGGGCTAATAAAAAAAAGAACTAAAGTTACCTTATATGATAAATAAGAAGAACAGTACTAAAGCCTCATTCCCATCATATATTAATGACTATTGAGTGGCCTCAGTCTCGCCGAAACAAGAGTACACGAATGATAATTTAATTTGCTGACGGAAACATCGTGTGAGGATAACTACATGGACTGATTGCACCTATCACGAAATCCGGTCAACAAATTCAGAGGTTAGATGGCAGTCGTTTTACTGTAATCACCTAATCAGTGAATTCCTGGATCTCAGTCAATCACATCTCTAAAATGGAACGAGACAAAGTGCTAGGAGACTGATAGAACCACGCTTTAGACCAGTGGTTCCTAAACTTTCAAAGCAAAGCCCTTTAATTTTATGGAACCTTTTATCCGACCGGTTTGGTCGAGTGGTAGTGGCGCTGCCTCTTGTTCGACGGGCCCTGGGTTCGATTCCCAGTCAGGGCAAATATTTGTGTAAAAAGCAGATGTTTGCTCTCGGGTCATGGGTGGTTTGTGTTTGTCTTTATGTGTGTTCCGAGGGACGACACAAGGGAAAACCTTAATGTGGGCCTTTGAGTGTGTAACGTTTATTATTTATTTTTATAATCACAGGATTATTTTTTTTTATTTTTTTATTATGAGATGGGTTAACTCTTGACCCCAATCTTGATCAAGGTCATAAATGAAGTCGACTATAGAGCGAGTTAACCCAAAAAAGGCCAATTAAGGCACTGGTACTCCCACGCCCCGACGGAACACATAAGTTGCCTCTTACGACACCCACGGAAAAAGATAAGGTGGTGTTATTCTCAACCGATCACCATACGGCGGAAAAGACACTGAAATAAAGGAAAGACTTAAGAAAGAATTATAAAGGAAAGACACTGAAATTCACTGAAAAATGTAATTTTGCGGAACCCTGATAACTTTTTCGCGGAACCCACTTTAATAATCACTGCTCTAGACGTCTATTCCACTAATCAATGACGAATTGATGGCGATTGAATGACAATGCGATATTAGCGATGATACTAGGAGCGATGATAGCCCAGTTGGTAATGAGCCAGACTTGTAATCCGTAGGTCGCGGGTTTAAATCCTGGTGCGGGCCTATACCACTAAATTCGTCTTTTCTGATTTATGTACGGATTTCTAATTATCACTTGCTCAACGGTGAAGGAATTCATTTTCGAAAGACGAGCGGTCCACCAACCCGCATTGGGCCTGCGTGGTGAACTATGGCCTAAATCCCCTTCGTGTTTCGAAGAGAGGTCCGTGCCCCTCGATGGGGACGTATATGGGCTGGTAAGAAGAAGAAGAATGACAATGCTGACCATTTCACTCATTCAGGTGGTGCCCACTGCGATGCTATGAGGGGGAGTCGGGGGATCTGTTTAGATTAACGCCTGAGGTGGTTGAATGGTTGCGTGACCTGGACCTAAATTTATAATTGTTATTACGTACCTAAGCTTATAATTTATATGCCTACAATGCATGATCGCCATGCGATTAAATAAATAAGGTGGTAAAATAACTTAGTAATCTTTTTGTTTATTACGTATATTTGTACCTGTGGTTATTTTTTATGTTGTGTGTATGTTTTAAAGCGATTAATAAATTCTTTATTTATCTAAAATTAAAAACTATCTAAACCTAATACATTTGATGACAACCATCCCGTCCAGCAGCGCAACCGCCAACCGAACGGTATGTTGCAAACTACTAAGCAACGGATTTATAAAAAAATAAAAAAACATCCAGTCGAATTGAGAACCTCCTCCTTTTTGCAGTAGGTTGAAAATGGCCACGTTTATCATTTAACCGTGATTGAGACGCCATTGATTAGTGACTGTAACGAAACTCTCTATAATAAATAAAGATAAAAAAAAACTAAGAAAAAGAAATAGGTCAAAATACGAACCTCTTTCGTATTTTGACCTATGTTCCTTGGGAAAGTTGTTCAGTTTCATGGACTGATTAACCACCCGAGAGGTTGAAAGAGAGATACCCAAAGCCCTGTATAAGAAAGTAAATCGGTGCTACACACGATATGTAACCACAGAAAGACACCCTAATATATTTTCAAAGAATACATCACAGTCTTCGAGCAATAAATACATATCATTAAAGGCAATACAATTTCAATAAGTATCGTCACATGAATTTTAAACATACGAGCGAATATTGAAGATATACATATATCGTATTCGTGAACAGACTGACAAAAGTTTACATTAAACCAGCAATCCCTTAGGTGTTTTAAGGTTATGTTATAAATATACCTTTAATTTTACTCTAGCTTTTCGCCCGCGGCTCCGTCCACGTGGACTACAGGTTATATCGTGGCCAACTGTGGGATAAAATGTAACCTATATCCTTTCGCAAGGTGTAATCTATCTCTGTATCTTCAGCAAAATCAGTTCAGTAGTTTAGCCGTCAAAGCGTAACCGACAGACAGAGTTACTTCCGCATTTATAATATTAGTAAGGATTGAGTGACCTTTAAATATGTATTTCTTCCCACATGTAATGAACAAGTTGAAAAAATATCAAGAAGCAGAAAAATACAGAATCTTAAGACCCGTCTGATTAGAGCTCTTATATTTCCCATATTTCTAAACCCTGCTGAAACGTGAACCATGGATGATGCGGTGCAAAAAGTCAAAAGTCAAAAATGTTTATTTCATAGAACATACAAAGTGCTGCTTGAAAACGTCATAAAACTACATTAGCAAAATCAATATAAATCATTGAGCAAAATAGTGAATTACATTAGCATTTTTTACTTTGCGCCTATTCGCAAAGGTGCAGTCTTCCTCAGGAGAAGAATAGGCAAGAAACTCCGAGGGTCGCTCTTTTTAAGTCAATCATATAAATTTTCTTACTTCTAATTTTTATCGAATTAGTATCTGAATAACTCTGGAGCTGAGCAATTTATTCCCATGGATTCGGAGTAAGTTGGAGCTCGTTGAAGAATGCGTACTCCAGGAACTGGGTATTAAACAGGGCATGTCGTCTATTGTTCAGGTCCGTTTACTAGCTTTCTTCCACAACCACTCTGTCAAGGATATACCGACTAAGAAGAACTATAATAGTTCTGTCCCTCTATAAACTTTCTCTTTAAAGGGCTTTGTCTCGTCGTGCCGCTAAGTGCCTCCATACTGTCTCTGGAAACCATGAACCTGATATATCCTTAAAGAACCTCCTAAGGGTTGAGACAACCCTAAGTTTAACACTTTGGACTGGGAGTGTAAGAAAAACCTATAATATATACTGTAGAAGTAGGCATACTGTAGTGTAGAAGCCAAGAAGAGGGATGAGAGGATTTTGCTGTCTTGTGGGTGAAAGGCTGGCAAACTATCACCAGTCATGCTGCATCTAACAAACTCTCAGAATGTTAAATGTGTCGTGAACTGGTTGTAGAACTACATGATGCTGTTGTAAGAGGCGACTAAGAAAACCCAAATGAGACCTGCCTCCTATTAATCCATCCCAGGCAACGACATCTCAATTTTTTCTGAATGTGAGGTGTCGTCCTATTTTGTCTCATGCGGTGTGGTAGGCTCTGTAAAGGTCCGTCTGGTTCGCGACCACCCCTACCGAAGTCCGACGCCAAACAGCTTGCTGTGTTCCGTCGGTGCGTGGGAGTACCAGTGCCTTTAAATGCATTTTATGGGTTAACTCGCTTCATCGTCGACCTCATCTTTGACCTTAATGGTCAAGATTGAGGTCAAGAGTTAACCCATCTTATAATAAAAAAAAATGCTCTCCTCCGACAGGATGGATAGAAGTTTCTAAAGTAAGTAGAGTAGGTATAAAAATGTTGCACCTGTTTTACCAAGCAGAGTGTACATCCATTATTCAAGAGGCGGCGAGGGCTGAAATTTCTGGTCTACCCATAATCAAGGAAACAGTGTAAATATGTATTGCTGTATTGTAAATTATGTATTGTAAATATGTATAAAAATCGGGATACGGTTGTTATCGATGCTTTAAGGACTGGAGACAATAGACAGAAACCACTGCTGGCTTAGGTAAATAAACAGAATAAAAATGTATTTAAGTATATTTTAGTTTCTTTATATGTATTTATTGTAAACTCAAATGGAGTATAAAATCTGTTGAAAATGTAAAATTAGTATTAAAAATATAAATTATAATAAGACAAGGGCACGGACATCAAGTCTGTGGATGCAAAATTAAGTGTAATAAAAAAAAAAAAAAAATGTATTGCGATTTTATTTCTCGACGATTTATTAAGACTAGTTTTTGGATTTACTTCTAGAATTAATCAGAATTTGAGAATGCCCGGCACGGCAAAATTGTATTACCATTGCCTCCTATGTTTCTAGCTTCAAGCAATAGTAGGAACATAGGGGGCAATGGAAATACAATTTGCCCATGAGTTTAACATTATGACTCTCATAAAATAAAAAAAGGAACTCCGTTTAGATATCAGTTTAAATGAGAAAAGAACTCCGTATAAACTCTACACTACACGCAAACTCTTTAAAGAATAAGTGCCTTAATATGTGTCCACCTAAATTATCATATTATGCGCCATTCATTTTATTTTTATTTTTTTATTGTGGACTTTTCTCATTTCGAACCAATTCACACAAAATAAGAATAAATCATAACACTTATAAATGTATCTTCAATCAACGCGTCCATTCGTCAAAGCTGTATCAAAATCCGCTATGTAGTTTTAAAGTTTACTATGTACAGACAGAAAGCCTCCGTGACTTTATTTTGAAATAAAGCAGCACACACTTATAGTGTTTAAAATTACCAAGAACAAAACTCGTTCGTAAATTGTGAACATCACAACGAAATTGGTCCCCAGCACGTCCTCTTAATGGCCGCCGGTCAAAAAAATTAAAACCGTAAAAAAGTTTAAATGAGTTAAGTCGTCCTAACTCCTCATCAAAAATACATCAAGCAGATGAATCTAATTCTGCTGAAACGACAAAATAATACTGAAATGTCGGGCCGTTCTGCTGACGGAATTTTAATTTCATACGTTGAAAATTTTCATAAAGTATAACATCTAAGATTAAATACGCTTAAACTGCTATTTAAATGCCGGCCTAACTTCAACTTTTTTAATAAGACCCGGTCGTCTCGGATTAACTAGCAAAGTTTAACCGTAAAACAAAAAAAAGCGGCAACTAAATCCGTAACGAATGAAAAATGCCGGTTGAAAAAGAATGGATTTTTCAATCCGTATTTAACTGTACTCACCCAGTCGTTGGCTCTTCAGGAAAAAAAAACAAAAAATGTCACTGATTTTGAAATTGGAACAAAAAACTTCGTGAATTTCTACGGCTTTCGAGCGCGACACGTCCGCGCCAGCCAACGGACCGCCGAAGACTGAAATATGCCTGAACCGGTTTTCGAAATTCAGAGGGTTGCTACCCCTTACTGCACCCCTTGCACCTCCTATTATACAATTACAATAAAACCCTAAACCGCTTGGAGTTTCTAGAAAGAGTTTTGACCTTTCTCGTCTCGATTGCTATCATTTTGTCATCTAATAGAACGATTATAGCGCAATTATTTACTTGCAAGCAAATCACGCCTTTTGGACTGCAGACTTTAGTCAGAAATTGGCATGTGGTGGTTCGTCCTTTAGACCGTTTATGTGATACGGTGTAACGTAGTGTTGATTCGCTTGCAGTCGTACAATTTCTTACAAACAGAGAATTAAATTCTGTGGAAATTGTTTCATTTCTTCAAGATACCTTAAACCTTGATGAGTCCCACATTGCCTTATACCTTGAAGAGGTGAATATTGTTGTTATTACACTTTATTATATTGATTTACTCATGCTGAGCTTACAGACTAATCTCAGTCACTACTAACATACCCCATACCTTCCCATGGATGCCGTAAAAGTATCGAAATGAATATTAAAAAATATATATAGAATGGGCAGAGCTGAATACGCAGACAACCCAGAACAGAATATCCTGGCGCCTCAGAACGAAGAGGGCCGACCCCAAAGAATGTAAGAAGGCAAAGAAGAAGGAGATCATATTTAATTTAGTATTTTTAAAACTCTTACCACGTAAGGGATATTCACAAATAATTTTAGGCGAATTTCGCCGCTAGACTTGAAGGCAAGATAGCTGAGTTGGTTAGAGCTCCAGGAACATTTTTCTTTAAATACAGTTATTTGTGAAGATCATCTATCTAAATTATATATAATTTTCACAACTTAGATGAATTGTCATTAATCTTAATATATAAAACAAAGTCGGTTTGTTCGGACACCTACACCTCTAGAACGGTTGGACAGATTTAGATAAAATTTGATATGAAGGTGCTGGCACCCTGGATTAACACATAGGCTACATAATTTTTCGAAATCCCACGGGAACGAAGTCTCAGATGGAAAGCTAATTTTGAATTTCATGCCGTGTGGTGGTCGGTTGAGAATAACACCACCCCATCTCTTTCCGTGGGTGTCGTAAGAGGCGACTAAGGAAACACAAATGAGACCTGCCTCCTAGTAATCGATCCCAGGCAACGACACTTCATTTTTTTCTGAATCGTCCAATGGTCTCATGCGGTGTGGTAGTCTCTGTAAAGGGCCGTCTGGTTCGCGACCACCCTCCTACCGAAGTCGGACGTCAAACAGCTTGCTGTGTTCCGTCGGTGCGTGGGAGTACCAGTGCCTTTATAGGCATTTTCTGGGTTAACTCGCTCCATCGTCGACCTCCTCTTTGACCTTTATGGTGAAGATTGAGGTCAAGAGTTAACCCATCTTATAATAAAAAAAAAGAATAAAATACATACAATAAATACGAGAATAATGTCGTGCTGGTTAGGCTTGTAATCGTTCTTACGCATGTCAAAATGCAGCCGAGTGCAATAAAATATTCAATTGCATGCTTTCAACCCCTAAGCGACGAAATACCGACTTCGGATAAAAACTTTGAGCACAAGCCACAGTATAGGAACTAGGAAAAGTACATAGTCGCCTTTTACAGGTTTCTATGTCTTTTGAAATAAGCTAAGTACATAAATATATATTTTGAGATCATCTTTCCAAAGACCTTAAAACAGCTAGATTTCGGATTGTTGGTGGGCAGTGATAAAGGCTTACAGTTCCTTTTTTTAGCATTTGAAATTAATTTTAAGCAAAAAGTTTTTTTTTGCATTAAATTTTGGTCCTTTAATGTGTGGCGACCGAAAAGATATGAATTTTATATTTTTAATTTATATTTTTAGGTTCTACATGCGCATTACTGACGGTTTATTCATAATTTTAATAATATAACATTGTGATTTCAATTTCTACCACGAAACTAAAATAAAAAAATAAAAAATTGATTTAGAAACGTTTAATCTTTAAAAGATTTTAAGAAGCAGAGGTCGACAAATTACAAATAACCTAAAATAACTTAAACTTACTCTAACTTTTCCCTTGGGCTAGATTGTGGTCAAGAGCGAACCCTTCATTAATAAAAAAATAAAAAAAACTTCTCTTTTTCAGAGCAATTTATTAGCAGTCATTGATGTAGAGCAAAACAAAAAGAAATTATAGGTGGCACAGTGTGGGCCATTCAATCATTTTTTTTAGGACCCAAACCCTTTTATCATATTTATTTTGCTTGTAAAACATGTTTACTACCACTGCTTCTTTGTTTACACGATTTCTAAAGCTAGAAAAAAACGAACTGTAGCTTGAGATTACTCAGATGATATGAAACTTAAGGATTGCGCGAGGGCTCGCCGTCGGGCGTTATCATTTCTTTTTTATATTTATTATGAGATGGGTTAACTCTTGACCTCAATCTTGACCAAGGTCATAGATGAGGTCGTCGATGGAGCGAGTTAACCCAGAAAATGCCAATTAAGGCACTGGTACTCCCACGCCCCGACGGAACACAGCAAGCTGTTTGGCGTCGGACTTCGGTAGGAGGGTGGTCGCGAACCAGACGGCTCTTTACAGAGCCTACCACACCGTATGAGACCGTAGGACGCCATCTCAGATTCAAAACAAACCGAGGTGACGTTGCCTGGGGTGGATTAATAGGAGGCAGGTCTCATTTGTGTTTTCTTAGTCGCCTCTTATGGCACCCACGAAAAGAGATGGGGTGGTATTATTCTAAACCGATTACCACACAGCCCATTTCGACACTCTTTTGACATTCGACCAGTTGTTTTCAGGTTGTGCTCGAGCTAATGGTGACAGTAGAGCAAGTAGTGACAAATCGTTGTTAGGCGTAAATTGACAGAAAGTAATAAATACCAGTCCGTTAATTTCCTACTGATTCTACTACGCTGTGCCAGAGCCCATGCACAAGTTGCAATAGAATGCAAATCACTGAGCTAACAACTCCGACATACTTCACGAATAAACCGACGTCAAACGAAAATTCACTTTACAATCCGCTCTACCTACCCACAAAGTTTCTGACTTTCAACTTTTGCAGAATAGATCCACTTAAGTACTACGCTACCCTCCTTGCAGCATTTCCGTGCTTCAGAGGGCACGTTAACATGTCGTTCTGGGCTATTGTCGGGTCAACTACAATCCTTACTAATATAATAAATAGTAACTTTGTCTGTCTGTCTGTCCGTCTTTCACGCCTAAACTAATGACCAAATTTTGATGAAATTTGGTACAGAGATAGATTAGACCTTGGGAAAGGACATATGCTACACTTTATCTCATAGCTGGGCACGATTTTACCTGTAGTCCACGCGGGTGGAGCTGCGGGCGGAAAGCTAGTTCTTAAATAATAGAGTCAGGCCATCATGCCATTTGGCGGTTTGAAAAATCTGACACCAAAGTACACACACTAGTATTTACGTTGGTTGATGGCTATTTAATGCCGTCCGTTCCCACTAGTTCCATTGGTTGTTCCATTGATAGAACTAGTTGGAATTTTTTGTTCAAATAGTTCCATTACCTTCTGTTTTTTGAAAAATGTACATACTCTTTCAACCCCGACATGGAACACAGGGTAAGTATGTGTTCAGTACTTCTCTGCGTCCAAACTAGTAGAATCGCAGTGGTTTTATTGGACGATAACTAACTGCACGTACTGTGGACTAAACTTCGACTGTCGCGTCGCAGGGACTACCAAACGAAAGTTTACTCTGCTCTAATACGCTACGCTTACTGAAGATATTTAGAAGTTTGGAAACACACTTATTTTGAAGTGCATAAGGCGTTCAACGTTCATTCCTCGACATAGGGCTCTCTCGAGATGTGGAGATCTTGAGTCAACCTAATAAAAGGTTATTTCACACTTATTTATGTTCATATTTATCTATATCTATACTAACATTATATAAAGAGGAAAGATTTGATTGTTTGTTTGTTTGTTTGTTTGCATTGAATAGGCTCCGAAACTACAGGACCGATTTGAAAAATTCTTTCACTATTAGAAAGCTACATTATCCGTGATGAACATAGGGTACACGATTTTCCCGAATTCCCATGGGAACAAAGTCCCGGACGGAAAGGTAGTTTAGTAATAATCATACACGATCAATAAAAGTATACATTACAATTAAAGTAATATGTCATGCGCATAGTGGTGATAGGTTGTCGGCCATTCCACAACACCCTCAAATCCCAATTACTGACCATCACAGTATGCCTGGGAAGAGTTGGAAGCTGGCACATTTTAAGTTTTTCTTTCACTTCCAGTCCAGCGTGGATTAGCAACTCAACAGGACAAGTGGAAATAAAGGTATTAGTTTGCTATTTTCTAATTTATTAGATAGATAGATAAAAACTTTATTCATTAAACAGTGCCACACAAACATTAAAAAGAAAAAACAAAACAGTACAATACTTAATATATATTCGTGTGTGCACTGAAAGGGCCCTGCCAATGAAAGGGCCCTGACTCAGCTGTAACGTCACAGCAGCCAGACGCTGCTGCGACGCTGATTATTCTGCCAGAACCAGTAGTTTTGTTGCGCGGGTAAGTGTAGTGTGTAGTGTCTGTTAAATATAATTATATAATATACATAATATTGAGATTGAAATAATGAGCTTAATATTCATATATTCGTCGATTGTCTTTTTGATTTGTTAGTGTTTGTCAATTGAATACACAGATGATGATGAGGTCCGACCGATTTCTGCCATGGCGATTACTTGGGCCTCTAATTTCAGTGGCGAACGAGCACCCGAAGATGGCTAATATGGCCTACATTTGCGGTGAACCCACGTCATCAATGACCTCATGAGTATGCCGGTTACGTCGTTATAATTAACAACAGGCAACAGGAGGACGGTGTGTTATCTCGTCGCGTTTCGGTCAGATTTTAGGCTGTCCTTCTAAATAGCTGACCCTATCTACCCAACCCTATCAATCTACCAACCTTACCGAGAGAAAGCTTTATTTTTACATGTAAGTAGGTTCATAGAATATCTACTTGTAAGACCATCTCATTGCCAGGTACAGGCAATAAGATTGTTTCGTTTTCGGCAACATACATACATACATACGCTCATGCCTAAAATCCCTATTGGGGTAGGCAGAACATCAGTGGTTCCTCTTGATGCCACTTTGACATACATTCTTAGGGTATATTTCGTCATGGTTGGTTTTGGAAAACAACAGAATAAATAAGTAATTTTTAAAACCCTAAAGTATAAATTGCCGAAACGGATGCAGCTCACTATAATTCCACAGCCTGAGTCATGACGCTGGTTTTAGCTGTTTGTTTAAATTTTCGGTTTAAGTGATTTTCATCACTTGATCAGCCAACATATAAATTCGATTTTCTATAAAAGTAATACAATCAGCTGATTTTGTTACTTTAATATGCTGGTAAGAGGGATTTCTTATGAAAATCTGACATCCTTCCTCGGGGAAAGTGATTTAGGCCCATATTACAGAAGGAGACTTAAGTATGTATGTATGTTTTTATTTATTCTTTACTGTACATGATCAAAAGTTACACAAGACACATAAGAAACACAGTACAAAGGCGGACTATACATCCATACTCTATACTTAAGTATTGATTGTCTTTTTCTTTCACTATCAAAATGACAAAGACGATTGCCACTTAAGTATAGATCACAACTTGTCCTACCAATATATTAAGGATGTGCCCACTAAGGACATAGCCAGATTCGCTTTTGGCGTTGGACTCCAGGATGTACTGTGATAATACAGAAGGGTACTGTTACAAAAGATCTGTCATGGTCGCAGTGACACGGGGGCCTGCGTACACGCTTGACCCCAACCCTTCGAACTCCTTAAATAATAAGTATAAATCAGAGTCTGAGTCGCGTTCTGTAATACAGATCTTAGTTTCACGGGCCTGAAAAACCTGACCCAGATACACAAAAGTTACTACCTTAAATAACTTGTGATGCTTTTTACTCAAGTGCCACGTTATAATCATATGTTCTAAGGTTTGTTTTCTTAGAAAACGTGGCATAAAACCGTAGTTTTACACTTTTTATCCCTGAGATGACCGCGGTGTGTAGTTTTTCACTTTTATTGCCCATTACCAAGGCTTAGTATAAAACATGTCCCAACGAATTGCTATGTAAGTTTTACATTTTAATGAATGTGTAAATGTTTTACAATATCAAATTTTCTTAATATTTGTATATGTAATATTTGTATATGTATATATATGTTGACGGCCGGTTTGGTCGAGTGGTAGTGGCGCTGCCTCTTGATCGGCGGGTCCTGGGTTCGATCCCCAGTCGGTGCAAACATTTGTGTAAAAAAGCAGAGGTTTGTTCTCGGGTCATGGGTGTTTGTGTTTGTCTTTATGTGTGTTCCAAGGGACCCACGTCACAAGGGAAAACCTTAGTGTGAGCCTTTGAGTGTGTAGCGTTTATTTATTTTATTTATTTATGTTACCGGAAAATCGAATAAAACGTAATACAAAAACAATAGTAGAATAGAAAAATCTTTATTTTATAGGACTTTCAGGATGTCACTTAAAACAAGTCAAGATTACAATGAAATACATACAAACATACATTAAACGATTTAAATACATACATACGCATTCGTTCTTTTGACCCTACTGACTCTACGCCTATTCGCAAAGGTGCAGTCTTCCTCAGAGAAGAACAGGCAAGAAACTCTGAGGTTGCTCTTTTAAATCGCAGTGAATTTATAGTCTCCCGCGATGTTAAAGTTTGCCTAAGTAAAATTATAAATTTACGAAACTATAAGGGCCGCCTGCATGAAATTAGAATAAGTTGTGTTAGGTTCAGTAAGATTGCATTAAAATTATGAAAAATTTAGTAAATGAAAAAAAAATGGGGCCGTTCTCAAAGTGCCGAGAGTTCATAACCTTACTATCTCAAATTATAATGTTGCGGGTTTGACAATGTTACGGTGATATATAATTTATTTATTTATTTATTTATTTAACAGTTTATTGTACACAGGAAAAATCACAAATGTTACAGACAAATAGAAAAACGAACACAAAAGGCACAGCTTATTTCTTTAAGAAATTTCTTCCAGCAGACCTGGGACAGTGAGAGGCGTAAAATAAATAAAGACAGACGTGCACAATTAACCACTGAAATCTAAATACTAATATAAACTACATAAAAATACAACTACACATACATATAATATATAAATAATTTATATAAATACACAGACATATATTTTATACATACATAAACAATACATATAATATTATGTTCATTATACTGAAGGGAAAGCAACAGATACATAATGTTCCTTTAATTTCTTTTAATAATTTATATGGGAAACTAATATTTAATTGCTCGCCTTGTTTGCTATCTTACGTATCTTTTATTGATTTGAATCTTACCAGTCCATATACGTCCTCACCGAGGGGCACGGGCCTCCCTTCGAAACACGAAGAGGAATTTAGGCCTTAGTCTACCACGCTGGCCTAAGCGGGTTGGTGGACCACTCGTCTTTCGAAAATCAATTTTCTTGGACGGACGGGTTTCATCACGATGTTTTCCTTCACCGTTGAGCAAGTGATAATAAGAAATCTGTACATAAATCCGAAAAGACGAATTTAGTGGTACAGGCCCGCACCAGGATTTGAACCCGCGACCTTCGGATTACAAGCCTGGCTCATTACCAACGGGGCTATCATTTATTTGAATGATGTTAGTAAATAAGTTCACTTTTTAATCTTTTCACTTAAAGGTGTGATCTATTAGTTGGTTCCATTCTATATTATGAATTTTCTGTCCCGTAAATATACGCCACGTATGCTCGTTTATGTTTATGGGTGTACGGTTCCTTACGTTTACGGAGGCGACGTAAAATCGACTTTCGATAAATTACGGACACAATACCTCCGTTTACTTGAGGTGTGTGTAATATATTAAAATACAGGTTGCATTTTTAAAAACTTTCAAATTTATTTAAAAAAGCTCATTAAAATTTTTGAAGTGAAAACTTCTTTAGCGGCGTTGAGCACTTTTAGTATGGGGAAAAAATGTTAAACTCGTCAGATGTCACGTGACCGTGATCGTCAGATGTGATCGAAAATGCGTAGGATAGGGTTGCCACCTTTTTTGAAGTGAAAACTTCTTTAGCAGCGTCGTTGTGTACTTTGAAGTATGGGTGGAAACCCGAACGAATGGCAGCCCTATGGTAAAATTATCTCTGTCAACGATGTCAACGATTATTCGCACATAGTGCGCAAATACCGACATAGTGCGCAAATACCGATAGACTATTTTACAAATGAAAGTACACAGTTTGGTCGAGTGGAAAAGTTGCCAGATTGTAAGCAAACAGGTCATGGGTTCGAATCCTGAGAGAATAAAGGACTCTTTTTGTGTATTTTGTTTTATTTCCATATTAATGCACAACGTTAATGTTCAAGTTTTCACTTCTGCCGGCACTCCCGGAGTGCATCCCGTTGTTTTTTTTTCATTCATTCATTCATTCATACACTCGCGCCTGAAAATCATACAATCTTCATATATGGCATAATTCATAATATGGCATGAAAAACTTTCATTCTGAGTGTTTTTAGGTTTTTATGCATTTTTAAGCATAGTTTAGTCTCCGGGCTCTTTCATATATTATAAGAACGTTTGTAATTTATTAATTGATAAAAATAAGGTTATTTTTATCAATTAATAGCAAATAAATATGGTACGTATGGAACATGAGTATATTGGTGAAAGTTTGTCCTACTTTATGGCTTCTACAGTATGCCTGGGAAGAGCAGGCAGCTGGCACATTTAAAGGTTTTTTTTAATTTCCAGTCTTGTAAGCAAATTTCCAAAAATCTTTGTTCGAAACAGTATATTTGTGAGGGAGTCCCATTACATTTTATCGAAATTGATTTAGCGCTTTTTTAAAAAAAAAAACACACATTAAAAGATAATGTTTTGGTTTATGGTTATCTGCTGATATTGTAAAACCATAACTCAAAACTGAATTTCAAACCAAAAAATAAAACCCATTTCCGAGAACCATATAAAAATTAAATTAAAGTAAAAATGTCGGTCCATCCTGTATGGGCGGTATCGTTGTCATACGTTTACGTGCTACGGCAGAATGCCGTAACGCCGTGTGCAAATAACAACGTAAGTACATTACTCATCTAGTGCTGGCCATGGCCACGTTGTGAGCTTACACCATATCGATGATTGGATGAAATGGTCTGAGAACTAATAATAATATACAATTTTGAAGTGAAAACTTCTTTAGCGGCGTTGTGCACTTAGAAGTATGGGTAAATAAATATAGGAAATTAAAACTGCAAAAGCCAAGATGTCATCCGGTGTCAGCATAGAAAAAAATAAATTAAATATTAATGCACAGCGTTAATGTTCAAGTTTTCACTTCAGCCGACACTCCCGGAGTGCAACCTGTTGTTTTTTTTAAATTTAGATGTGGATGCTGCGTCTTTCTGAATCAAATCAAATCATTTATTCGCAGAATATGAGAACAAAGATGGGTCTATTTTAAAATGTAGTTTTGTCATATTCAGTCACTGCCTGGCATGAAAATCTTTCTGATGGGTCTAAATGATTTAAATTTATCATACAATTAAAAAAAAAAAAACATAAGTAAAATATATGTCAGACAGAAAAAAATATAAGTAAGTATATTAAGTTTATTGAGTATATATTCAATACTACATCACACAATGGAATATGCCAAAGCTAAATAATTTAATCTGGATGAATTTTAATACATATATATTTTTTTGTCAATTTTCGAAAACCCACATAACCCTTAACTATACAAGACTTGTACTATAAGCAAGGCTTGTATGTGTGACCTAGGGAGCTAAAACTGACATACAAATTATATAATTTTAGACTCCTCGAAAATACTTGAAAATACTGTTCTCAAATATTTGTGACGGGCGGGAACCGAACACGCAACTTTCAGATAAGTAGGCAAGGTTATTACCGACTGAGCTATCAGGCCAGTTATCAGGTATCTATAACCTGCAATCATCATGTCAGCCGTATGACGTCTACTGCAGGACATAATCTGCAATATGTTTAAAATATATATATACTGGGTGAAAAAAAACCTCCTAGCTATATTCAAAATCCTGAACCAGTATCACTCAAAGAACGCATTTATGATAAAAAAATATATTTATTTTTATATTTTTTCCATGGGAATAATTCATTTTTTGCCTAAACGTAGACATTACTCCTACACCAGGCACGCGAGGGGTGCGGGTAGCGCTCGGGGGGTGCGCCCGAGTGGTGTCTACGTTTAGGAAAAAACCCCCCCCCCCCCAAAAAAAAAAGTGTTCAGTAAGTGGCACTGGTTCAGGATTTTCAATAAAGCTAGGAGGTTCTTTTTCAACCTGTATATATATTATATATTTATTTGCAATATATTTCGCTGTGAAATATTTGTTACACTTATCTACATCTCTTATTTTATATTATACCACCTTGTATACCATTAATTGAAATGGAGGCTCTATTTATCGATAAGGTCGACATAGCTCCTACCCATCCCTCTGTGTGTGCATTTCACTGAGCACAAGATGACACACACACATATACACACACAAACACATGCGAAATTTCGGCTCGAACCGAACAGCTGAACGTCCCATCTCGTCGATATATTCAATTTCGACATTAACTAGCTCACTCACCCGGTATTGCTTACATAATGTCAGCCGTTGTTGGAAAAGAGTAGAGCTTTGATGCTGTCGTTCGATGGAAGAACTTTAATAAGCTAAACAGTGATGTGAAAATTTCCATTGAATTTTAAAGCTACTGGAGACATATTTTTGAAACGATAGAATTCCAATTCGCATACGAATTGACAAGATTCGCATGAGAATCTCATACAAATTTTATCAATTCGTATGCAAATTGGAATTCTATTGTTTCAAAAATCAGGCCCCTGGAGATAGATGTATAATGAATGTAAAGGAATTGAAAGAGGTGTGATTTGATCGTAGTAAGTGGCAATCTCTCTGCCTAACCCAATGGGACAAAGGCGTGAGCTTATGTATTGTATGTGTGGAGATAAAGCAAACTTTCTATTATTGACCCTTTGTTTGGACTATTAGTTCGACAATCTGTCTCTCTGTGAATATTAGTTATTCTATCCTACTAAACTTAAGTTTGTAGGAATGGGATAAGTAGATATTTTTTACTCCTTCACGCAAAAACTACTGGACGTATTTGTATGAAACTTTGCAGTATTATAGCGTAGACATAAGAATAAAACATCTTTTTTTATTATGAGATGGGTTAACTTTGACCTCAATTTTAAATTTTAAATTTGTGTTAAATTTGGATCCACAATTTTCCCTAATTACCATGGGAACGAGGCCCTAAGCGGAAAACTAGTTTCAAATATGTAAGAAAGTGTTACGGCATTTAATTTTAACACCGCGATCGATATTTTAAAGTTTTAAAGCGTCGCATGTCAGCATACATCACTTTCTTACTCTGTACAGATGCTAGTGACAGGTAGTGACAAGTACCGGTCGAATATCGGTCGTAGAGCTACAAAATAAATGCTGGTTTTTAACAGACTTCAAAAAAAAGGCGGACGTTATCAACTCAACTGTACGTTTTTTATGTTTGTTATAATTATTGTCCGATTAAAAAAATCAAATTGAAGTTTCACCGTCACGCATCATGCTTTTCAACCGACTTCAAAAAAGGAGGAGGTTCTCAATTCGACTGTATGTTTTTTTTTTTTTTTTTTTTGTATATTTGTTACGCGATTACTCCGGCAACTGTTGTCCGATTTTCAAAATTCTTTATTTGTTCGAAAGAGTATACTCCTGAAGAGGTCCCATATAAATTTTATCGAAAATGATTCAGCGCTTTTAAAAAAAATCAACAAAAACAAAATATACTACAAACTAGAACATCATCTAAATAAATGAATGACATTTCTGTTTGTAGTTATTTGCTAATAGGCATTGTAGTCCGCAAAACACTAGATATCTACTTTGTGCGAACTGTTGTTGGGATTGAAGTCGGTGACTCATACGTTTTTAACGTGGAAAATTATTGTCGCATCAGTTTGTCGTGCATTATGCTGTAGAACATTCTCTACAAGGATATGTCCGCCTTTGATTGTATTTTTTTTAATATCTCCATAACTGTTTGCAATAAAAAGTTTCCATACCTACATCCTAAACCTAATAAATAGTATGTGTTTTCCTAGTTGAGTGCACTAGGAGAGCATCTGAAGTCATAACATAAACACTAAAGATTTTTAAGTTTCCTCTATAAAATTTAACGTAAAAATACAAACTACATGTTCCCATAAAAATATTCCATGTTTTCATTTAATTTTCCAACGAAATTGGATATGCCGAATGATACCGCAAAAGTGGCAAAAATATTTCGCTTTTGGTGTTCGGGGCAACTTAAATCAAATGACTTTTTTATTTTTTATTTTATTTTATTTTATTTGTAAAAGTATACATGACAGATCACAGTCGTTACAGATTACATTGTATAAATCTAAATTTTGATTCTGGACTACAATCCACTGAGAATGTACACTAGTAAACAACATTTAGGCGAATACAAACGAATAAATACTTGTTATTTTGACAAAAGAGATATGAAACTACTTTTAAAGCCTGTTTTGTAAATACAAAAATGATTTTAACTTAGGAGAACTAGGTTTGAGCAGCAAATAAGTGATATTTTTTTTTTAAATTAAAAACTTTTAAAATTTAATAGAAAATAGATTACTAAGGTACTTACTGAAACTATTATTGAACACATCTACATTCGGGTATGTTTCCACTACGTCGTTATACAGTCGGCTTTTTATTTTTTTTTATTTTTTGTGTAGTGTGTTATTCGTTGTACATTTTTATTGCGCTATCGTCAATGCTTCCAGTTAAGAGTTACCGAGTTTGTTGGATACCAAACGTCGTAACTTTTGTCATTAATAAAATAAAATATTGTTATTAAAATCTTGAATTTTTTTAGCATAACAAAGTCGTTTTTTATTGCCAGATAAGCAACTAAACATCCAAATTCTGACCCTTGTAAATTTCTTATTAGCATTTTTTTTATTCTTAATTTGCCCAGTTAAAATAAATTCTATACTTTAAAAACTTTATTAAATATTTTATTAAACACAGTTTGATGCACTTTTTGAGGTAGTTTTTGAGTTATGGCTTTTTTTTAATTAATGAAGGGTTCGCTCTTGACCACAATCTAGCCCAAGGGCAAAGATGCGGTCGAGGATGTAGCAAGCTCACCCAGAAGGAGCCTATTCACTCGAAATTCGGGTTATATGAACTCGGAAATACAGACGCAGGCAGTGAATTCCATTCCCTAGCAGTGCGCAATACGAAAGATGATGAAAAGCGCTCAGTGCGAATCCGTGGGATATCAACAAGATAGGGATGGTACCCCGCGGTGTGTCTGGACGTCCGATAGAACACGCTCCCCGAAGTACATCTTATAAAAAATACATAGGCAAGCTACTTTGCGTCTATGAGCTAGGGTTTGGAGCTTATCTTTTACTAGCTTCCTGTCACCGATGAGTCTCCTGGCTCTGCGGTCCACCGAGTCCAGCGTGGCTAGTTGGTACTTGGCCGAACCATCCCAGAGGTGGCTGCAATACTCCATGCACGATCGGACCTGTGCTTTATAAAGGGAAAGGAGTTGATCGGGCGTAAAGTAGCGCTTAACTCTGTTGAGGATGCCCAGCTTTTTGGCCGCTGCTTGTGCTTTGGACTCGATATAGATGCCGAAGTTAAGGTTGGCAGATAACTTCATGCCAAGGAGCTCAAGCTCATTGGTGATAGGTACAGATGCACCCCGGAAAGTAGGAGTCAGATTAAAGGGACTCCGTTTCGCGGAAAACAGACACGCCTGAGTTTTGGTGGCGTTGAAACTAACCAGATTTTTGTCACCCCAATGGGAGACAAGACTTAAGGTCGAGTTTTTAAGGTCTAATTTTTTGGCTGAACGCTATGAGAAAAAAAGGAAAGTTAAAAAATGCTAAGATGAAGACTACGAATTAGAGAAGTTTAAGTAACTACTGAAGATTGTTTGATAGTACTAAAGCCAGCTTTAAAAACTTTCTAAATACCATAGAGACGGTGGAACCTAACAGATCTGAAAAAAGATGTACAAAGTTTTCTCTCAGTATTTTTTTCAAGATAGTTTTTACTGTACTAAAATGTGTAACGTACGCAGCTCTGGCTTCAACTGTACTTACCTTTATTTTATTAGCAGGGCTCTCTATTTTTAGCATTGCAAAATACGTTTTACTGATAAAACTTTACTACGTGTGCTGAAGTAAGACTAAAGTTTAACTTACTTGAGCACATATTATTACTTACTTAAACTCATGAACGTTGGAAAGGATTCCATGTTCGTGAGATGATTTCGAGTTTAGTCACATTATAGGCCGGACCAAACTCTAACTTTTGAATCAAGTGGGCGTAGACACCTACACACAATTAAAACTTTGTACATTTCTGTACGTTTACGTTCTGAATACTAATATAGAATTTAATATAATAGAGCTGATATTTTCGCACTAAAAGCTGCACGAGTTCCGCCTTTCCCTTTCGGTCGCAGTCTTACAGATGATGTAGTCAATCTCCTCTGTTCAAAGATAAAAACTCTTACTAGGATCACATAAAACGTAGCAGCACTCGCACTTAAACAACTTGCTTTCCAAATGAAAATCTAATGGCGAAGTTGTTTGTCTCACTCTAGTCTCTAAAGTTTTAATGTATGCGGCTCGCATAAACAAGTTGTACCGAGCGTCCGGTAGATTATACATGCCGTGATGACTAAATAATACCAGGGTATCATAGCTTTGTGGGAGTAAAGGGTTTTTGTGTCGACTTGTTAACAGTTGTAGGCACACTTATGTATACACTACGGGATACCTAGGTCTTCGTTCCTTGTTCTTTGCCCATACGTTATACTTAAATTTATTTTTATTTTTTATTAAATTTAATATTTATTTTTATAACTACTATAATTAATGCACACAGTCTTGTGCCCGTAATTTATAGCTTTTCTGACACCGGATGGGTTGGCTGGAAGAGATCTCTTATAGAGATAAGCTCGCCTTTGTAACATTTTTTAGTAATTAAGTATCAAACTATGTGTGAACAATAAAGAGTATCAATATCTAAGAAAATTAAATGGAACCTTGGCGCCAAATTTCACCTTTATAGGTCCAAGGCTTTGGGATAGACGTTGGTGTATCAGGCAGATAGGACCTTCAATTTTATTTTAAAATGTAGAGTTCTGGATCATTCACTGATTCTAGAGGTACATCGCTCAGCCTAAACCCTGGTACCTAGAAAACTGCGATTTGGCACAAGGGTTCATTTTATCGCGTAGGCAAGGAAAGCACGGATTTTACAAAATTCCCTCGTGAACGAATTCCCAAGCATACTCTAGTAAGTACCTATAGATGAGTCACGAAAATAATAGTTTTCGAAAGGGGTACAAATATCACAGGCAAACGTAATACGTAATGCAGTGAAATATGATATAGGTAATGTGTACTCAATAAGGAAGACTGCATCTTTGCGAATAGGCGCAAAGTTAATAATGCTAATGTTATTCACTTTTTTTTACCAGCCCATATACGTCCCCACCGAGGCGCACGGGCCTCCCTTCGAAACACGAAGAGGATTTAGGCCATAGTCCACCACCTCTGGCCCAATGCGGGTTGGTGGACCGCTCGTCTTTCGAAAATGAATTTTCTTGGACGAGTGGGTTTCATCACGATGTTTTCCTTCACCGTTGAGCAAGTGATAATGAGAAAATTCGTACATAAATCCGAAAAGACGAATTTAGTGGTACAGACCCGCACCAGGATTTGAACCCGCAGCCTTCCGATTACAAGTCTGGCTCATTACAAACTGGGCTATCACCCTTATTCACTACTTTTACTTATTTTAAGTAACATTCTGAATGTTCTATGAAATAAAGCTATTTATGACTTTGACTTTGAATTACTCAGCTCTGTCTTCAACTGTACCAAAATTTAACAAACTGGAAACATACAGCCTGAGGCTTCTAAGTTATTACTAATTTTAAGACCACTCTTGCTTTATCATGTTTTTTTGGGTCTATTGGAATCATAAGGAAAAGCCAGTTGGATATAAAACACTCTTTAATAAATACGTAGTTATAAATACGTTTCCTAATTGACTAGAATAGGTAAGTACATATAAATATATTATATCATATGGCCTCAATCACAACTAACAATTTATACTTCTACACATATTTTGCAATTGGTAGGTATATTTTTTTACAAATGAATTGACTTTAATATTAATTAGTGAAACTTTAAGAGGTGATTTAACCCATAGAACTAAACAATTTTTCATAAGAAATTCTCAAAATTTTTGACTTCTCATGTGGCAACCAGTTGATCGCTCAAATTGTATGGAGAGGCGAACATTTTTTCCCGTATTTCGACATATTTGTTAGGAAAAATTGTTTAGTTTCGTAGGCTAATTCACATCGTTATTTTTCGGTAACCAAGAACAGAAAAGCTAAAAATAAAATCTTTTGTTCTACTTTTTTATCAGTTGGCCGATCAAATCGGAATCAGGATGATCATTATTACTTGAATATAAAAACAGACCATTAAAAATTATTATAATGAGCGATAAGGAAAGAAAGTTTTGTTAAGTACATTTTTCTAAAGATATTTTGACCAATTTTTGGCTTTTAACGGTATACAAATGTATTTTCGCTTTATGACTTTATTTAACCATCGTATCGCTGAAACTGTATTAATATTACAAGATACGTCGTCACAGCTCCTATTACCTGAAAATAATATTTCAATTATTAAAATGCTTCCTTTAGTAAGTAAAAACCATAGAAACGAAAAATTTGGGCGCCCAATTTGGGGCCAAATCCTATAGATACGTTTAAGTAGGGAAATGGTTGTGTCAGTACAATTTATTCATTGCTGTGTTTCATCACTTTTCGTATTTTTTTGATATCTAAACTGATTTATAAGAAAAAAATAGAATTGGCGCCCAATTGGGGCCTAGAATCTTTTTTTTCTTTCTTAATGAACATGACCAACAGATCATTGATACAGACTCATTGAACCCTTCTGTTTACTAAGTAAGATCCTATAATAACTATTTTACAAATTAGTTACCACGCCATCTTGTGGCACTTTCCTGTACTTACAGAAGCCACGAGAGGCCTGTCCAGTGTGCACATGCCAAGCGGTGAGTACGACACGTTCCGCAGCAGCAGCTGCCGCGAGAATACCTCAAGTCGCGACGGTAGCGTGCCGGTAGATGGCGCTGATATCATCAGCCGACACACCAGCTCCTCTGTTCTTTTGCCCTGGTAACATAGATGGCGTTATTTGGGATTGCGACTTTCGGTTTATGGGTAAAGACATATAAGAAAGAAATTTCTCTAACGCAAATTGTAAGTAGGTAAATACCACTATATGTATACTATATTTATGATTTACCTCAGCAATAGTATAGTGGCTTGGTTCCACCACTATGAACATCCTCAGCATGTGGGTGGCGCACCATAAGAACTGCAGGATCAGGAAATGTATTCGATTGGTTGACACGACTGGAACAAAGACTCTTTCATAGGATTCATCAGCTCATTGGAGCCATGCACCCTTGTCTCAGCGTCGCCGACACAAGTGCATCTAATCATGGGTCTAATTTTTAATGGTTTTGAAGCTTTCTAAATACTATTGAAGATTTTCTTTGCTTTGTTGTCCCTTGGTTGTCGGAATATGTCATTTGGATTTCGTGAATCAGGACCAGTCTTGCTTGAAACATAGAAAAGCAATAGGGTTATCATATAAAATGACTAGGAGTCAAAGTAAAATTCAGAATTTACCTGCTGCTCTTTCTAGACATACTGTAGGAATCATTAATTAGGATGTGAAGATTTTACTGTTAAGTAGGGGAAAGCTGTCATGTTATCTGTGAATGCAGCGCACTGCACTGCAGCAGGAATCGGTACCTTGGAGGCCACAACTTATCCTACCAAGATATTAAGGATGTGCCCGCTAAGGACATAGCCAGATTCGCGGTTGGCATAGGAGTCCAAGACGTACTGTGATAACACAGAAGGGTACTGTTAAAATAGATCTGTCAAGGTCGCAGTGACACGGGGGCTTGTGTGCACGCTTGACCCCAACCAACCCTTCGAACCCCTTAAATAATAATAATAGGGGAAAGCTGGCAAGAACATCACTTTACTCATATTTCATCTAATAACTCTAAGAACGTATGACAAATGTAACGTTAAATGGTTACAAATCCATACTCTGACAGGAATATGGGCGTGACAGTATGATAAGTTTCTTCTTCCGAAATGACTTACTGATCTCCATGATAAGGAAGTAAGGAGTGACAATAAGATGCAGCAGCGTGGATATGAGGATCGCGATCAGCGGCAGCCCGTAGCTGTCATCAATCCGCCTCACCACCTCACAGAGCGTGCCATGGAGCGACGCCAGGCGACGGATAGCCTCGCAGGGGGGGACTATCAAGCGGGGCTCGCCGTTCACTGGACATGTAAAAAACCAGGTAATTCATTTCTTTCTTTCCATTTGGATGAGTAAGCCCTGTATTTTGATGACATGTCATAGCAGTGACACAAAGTAACTCTCGATTTTCCCAGCAAATGATAAGGAAGCTAACGAAAATTTCTGGTGTGAAGTTTTTCTGTGATCCAAGGAAATACGTGGAATATTTTTGGGCCTCAGCGGATCTAATCGTAGCTTTTTTGAACATTTTGGAATGGTAAGTACAGTCACACCTCTACTTACCATTTCTCTTGATAATGACTGGCAGCTCCTTCCCTGGCAAGGTGTCCACCAATAGACTCACGTTGGCGGAGCGCTGGGCCTCCGCTGGAGCCACTCGGATGGCAAATATGTTAAGTGGGCCGGTCTCTTTCACTTTTTCTACTGAAAATGCACAAAATTATAAAGTGTACCATTGGATAGTTTCCACAGACTTACTTTAACCCTTAACTGGAACTCGAGGAGTTCGACTTAAATTCAACTGCTGGGTAAAAGCCTCTCTTTTATACTATCAGTTCCAGCCATTTTGATCCACAAAACCTAGAGACACACCATCTTATTCCATCGTTTCAATAGTAAGCTTTTTGACTGGGTAGCTAAGGACAAGTTGGTATTAAACCCCTTTTTCAGGTTAACAAAATGACGAATCGGAATAGTAATGCTAAAATAGTATTTTGTAATGAACAATACTAACGTGGTACATTAACATGCTTGGCGGTGAGCGCCAGAGCCTCGTTGACGGCTTGGAAGCGCGTGCGCAGCGAGAGCGCAGTGAACGCGAACTGAAGCTCCAAGATCATCACCACGTACCACAGCATGTAGAAACCTATGTAGTTTGTCACCACCTCCCCTGAGAAATAGAGAGTAGACACGAATTCTTAATATTAATCAAAGGTGCTTATAAAATTCTGTTATGGTCTAAACTACAATTGCATAAGTCCTACAACTTCAATTACATAAATCCAGAATTTAGCAATCCAAGATCTCAATGCCTTTTAAAATTGTTTTTTATTTGTAATCTTAACAATCCTAGATTTCTTTACAATCATCCTTCCATTTAATGTTATTGTCCACATAATTTGAAATTGCAAAATTGTTTTTCAACTTTACTAGATCACCATCATTGCCCAAATCAACTCACTGACCAGTGCCAAAGTCATCCATTGAGATTCCGTCGGTTTCATGACATCATCTGATTATCATGCTGTTAGTTAAATAGTACTTTCAAGAAGCACTCTGTATGTTCTATGAAAATAAAATAATTTTGAATTTTTTTTTGACTTTATGAATAGTATTCAAATTTTATTAACCCTTACACGTTCTTTCAGTTTTCACCGCCTGCATGGCATAGAAGCAGAAGTCATCAGCGAGAAGAACAGTGAAGAAGATCAGGATCGCGAGCAGAATGGCGCAGAGCTTCCTTTCTGTCACCACTGAATATTGAGCCCCGATACTTATGTCCACCTGCAATGCGAGATACATCTGATATACCAGTGTTTTAAGGTTGCTTTAGGGAACGGAAAATAATAATTTGCTAAGGTTCTAATAAGTAACATTGCAGGCATCAGTGGTTTCATCAATATTCTAGTAACCATTCCAGTTAGTTTTTCACAGAATACTTCCCAGCAAAATAAAATAAAAATCAAATGCTGGGCATTTAAAGGCTCTCACTAAGGTTTTCCCTTGTGTCGTGATTTTTGTTCTCGGGTCACACCTATGACCCGAGAACAAAAATATACATTTTACACAAATATTTACACGACCAAACTGAAACACGTTTAAAACTCAAAAAGTTTCTTCAATAGTTTCTTAGCACTTAGTGTTTCATTAATTTGCAAATATACTTTTTGCTAAGCCTAAACATCACTAAAAAGGGACCTACGTACGCCTTAAAAGGTCTGGTATTAACAGGAGATATTAGCCATGCACGTCGCTTAACCCAAATTGATATCAGCGGAGGTAGCCGCTAAAACCACACTAACCGAAGCAATGCTATCCATAAACTTGATCAGTTTCCTCATCCTGCGCGGGGCGCCGTAGACCCCAGCCCCGGCCGTGGCCGCCACCACCAGCACATCGCATGTAGACACCAGCTGTGACATCCTCGATGACATCCGCACTGACAGCTCTACCCCCACCTTTATCTCAGCCACCAGGCCGAATACTGTGCATATTACTGGAATTATGGAACATCTGTTATTTTGTCCCAATTGCCCAGATTTTTGCACAATGGAGGTCCTATACGAGACTAACCAAAAACTACAGGGCTAGTTAAACATGTTGAAAAGAAGAAGACTGGAATTTTACCCATCTAACTAGCAATGTAGCCTACATAAGTGCTGTTTACAAAATGTACTTCAAGGACTCTAACATATTATACACGACTAGATTACGCTAGTCTTGTATCTCTCTTTCAACCTCTCGGATGGTTAATCAGTCCATGAAACTGAACAACTTCCCCAAGGAACCTAGGTCAAAATTTCGAAAAACATTTTTTGATCTCCCATACAAAATGCGCTATATGCTGATGAAGTTTGTATGGGAACTCAAATTTTTTTTTCGTATTTTGACCTATGTTCTTGGGAAAGTTGTTCAGTTTCATGGACTGATTAACCACCCGAGAGGTTGAAAGAGAGATACCTAAAGCTCAGGGTACCTACCACGTTCGTTTAAAAGCATTTCTGTTTAGGATCCAACTTTGAACTGCTTCGCAATTGGAATGTTTTTTAAAATGGTACCATGATGGCGCTGCTTTTTGCTCGGTAGTCTATGGTCAATTTTCTTTCTTAGTTTCTCCAATTTGGATAAGCAAAGGTCTTCAGATCTTAAATAAATTGAATTGCTTATAAGCCATCATGGTACAAATAAGCGTTGCAGAATTGTTTAGGTCCTAAATTGGATCGCGCTAAGCGATCATGGTAAACCTCCTGTATAGTAATAAGCGTGCCATTATTTTTCTTCCTACTGTGACTTCACACGAGCGATTTAGTGGTGGAAAACGTTTCCATTATCTTGTACCACTTTGTTTGTGTAGTTTTTACAGCTCAAAACGGCACAATTAGGCATTTTTTTTTGTTTTCGATCGAGAACTTTCGAGCGCGGAATAGGAAGCAAATGTTCTTTTTTTACACGCGAAGTACATACACTTGCGTCGTCTAGTCGTGTATATGTCCCTGTTCAAGGAATATCTTTAAGAGCTACATGAACTTATTTCACCTGCCCTTTTCTTCTATCGGACATCCACACGTATTGCAGGGCACCAGCACCCAAGGAAATTGTCAAGATTTCGTAGATTCTTGCTGAGTGCTTCGCTTTATCATTTATATTAAGCACTGATAAGGAATGGGACTGTTTATGTCTGCAATTTCTCTAATGTTTGAGTGAATGGAAGAGCGACGAGCGTGCTACATCCCCGACCACTTCTTTCCACTGAGATAGATTATAGTCAAGAGAAAAGCCATCCTCTATAAGGACCATTTAATTTGGGTTATTTGGAAAAAAGTACACTCTTTAAAGTGAATTCAGATGCTGAATAAAGAAAGATTTCTTACCTAAAACTGTGATAAGTATATAGCTGTAAACACACATGGCGCTGGACAATGATACTGAAAAGCCATTATTCTTGGATTCAAACTTCAGAGGTGCCAGTCCGAAGAAACTCGATATCTGAAAGACAAGATTTTGCTTAAGCTAATCAAAGGCCCACAATAAGATTATTCTATCGTAGGTGACGATTTAGGTGACTAATGTCTTAAAAGAATAATGACGAGGTATAATAATGACGACTTGTATTATAGTACACCTTAAATTAAAAGACTACATAGAAAAATGACAAAGGATAAAAATGACGACTTTTAAAAACGACCACTTTAACTCGAAACTCTAGATAGTGTAAAACTGCTTTAAAAGAAATATACAGTAAAGTAAGTCTGTAAAAGGGATGCGAGGGTTTTGCTGTATAATGGGCAAAAGACTGACCACCTCTCACCATTATGCAACTTGTTCCATCTGATAACCTTCACAATTTGTGTCAAACGTGGCATATAGGTAGTGTCAATAAGTTATATTTCTTTCAGAACCACTGATGCTCTGCCTACCCCGTTAGGGATTATGGGCGTGAGCGTATGTATGTAAGGTGGCAGAGGGAAACGTTTACTCATCGAAAGAGATACATTTGGAGATAACAACCATCATAGGTAGCCAGCAAACCCTGGCAGATTTCGAGTTCAGCCATGTTAAATGAGCCCCAAAAAAGGGGTAAATTACCTCATCAGGTGGCAAGATGAAACTGCTGCAGATCGATTGCTCTAGACGTACCGTTCATGAATATATAGGGTTGCCTGCATTCAGCCTGGCAGTTTTTCCATTCAGCCACCTCGAACACTTGGAATAACGAGAAATTCTTGAAAGGATCAGGTGGCAAGATGAAACTGATGCAAATTGATTGCGCTAGACGTACAATAATTTCTCGTTATTCCAAGATTTTAACATATAATGTTCGAGGTGGCTGAATGGCTGCCAGGCTGAATGCAGGCAACCCTATACAATTCATGAACGGCACGTCTAGGGCAATCGATCTGCAGCAGTTTCATCGTGCGACCTGATGAGGTAATTGACCCCTTGTTTGGGGTTCATTTAACATGGCTGATCTTTAAACCTGCCAGGGTTTGGGCTGGCAACCTATGTGGGTTGTTATCTCCAAATGTGTCGTTTCGATCTGCCACCTTATGATGTAATTTTCGATCAAAATAGCGATACGACGACGAAAAAAATTAAATTTCTTCCAGGATATGCAATGGCAACCTAATAAAATCCAGTGTTCCTAAGTAGTATCTATCACTAGTATCACTACATTCCATTTCTGATCTGTCACCTCGTGAGGTAGGGTTTCGTGCAACGGGAGTTTAGTCTATTAGGTTTGGGATTAGACATAGATCAATATTTATGTAAAGTCGTCATTTTTCTACTTCAACTTTATTATGAGTTGTCTTTTTTATACTACCACATTCTTATACTATGTCATTTTTCTATGTAGGCATTTTTATTTAAAGAAAGTAGACGTTATTATACCTCGTCATTATTCTTTTAAGACATTAGTCACCTAAATCAATTGGACACAAAAACCTCCAATATTTTGTATAAAAACAAAAAATTTTTTACAAAATATCAGAGGTTTCTTTAATAGGGATACTTTCACTGGCGAGGAGAAACAACAAATAGAAGAACAACACCATGATATCGACTCATTCGTTGGTCTACTTTGAAGTTGAAATTGAAGATTTATTTCTTTTTGTAAATCGGCACTAAGTAATCTCATAATACAAAATTATTATGAGATTACGGATGAAGGTAAAAAGAACGGGCATTTATTCTGTAAGCCTGCGACCAATACTTTAAAGCACGGGATTTCAGCACATATCTCCCTTTCCTGCGTGATACAGATGACAATAATGGGAAGGTATATGTCGCATTTCGGTTGCCCTATATAGATGCCCTAAGTTGTGACTTAAGTGGCCTAGTCTTATCTCTTTGTAGAATATAAACCTTCTTCCAAGCTGGACCTACTCTTTCCAGGTAGTCAGTAAAATCTGTAAGTGGGATCCTCGGATCCCCTGTATATAATTTTTGCTGTATATAATGGGCGAAAGGCTGACAACCTCTCACCATTATACAACTTGTTTCATCTGATAACCCTCACAATTTGTGTCAAACGTGATATCAAGTAGTTCGCTTGAACCACTGATGCTCTGCCTACCCTGTTAGGGATTATAGGCGTGAGCGCATGTATGTATGTATAATTTAAATCTTCTTCCTCCTAGCACTTTGACTCGTTTGTCAGTCTGAGTACGACCATGATCCGTACTCTGGCAGGATCTCTTTGTATAAATACCCTCAAGATGAATGCATGTGCTCCTCCCACGATGCAGTGGTCGGGGGTCCTGGAGGCCGGCTCTGCAGGGATCGTGACGTCCTCGCCGTCACTCTTCACGGGATCTAGACCTGCTGAGCCAATAACATACACATTTTTTTTTTAAATATATTGTGTCAAGTGACAAGAGACAACCTGTATCTGCCTACCATAGGCAGGAATGTATATGGGGTGACTTTATAGTAAAAAAAATTTGGAGGTGTCTGTCCAAGAAACTGATCTTCCTCTTTTATACTGCACACCGCTAAGGAATGGAATTCTCTGCCTGCGTCTGTATTTCCGGCACTTATAACCCGAATCTCTTTAAAGTTCGAGTGTATAGGCATCTTCTGGGTGAGCTTGTTACATTCTCTATCACATCTCCGCCCCTGGGCTAGATTGTGGTCAAGAGCAAACCCATTATCTCAAAAAAAATACCCTTGTATACCCAAGGGAAGTTCAAAAAAAAATTATGGACTTCTCTGCTGATTTCTCATTATTTTATTTTGAGTCGAAAGTTCTCTTTTCATACTTAGACCTAAGTTCTTTCGGAAAAGTTGTTCAGTTTAGTGGGCTTACCCAACATTCTTCACCCCAAACTCTATCGCATCCAAATATTTCTTCATAAGCTTATACAGGGTGTTTCAAAAAAACCCAAAAAAACATAATTCAAAATTAATTAAAATTTGGCTTATTGCGCAGCTCTATTACAAATATGACAAGTATGTCATATTAATTATATGAAACTTTCATTTTGAAATATGTCAAACCGTGCAACTGATTACTATAGTTGCGACTATTTCACTTTTAAATTTAAATATTGAATTTCTTTTTTTGGCTTTTTTTTCGAACACCTTGTATAATTCATTTGTAAGCAAAACTTTAAAGCGCGGTTCTCCCCAAAAAACTCCAAAGTTTTCCCCAAAAAAAATTTTCAAAAAATTCAAAAAAACTAACGTCCACTAATTTTTTCACGTCCGTCGCTATTTAACGGACTTATTTTTACATTATGTAGCGATAGTTGATAAGAAGTGGCACGTGCCTATCGGTTTTCAAGACCCCATTTCATTAGCTGCCCTATCTATCACTGTTTACCAACTCCACAACTTTAATTGCACACTCTCCTTAACTACTTTACTAACTATACGTGGTCTTACCTACTTAAGATCTACTGGCTTTGCGTCTGGGACTTTGTTTCCGTGGGAATTTGGGAAAATATAACCTATGTGTTAATCCAGGGTGTCAGCTACCTTCATACCAAATTTTATCAAAATTGGTCCAGCCGTTTGAGCGTGAAAGTGTAACAAACATCGATACATAATCAAAAACTTTCACATAACTATAATATTAGTAGGAAAAACATACATAAAAACAATCCTCTCATATATACACATCAACGCGGTCTAGGGATATTGCACGATTTTTCATACAAAAGAGATCTGTTTGAGAAGCTACAAAATCATACTCGAGATACATGGATCACTATAATTTTCAGACAAGCAAGTGCTAAGCCTGAATTTTCGATTTTAGTCAATAAATTTTGTTTTACTTGGAATTTGTGAAAACGTTACGAAAAGGAAAAAAAAAATTGCGTAAATTCGACCATTTTCATACAAAAAGCAGTCAAAAAATGCATTTTAGTTTTCGTTTCCATCACGTTTTCACAAATTTCAAGTAAAACAAAATTTATTGACTATAATTCAAAATTTAGGTTTAGTACTTGCTTTTCTGAAAAATTATAGCCCTCCATGTATCCCCAGTATTCTTTTTAAGCTTCTCAAACAGACCTCTTTCGTATGAAAAATCGTGCAATATCCCGAGACCGCGTTGATGTGTGTATTTATTTTTAACTTTTCCCATCGGGGTAAGCAGAGCATCATGTGGATTTTACGTCATTTTCAAATAATTAATTTGTTATTTAACCCTTTATGCATTATATGTTAACTAAATGTTTCTCTTGTTTTGTATTATTGAGCGTGACGTTCATACACAACATTTAACCTGTCGGAAACAGTCATGAAAGCCGGAAATTACATGAAAAACCTTTTAAGTATTTTAACAAGGTGTCATATTTACTGTCACAATATACACTGTAGTATTTACTACGGTATGATATTTTATGAGGTGACAATCATGTGACAATATTATAGTATCGTTGGGTACTATTGGTATGATATATGAATTGTGTTAGCCTGAAATGTATGTTGATAACTCTTAAATCAAAATAATTATACCAACCCCTAAATTCATGCTTCTTCTTCTTTATTCTTTATTGTACACACAAACACATATAAAAAATTACACAAAGAAAGGACATGTACAACGGCGAGCTTAACTCATAGCATATCATTTTTAAACAGTATACGGTACCTTCTCAATTACGTCACCTTTAAAACAAAAAAAGAAGACGCATCAGAAACGATCCCTTCATTTAGGAGCTACAATTCCACAGACAAATACACAGACATACGGATACACACGTCAATCTTATAACACCCTACTTTTTGCGCTGGGGGTTAATTCAAATTGGTAAACATAATATCTAGAAGTTTATTCACAGGATAACAAATAAACTATGGTATCTTATAACCACTCAACTCCAGCCGTGATTTTCCCATAACACGTAAATATTTTGTAAGCCATCGCAGGAGGTAATCCGTTCTATCTGATGATAAAGTGTATTTTACGATATTATCCCGTGATAACTCGAGACTCCATCAAATACTCACATTACTTGATATGTGAGCGGCACCTTTGATCTATGCGAGGAAATTCAAGTTAGTGTGATTTACGTTTGAGGAAAACCTACAGTATATTCTGTAATTTAGTATTTATGAAAAAGTAGAAAGATATTCACTGTTTTATTGTTTAGTATAGTTGTATATATCGTTTGATAGGTAGCCGGCCAATATCACTTCAATAACCTTTGGGTAAACGCATCGGTCAGTTTCTTTGGGATGTGTGAATGGGCATATTATGTCACACAACATTTTGAATTTCTTTGAACGCTTTTCCTATCTCAATAACGTGTATTGTCACTTTATATGCACATTTATTTTTGATCAAGGACAGCACCTGATTAGTAACCACCAATACAGGGCTTTACTAAATCTCTTTCAACCTCTCGGCTGCTAAATCAGTCCATGAAACTGAACAACTTTCCCCAAGGATAATAGGGCAAAATACGAAAAAAAAAGATCTCCCATACAAAATGCGCTATACTATATGCTGATGACGTTTGTATGGGAACTCAAAAAATTTTTTTCGTATTTTGACCTATTCAGTTTCATGGACTGATTAACTACCCGAGAGATTGAAAGAGATTAACCTAAAGCCCTGTACATGAAATTTTTTTTTTCTGAAAAAAAATTTTGATACTTAGTGTTTTTGGGTAAGCTCAGTATGCACAATAAGGTTGACTAAAACTTCCGTGTTTGGTGTCGAAAATCCGAACACAAATTGTAATTCAAACTCTTGAGTTTTGACTCTCGTAACAAATATTTTTAACCCCCGACGCAAAAAGAGGGGTGTTATAAGTTTGACCGCTATGTGTGTGTGTGTGTGTGTCTGTGTGTCTGTCTGTGGCACCGTAGCTCTCAAACGGGTGAACCGATTTGGATGCGTTTTTTTTTTATTTACAAGCAGGTTTTTTAGCGATGTTTCTTAGATACGTTTTATCAAAATCGGTTCAGCCGTTTCAAGGTCATCAGCTCTTTTGTTAGCTGCGGTAGGGTTCTTAGACTCTTAATGTGTATTTACTTTACTTTCAAACATACATGTGACCTAAAACTTGAAACACTCATGTATGCTTAATAACTATGCAGGATTATGGAACTCTTGGTCTGATGCTGCAGCCAGGACACTAGCACACTCTTGAAAAAATAATAGCAGATATGTCGTGTTTGGACTCGTTTTGATCAGTATTCGATTCTGCATACAATGCAATGGTGGCAACACGGTGAGCTGATGTTGTTAAAATCCGTTAAATTTGAAAATAAGTTAAAAATTTTGAAATAAAAATTAAATTAAAAATTTAAACCCCCCCCGCAAAAAAGTAAAGCGGACATTTAAAAAGTAAAAAATAATACCTTTCGTTGAGCCATCAAATTTATTTCAGAAATACCTATATATATTTTAATTATCTTAATCGATGGATGGCACGATAGGGTTTGCTCATTAAAATGGCGCTATAATGTCGCGTCGGGGTACTGCTAAGTTTAAAGCAATAACTAGTATTTTGTGAATGAGGCTTCTAACTTCCCAAATATAATAAAATACATAGCTAAAATAGAGAATTTTCAAACTCATAACGCTCCCAGACTCAACACCCAATGTTACTAGATTTGTCACAAAAGTTGATCGTCGTCGCAAGTTGGTCGAAAATACTAGTAAATAATAGATAGTCAATCAAACGAAGGGTCTGATTCACTAAAGCGGTACCCCGACGCGACATTATAGCGCCATTTTAATGAGCAAACCCTATCGTGCCATCCATCGATTTCGATAATTAAAATATATATAGGTATTTCTGAAATGAATTTGATGGCTCAACGAAGGTATTATTTTTTACTTTTTAAATGTCCGCTTTACTTTTTTGCGGGGGGGGTTTTTTAAATTTTTAACAATTTTAGCTCCATAAACCTCTGATCAAGAATCGGATCTTACTCTATCGATCTGTTGTCAAAAGGTTGATGTCATGACGAAGTGGGTCGAAAGTCGAGTTAGGGTTAGCAAAACAAAATAATTAAATATTTTTGGAAAATTCACACAGCGCCATCTAACCCCAAACTAAGCAAGGATTTACTATGTGTACTAGACAAAGGTCCGTATAACAGAACGTGACTCAGAGACAGGTTGTACTTGAGCAGCAAGCAGCCATCTTTGTCATTTTGATAGTGAAAGAAAGAGACAATCAATACTTAAGTATAGATCAAGCCTTGAGTCTCCTTCTGTAATACGGGCCTTAAAAACACGACGCCTACAATTTAAAGAGTTTATTTTTTCTTCCAATATCTCTTAAAATTTGACTTAATTTTGTTTTGTTTTGTTTATTTTGCATGTGTCTTATGTCTTTAATGTGTATGGTATTGTATATGTCTAGCTGTCTTGAAATCGCGCTCGACGCAACAACACACTGTGGTACTGACTGAAAATCAGCGCTTTAGTCTAGTGCTACAGCACATGCTGAGTCAGCGCCAATTTGACTGCTTTAGATAAGTTTTATGTTGTTCTACTTGTTTGTATTGTTTGGAAGCAGTTAAATAAAGTTATATCTATCTATCTAAAATATCGATACAATATTACCTTCAGGCGTGGTCGTAGAAATTGTATGTGTCCACGCTGCCAACCCAGGCGTAATATAAGAGACAGTAAGTGGCAAATGCCGGTTTCGCCTAAAACCCACACAATCTATTAGCAAACGTGCCATCAAGTGGGTGTAGACCCACATGACCTTCTGTATACCCCGATAGGGATTATAAGCATAAGGTATTAAGAATGGGCCTTTTTTAATTCGAAAACGTCACGGCAAAACTGTATTACCATTGCCTCTTATGCACTAGTGATACTAGGAGCTGGCAACATAGTGCAGGGTTTCTCAAAGTGGGGTACGCGAACCCCTAGGGGTTCGTCATTCGTCGGTAGGGGGTTCGCGGCAAGATGCCGAGTCAGAATTAAGGTTAAAATTGTCCAAAATTACTCCTAAAATTGATTCAATTTGCGACAAGAAATAAGCCCACCCATCACATTAATATTAAAAAGATATTTCTTTTGATGTTGTATTTGGTACCTTTTATTGAATAAAAAAACATTTCCTTCAACAGTCAACTTTAAGGGGTTCACTGTCATCTGGAAAATTTAACAGGGGTTCATGGAGCCAAAAGTTTGAGAAACCCTGACATAGGGGACAATAATAATACAAATTCTGCCGCACCGTGCCGTGCCGTTTGCACTATAAAAAGGCCCGATTCGTGCTTCACTTGAAAGGTACCTAGAGGAAAAGTGCCCTGAACTTTTGCTTTTAGAAGTTGGCAGCCACGTTTTACTACTTGTTTGTTTATCAAACGTTCAGTTTCGCCTCCTTATAACAACATGCCTTCAATGTGTTGAAATTTGAAGGACAGTAGTGAACAGTTATCAATGGATTCAGATTTCAAGTCAACAATAACATTTACTTGCGGTTTGAAAGTTGAAACAGTTCTTGGAATATCGGAAAATATATAACTGGAATTGATTTCTTTCTCTGAGAATAGAATTGAACAACACTGAAAGTTGTGATATTAAAGCAAGTTCAGGGGCTACAACATACTCTTTAGAGTGTAGAAAGCGCATGAGATAAAGTAAGCTAAAACGTTTTCATAATCTTGGATTATTTACCAATTAAATTGTCAAATCTCGTTATTACTTGTCTGATTTAATGCATCTCTTAACTATTTAATATTTGGTTATACTAATCAGTAAATCATAATAAAAAGGGTGTTCTTCTTCTTATCGTGTTGGTATAGTCAAGTTTGTGACGAACTTGGCTAACCCTGGTGTCAGAGTTTTCAAACCGCACAATGGCCGATGACTTGGTTTTAACGGGTGATAATCTGATGGAATTCGAGGCATTTGAACAAGAATTTCTTTATGCGTGTTCAAATCAAGGTGCGGGCCTGTACCACTTAATTCGTATTTTCAGATGTATGTACGGATCTCTCATTAATTATCACTTGCTCAGCGGTGAAGGAAAACATCGTAATGATACCCGCACGTCTAAGAAAATTCATTGGGCCAGCGGTGAAGTATGGCCTAAATCCTCTTCATGTTTCAAAGGGGGCCCATGCCCCTGGGTGGGGACGTATATGAGCTGATAAAAAAAAAATATAATAAGCACAAACTTACTTAATTCCTTAATATATACAGGAGTCACTTTATAATCAAACACTTGAAGTAGATTTAAATTGTACATCTTGAACACTATAATTTAGCATACAAACAAAATTCTAGTTTTGATCAGGGAATTATTTCATTGAATATTATTTTTTGGAAGATTTAGTTAATTTTTTCAGTCATGGACACGTTAAACGCGAGCTGAACCTACTAAGTTGGAACTGTTTGTATACAGAACCAGTGTATCATTACTTCTAATTGTATTGCGTTGTTTACTGAATAAGTGACACACTGAACTAAAAAAAGGTGTGTAAAAAATACTTACCTACTAATATTAGTAAGGATATAAATGTTATTTAATCTAGTTGTATTTTAATTTAATTAATTCATTAATTTGTGTTTTTTTAATGTAACTTTTTAATTTAAAAGTGTTTCATTCGATTGACATTTTAATGACTGAACTATTTGTAAATTAACGTATGTTTTGACATGTAATGAAAAATTACCAAGAATAAATGTCTGTTATAAACTACAAGATGCCCGGGACTTCATTCCTGTGGGAATTTCGTAAAATTCATCTTTTTTTTGACGACGCGACAGTAAGACAAGTCGACAAGGGCAAGTTTTGGGGGTTTTTTAAATATTTTTATACAGGGCTTTAGGTATCTCTCTTTCAACCTCTCGGGTGGTTAATCAGTCCATGAAACTGAACAACTTTTCCAAGGAACATAGGTCAAAATACGAAAAAAAAATTTTGAGTTCCCATACAAACTTCATCAGCATTTTTTTTTCTTATTTTGACCTATGGTCCTTGGGGAAGTTGTTCAGTTTCATGGACTAATTAACCACCCGAGAGGTTGAACGAGAATACCTAAAGCCCTGTATACTGAATTGAATTGTAAATATTTTGTTCTGTTCAAATAACCTAAACGTGTGTCTCATTAAAATTATAGGTGTCAATATATTATTTTCCATTGGATTAGTTTAGTCAGTTATTTACCTATCAGTTTTAGTCACGAACGCGATCGCGACAAATGACGCGTCAATCTATGTTTTTAATAATAACTGAGGTAAATATTTACCCTCATAAATACTTTCTGTGATTTATAGAGAACAACAAGTTTTTTATATTTTTTTATTTTTTGGCGACTTTCACTACAGGCAACTTGCAACATTTTTCACTCGATTTTACCACAAACCCATTTAAACGTCAAACATCAAATTTAAATCCTTTAATGTAACATCCTGAATAATTATACATACAAACATATATTACACATATACACACACACATATATTACATATATATTTTTTTGTTTTTTTTTTTTTTTAAATGTAATTTTGACTTATTTTAAGTAACATCCTTAATGTTCTTTTAAATAAAGCTATTTTGACCTTTACTTTGAAATCAAAATGTTACATCTTACGTCGAAAAATCTCAAATTAACAGAGGACTCTTTTACCACCTCTTACTTCGAGTGGTTAACAATGTTCGATAAATTATGTTTATTAGTCGATCACAATTAGGTATTCTATGCTCTATATTATGAGACTAGAGAATGTCGAGCACTTCATTCCCATGGGAATTCCTTATTCCTTGTCTTAGTTATAACAGGAAGCTTTGTGCCAAATTTCAGTATATAGACCAAGGATTTGGGCTGATCGTTGATGAGTCAGTGAGATAAGACCTGCAATTTTATTTAAAAAAAATAATAATATAAAAGTATGATAATAATCAATCGTTTCTTACTTATAAGTTGGGAATTTAAACTGACAGAGGACTTAATTTTTTTCCCTACAGCCAGCGATCTAAAATCGTATATAGGACAGGCCTATATAGGCTATAGGCTAAGGCCTATATAGGCTAAGGCTATAAGCCTGTCCTATAGCAAGGCATACTATAAATAGGCTAAGCCTGTCCTATGGCAAAAGCATGCCATGAGGTTCCCAACTGTCACTTAACTTTAAACTACGTTTATGAATAAGAAGGTTAGCGTTTTAGTCATTTGCTTAAAATAAACGAATTCCATCGTGATTCCGGGAATTATATTCATAAATACCGCGGGTATTGTCGACACGGGCTTTCATCGAAGTATGTTTACACTAGTTGATACGATAAACGAGATTTTGGAACTAAAATTGTGGCGCCTTAGTGCTTGTCCGTTTTGTAAATGATTCATTCCAACTGTTCTGTACTGATGACGTGCGTTAGAATGAGTGGGCGCGTCGAGATACATATAGATATATAGATAAAATCTTTATTCACTGCTATTATAAAAACTTTTTGTAATAATCTTATTAATTATTATTAATCTTTTTTGTATCTTTATTGTTTTGCTTCTTTTTTATTCTAGTATGTGTTGATTTTGTAAATAATGTGTGTGTTTAAGTGTTACAAATAAATATTTTATCTATCTTATATATCTATTACAGTAAAACTACAATTAAATTAATAAGTAACGCAGTGAAAGGCCTCTGGCTCAGCATACGTACCTACTGTGCTGATCTTTCGCCAAGACCAGAAAAGTGTCAGAGAGAGCGCTTATCCAATGACGATATGACAAAATCATGTCACGTGCGTATGCTAGCTAGGACAGAAAGTAGAAAAGAAGAAGAAGCGCTTAGAGAAAGAAACAAAGGGATACATACATTAAAAAACCGGCCAAGTGCGAGTCGGACTCTATGAAAAACCATTATCCCTATAAAAACGGCAAAATAATAAATTTGTTGTATGAGAGCCCCCTTAAATATTTAATGTATTCTACTTTTTGTTATTATAGCAGCAACCGAAATACTGTCACGGTTCATGAGATACAGCTTCGGACAGACTTTCTATAAAAACGAGCAAAAAATCACGTTTTTTGTATGGGAGCCCCCTTAAATATTTATTTTATTCTAGTTATAGGGCCAATAAAAATACATCATCTGAGAAAATTTCGGGTCCCATTTTTTCCCTTTGGGTACGGAACCCTAAAAACTAAAACATAAAATGTAAATGTCCATTTCCAAATACTATCCTTCTACGTTAAAACTCAATGGAATATGAAAAGACCCAAAGTAAACACAAATAGAGTTGATGGTCACGTAGATTTGATTTACGGAATCAATATAGGGAGGGTCAAAAGTCGTTTGTCAGGTTGATCAAGATTAAGTATTTACTTATAATTGATTTTACAAAACTTACAAATCATTGATTATTTTCAATCTTAGAGGATGCGTTGGACTTTTTCTTTAGGAATTAAGCAAAATGTAGCTTTATTTCTTATCATCAAACGTGTCTATTTTCAATCATTTCAGTAATTATGTTTCTGCTCGTATGTTACATGTCCAAATTTTTTAAACATTTTACTTACGGTCTATCGACTCTGCGTTTGCTATGCCGACACCCATTTCAGCCCCACCCAAAACCTTGGATTTAGAGAGACGAAATTTAGCCCCGAAGTTCATTTTTTAGGGTTCCGTACCCAAGAGGTAAAAACTGGACCCTATTACTAAGACACCGAAGTCCGTCCATGCGTCCGTCTGTCACCAGGCTGTATCTCATGAACCATGATAGACAGTTCAAATTTTCACAGATAAGTAATGTATTTCTGTTGTCGTTATAAAATAAATTTGTTGCCCCCATGCAACAAACGTGATTTTTTTGCCAATTTTATAGATAATGTTACGGAACCCTTCGTTCGTGAGTCCAACTTGCACTTGGCCGGTTTTTTTTGTTAATTTGCAGGATAACTTTTGAAATTTTTGATTAATTTAAAATTAATTCCTCTTACATTTCCTGTGGGTAGCTCAAAATTTTCAACTATAGGTACCTGTTTATGTCATGTTAGTTTAATTAATTCAAACTCGCCATTAAATATATTCTTCCTACTTATATTTTTGTTGCTTATACATACATACATACTTACACATCTCAATAGCATAAACAGGAACCTGAAAAAGCTTTTATCAAGCGCACACTGAAAATAAAATGATTAAGTACCAGTTTATTTTGTTGATTTGATAATTATTTTTAAGCATGATGAAAAATTGTCAAGGGAACCTGAAGGTACCATATGTATATCATTATTGATTTAGGTGACATAAAAAAACTCTGTTTTACCAGGTACAAACAACATGATGGGGTTAAAGATAAATTGTCGATATATTTTTTTGCCGGAGAAATAATTGTACTTTATATATATATTTTTTACTGAAAACAAAGCGCGAATATAGCTTGTTACATGTGTCGTCAATTTCAACGCTTATACTTTTGTTACTTTTTTTTTGCTCTACATTGATTATTGCCCATTAGCAAAGAAGACCGTTATTTAGGTAAAAGAATACCTCCTTCACATGAAGTACCTAACTAACCACACACCCGCCCACTAAGGGAGTATTGCGTTACCTCAATTGGGAGGGTAAAGATGCAATTCTTATATTCGAGCCCATTTTTGGTCGCTATATTTCATTCCTGGGGATGGAATAATACATTCTCTTTTACAAGCTGGGGATAGTACAGGCTGGTGTTTAAAAGCCTACCAGAAAAGCACTTATTTTACTTCCAATAAATTCGAAATACCTGCCAAAAAGGAGAAATGCTCACCAAAATGTGTTTCCTGAAGTATTGTATATATGAAGCTAATTTTCTTTTTACTGATGCTATAAAAAATTTTAAATACCGTTAAAGTTAATTTCAAACCAAATATTTTATATTATTGCTAAATAGATTTTATTAATATCGTATTTTATGACTTTCATTTTATTTATCTTTGCTGAGGCAAAAAAATTAAAGGTTGGGCAATTTTTTTGAATACCTACCTAATACAATATTGCTTACCCTAATAAAGCTACTTGTTTATACATAAATACAGACACTCACGCCCACAGTCCCTATCGGGGTAGGCAAAGCATTAAGTAGTCATTGAACCACAAAAATATGACAAAGTAGTTAAATAAATATTTCATTATCAATTACTGCGCAATGCGCAACACTAATGACTAAGGTATTTTATTTTTAATAAGAATGGGTAAACTTTGACATAATCTTGCCTAGAAGACTAATATGAGGTCGACGACGGAACGCAGAAATGCCTATAAAGGCACTGGTTTTCCTACGCACCAACAGAACACAGCTAGCTGCTTGGCGCCGGACTTCGGTAGGAGGGTGGTGTAAAGCCAGACGGTGCTTTGCAGAGTCTACCACCGCTTTATGGGACCTTCGACCGTCATCTCAAAATGAGACAATTTGAGACGATGTTGCCCGAGGTGGTTTATTTTTATGGGGCAGGTGTTAATTATTTATTAATCATTTACCAATTATTTTAGTCGACTTTTACGACATCCATGGGAAGAGATGGGGTGGTGCTATTTCCTACCGACACCACTCGGTAGGTAAGTAACAAAATAAATCATTGGTAGAAAAAGACAAAAGCAAAAAAAATTAGAATTGTCGTTTTTGGTATCAATATTATCCTTTCAGTAAAACAATATTTGGTGAGCATTTATCCATTTTGGCAAACAAATGTAATATAGATACATATGTTATATTTATTCTGTCGTGTGTGTATTTATTTTGGAACTTTAAATGTTTTACTTTAGGGACCTCGATTTAGAATGGATTTAATTTATTAGAGTTAATTTATTTTAATTGGAACTGAGTCTTAGGGTATAAAAAAAATTTTTGGCGAGCACTTAAATTGTACCCGATAGTATATCGTAGAGTAAAAGTACTAACCTAGTTGTAAGTCAGTACTAACACTAAATAAATGAATTTTATTATTATTATTTCATGTACAGAAAACCGTTTGTCTTTTAATTAATATTATTGTTATTAAAAACTACAGGGCTATCTCTTTCAACCTCTCGGGTGGTTAATCAGTCCATGAAACTGAACAATTTCTCAAGGAACATAGGTCAAAATACAAAAAAAAAATTGATTTCCAATACAAAATGCGCTATATGCTGATGAAGTTTGTATGAGACATCAAAATCGGGTCATGGGTGTTCGTGTCTGTCCCCGTGTATGTTCCAAGGGACCCACGACACAAGGAAAAACCAGTGTGGGCAAATGAGTGTGTATCGTATTTCCGTTTATGACAGTCTCACAACGTTGTGATTTGCAAAGGTGCCGTTTTTGTTTTTATGTAAATTAGCAGATATAGTTGAGAGTTGTATTGATGTATCTGTTCACCAATTTTTCCGCTATTTATGGACCGTTTTTAATAGGCACATTCACTGTTTCTTACTTACTTTCTATTATTTACACTAAAAATAGAAAAATAAATTAACTTAAAAAAAATCAACTTCAAAAAGCCAAAAATAAAAACGTAGCATTTAGGCCAGTGTTCACTAAAAATTTAACCAACGATTAGCAGCTAACCAGAGATTTGACAATGTCATTTTAATTTTTTTTTTTTTTTTTTTACATTTTGTCTGATTAGCTTCTAACCGCGGTTCAAACGTTGGTTATATTTTGGTGAACACGGGTCTTAGTGTTGTACTTACGTACCTATTGATCTGTTTGAAGTTGGTACTAAATCAAATACGTACATCCCACCTTTTTATTGAATTCAGGGTTTCAGTATTAGTCAAAGTAAAAAATAGCTTTATTTCATAGAAAATTCAGAATGTCACTTAAAATTATTTAAAATAGTGAATTACATTAGCATTTTAACTTTGCACCTATTCGCAAAGGTGCAGTCTTCCTGAAGAAAAGAATAGACAAGAAACTCGCTCTTTTTAACTCAATTATATAAAACGTATTTTTTTTTTAATTTTTATTAATTTAATATCTGAATAACTCTGGAGCTGAGCAATTAATTTGTATGGTTAATCAGAAATTCTATAATAGCTCTTTTCACAAAGTTTTTGTATAATTATTGTGTTAAAATTTGCTAAGCTGTCCCCTGTCCCTAGAGTCTTGTCTAACATCCGATGCTCCATAATCTTGTTGAGAAAAACATGCAAACGAGGAAGGTTAATAGTGTTAATTCTTGTATTTAGGTTTCATACTTTATTTAACACAGACGCAAATACACGAAATCGCAATATTAGATGGAATATCAAAAACTGAGAGTAGCCAAAAAAATAATTTCTGTCATAAGAGGACTGCCGACCATCCGATCGTATTTCCACTAGCTTCAACTTTTGCAATTAAAATCAATAGGCAATTTAAACAAAAACAATCAAAACACCCATCACATTTGGCCTTACTCCTAATAACATTCGATTTCTGCCAGCGATTTCTTTTTAAACAACTTTAATCTGTCCTGAAGCTTCATGTTCATTATTTTTAAAAGATTATATAAAATCAGATTTATAATTACGTAAATTATTGCACTTTAAATATTTTAATTTAAATGTTTAACTTGTTACGAAGCTTACTTATTAAGATCTCCGATGAAAGTGGAAAAACCTCATAAATCACAACCAGACAAGAACCCAAACATAATTTACTTATCTTTAATATTTAATACTGCAAATGGGCAGCGAACACAAACTTTTACTAAATCGAGCAAGAATCGTTATAAACGAATTAAATTGATGGATGAACACCATAGTTATAAAAACACTCTATAGCTTCTTTTCGTAATATCAGTTTTTCACGACATTTACTAGAGAGCTTACATGTTTTTTTTAATAATAATTAAGTCGACGCACGTGTCAGTGTATTATAAAGACGAATATATTTATATAAGTATACTATTTTTTTAGATATTACTCTGAAAATGTGTGTAAAATTAAAATTCTAATTAAAACTTCCGTAATCACACAATGTGCAAGCAAATATTTTCTAGATTCTAAAACGCTGAATTGTGCAAACAGGTAATAAGTATATTAAATTTTACTACATCATTTAACTAATTAAAATAGATCGTAATAGTTCATTAAATGCTCAAAATGAAATAAATAGACGTGGTGAATAAAGAAACAATTAAAAAATTCGACATACCCATGGATGTTAGTTAAATAAAGTTTTACGAAGATTAAATTTTTCTTATCATGTTTCCAATATTTTTTTCTAATTTCGATAACAGTTAGTTAATATTTGTTCACTTTCGCGTTTCGTTTGTACTAGGAGCACAGAAATCACGTGGATATCTCAGGCGGGCGAGGCAGACACTACCGTTATGTGAGAGCAATAATCGCAACGCTCTTCATGCTTAGCTGTCTCAAAATTAACCATTGCTGCTTCTGTTCGGCAATTCTGAGCAGCCCCGTGTGAAAACGTCAATGTATGCGGTCAAGGAGTGATGGGGTGGGAAGTGTTTTTCATATAATAGCTTCCGTGGATTTCATGGTTAATTTAAAGGCAATAACAGTTTCATGATGCAAGCAAGAATACACAGAAGAGTGCGAGGTAAGAAACTCATAATTTATTTAAAAATAAATTACGTTTCATATTATTTTTAATCTGTTCATGTAATTTTGGATTTTTCTGTTCTTAACTAACTGCTGACTTTTCTGGTCATAGTAATTAGGTAATTAGTTTCGAAATAAGTTAATGAAATGAAATAATTTTTATTGACAAAGTTATATCTACGACACAATGAATAAATTAACAGTTAAAGTGACAACTAGATTAACCTAAGCAGAATGAGCCAAGCTCAGCATTGTGCTGTACAAAAAACTGTACGCTGGTTTTCAGCTCGGCCCTGCGTGAGCGGTCGGCGGCTGCACGATTTTCTATAACATCAATTTTGTCACATATTGGGCCTTTTTATAATTCGAAAACGGCACGGCAAAATTGTATTACCATTGCCTCCTACGTAATAGTAAAACTAGAAGCTGAGAACATAGGAGGCAATTGTAATTCAAATTTCGAACTGCCGTGCCGTGCCGTTCGAATTATAAAAAGGCCCATTGGGTAATTTTCATAAGAAGAAAAATATATCTTTATTTTTCTTTTACCGAAGAGTAGTTACTGAAACTCAAACTTAAAATATTTCTATTTTATAGAACATTCAGGATGTTACATAAAATAAGTCAAAATTACATTCATAAAAAAATACATTAAAGGATTTAAATACACATTCGTCCTTTTGTCCTACTCACTCTACGCCTATTCAAAAAGGTGCAGTCTTCCCCAAAGAAGATTAGGCAAGTGCTCTTCCTAATCTTCTTTGGGGAAGACTGCACCTTTTGATCTTCGGTACCGCCACAACGCTCTATGAATATTAAATCATCTGTCGTAATTATTGAGCTACAAACCACTTCAACAGACTTCATTTAGTCACGTATTAGGTGCTAAAGATACGAATATTATTGACCTATATAGTGACCTAATCTACGTCTCCGTTTGTTTTTCTAACCCCGTACAGGTTAACAGTTCAAACGTGCGACTTGAATGTAAGTCACTTTAATAGTATTATTTGTCATCCTTGATTAACGTAAGCTTACACAAGGTATATACAAGTCACTGGAAAGTTATAAAAACTGTAACATTTCAATTTTAGTAGTGAAATTATAATTATAATCTCCCGCTACATTACAATTTGCCTAGTAAAATTAAAATTCCACGAAACTTGAAGGGCCGCCTGCATGAAATCAGGATAAGTTAGGTTAAGTTAGTAATATTACGGTTTTTATAATTTTCCGGTGACATATAAATAAAACACAATAAGTATACATACTAGCACATCATTCAAAGTGTAAGAAACAAGTTTAACAAAAACTAAAACATCGAATTCAGACCATTATCTAGAACGAGTTTCTGGAAGAATTATACTCACATACACACGCTCATGCCTATAATCTCTAAAGGGGTAGGCAGAGCATCAGTGGTTCTAGAACCATAGTAAAGGTTCTAGATATAAATAGTGAAGGTTATCAGATGGAAGAAGTTGCATAATGGTGAGAGGTGGTCAGCCTTTCGCCCATTATACAGCAAAACCATCGCATCCCTCTTACAGACTTTTTCTGTATACCTGGGAAGAGTAGGTAGCTGGCACTTTCTAAGTATTTCTTTCACTCTCGGTCCAGCATAGAAGGGAAGAATTATCTTCATGGTTATTGTTGTTGTAAGCTTAATACTTATTGGCAAGATAATTGCCATAATTAAAAATTACCATAGCCAAGCTATCAGTCATTACTAAAGCACTTTAACAGAAAAACTAAACTAGGACTTAAAGACAAGATACTGATAACTTATCTATACCTGGTCTATTAAATATTCATAATTTGCTCCAGTTGCATTAAAACAGTGGCACACGCGCCAGCAACGCATCAAGACAAACATGTTTCAGAAACAAATTTTGCTACTCGTAATTATGAGTGGAATTTTCTGTGGAAAAATCCCAAACCAATTAATACAAGTCAACAAATTCAATATTGACTCTCTGGAAAATAATGTAAATTCCGAAAATTTTAAAAACTTTCTTATAAAGAATATAATTTCGAACAGTGATAGTCTGAAAACTATTTTAGAAATCGAACAAGAAGATTATGAAGACGATGAATTCGAAAAAAGGTTTGTTAATTATGAAGTAGAATCTCCTTCGAATGAACTGGCTGGACTCAGTAAAGATATGCAATCTCCTTGGGCTAAAAATTCGAAGGTTTTCAAAAGACAAGCTGGAGGAGGAGGTGGTGGGAAGAGCCAAGTGGTTCTTGGTACATTTCAAGCAATAATGAGACCTATGGCTATGACTGATATGCCAGGCCTTGGCGGTATAGGAGGGCAAAGTCAGAAAGAAGAAGTCAAAGAAGAAAGCGAAGATAAGAATAGTCAAGTTGAAGACTAAAACCTATTCGTACTATTTTTACTTATACTTCAATTTTTTTAGTAATTACTTGATTAAAATGTGCTTGCACTTGCTTGCCAAAAAAAATTATGGTTGAAGCTAACATTTTAAGTCCTACAACAGCTAGTAGTACATTTTTGATTTAAGAACATCGTTTTTTCGTATTCCTTTGTTTGGCTGAGGTTTGTGTAAATAAATAAAATGGAAATTGAAAATTCGTATCTTGTTGTTTTTATTTCAAAATGGTAACCTTACATTTCCGCGGCATATTTTTGTTGCTTAAAGGTTGCCGTTTTTGGATAGCAGTATCGTCACTGCGAATTTCGTCTCTAAACCTATCAACTCGTATTCCAACCGCGGTAAGTTGAGTATACTCAATGGAGAAGTTTTACTACCAGCAATAAGAATGACTCAGCCTGTTAAAGGCAACGTGGGAGGAAAGGGAGGAAGAGAGCGACCGAGAAGACGATTCAGCGACCAACTGAAAGAAAAAATAGGAGTGTCAACTTATAGGGAATTAAAAGATATGTCTCAAATCGAAACCGAATGGAATGGAAATTGCTACACTGACAAGAGCGCGGCTCTTAAGATTAAGAAGAAGCCTGTTTAAGCTAAAATATATTACGGCATTATTGACTAGTTATAAATCAAATTATATTTTTTGCTGCTTACTTATATGTATTCAATAGAAAGCTCTTCCATTATATTTCTTAATTCATGGTAATAAATGTGACTGTGAAAATGGAAAGTTACGAATTCGGGGATCGTCGATAAGGTTTACAATTATTGTGATGAGCTATTGTAAATCGCTGTTATTGACAACCTCAAAAGTTGTACCTTTTACTAAACACAGTCACAAATATTAATAGTATGTAAATATTTTACTTATGATTCGACGATCGAAGTAGATTCTTATTTGGAGGCTCATAAAGGACGTAGGTGTTTTCAAGTAAATAATGCTTAAAACCTGCTCGAATTGTTTTCTAAATCAAGAATGATACATTGCTTTAATGTTAGATGTCAAGGTGATTTGCATATTGATTCCAAAATAATAAATTCTAATTTAACAAAATTTATCATCGAATCTCATAGAAAAGACTTGCGTGATCCCTTTTGTTTCACGAGTTTACCAAGAATTCAATCATCTCATATTTAATGACCGGTCTCAAAATCCACTAACCATTTCTAGGAAATTTGAATGACCACAACGTTGGCATGCCCTCCCGTGACTCCGTCCGAAGCCACATCATGTCAAGTCATCGCCCTCACTGCAACGTATGGGGTGCCCTGGCCTTCACGCTGCATGTCTCCAGATTTGTAGGAGTAGCCCCTTTGAAGCTAATTCGGAATAGCAAGGACAGATGGCAAATCAGCTTTTCTTCTAACTTATATGTCTACAGCTGTGCTTTGCTGATATTTTTACGTAAGTATTATAGCGTAGCTCTGAGGGAGCTGGTAACCGGGTCAAGACCAGGAAAAGGCAATTAATCACTTTGTCATTTAATAGAGCGAAACCTAAATTGCACAGCTTAAACCGAGGAAGGTAATGCGTCAGATTTGTGTTTCCGCGCCAAAAGCAGCAAACGATTTTGATTCCAGAATCTTTAAAAGGCATTTCAAGAAGATGGTAACTGTGAGAGGTAATATAACCTCTACAGTATCATACTTTATTCAAATTATCAGTTAAACTAAGACTTTTTCGGAGCCTGGGTTATCTGCACAGACATACTTTCAACAGTTGATAAATGCTTTAAACCATCTTTAGAATATTCCATGGAGGATATTCCTTGAACTCCAAACATGCTTTATTCCTTCTTCCAGATCTTGGTATTATCACAGGTTTGATAATGGATCTAAATCAGGAAGAGGAGCGATCAGTTAGGGTACGAGACCTGACTTCAAGAGCCACCTGGATAGTGCTATTGCTGATCGTATGCTCTACCGCTACTGTAGGAGTATCAGAAGCACCAACTCGAGTGAAACGAACGATAAAGTACTTGAATATTGTTGAAAACGTAAGTTGAAAATCGATAAATTGTTTGATTTGTTGACATGATGAGAACCTGTCATTGATCATTATATTCACCATCCGTCTATCATGTTCCTTTTTTTATTTGTTTGAGATGAACGCATCGCTTTTTCCACCTTCGTCATCTTAAAATGATACGAAATAAGCGTCTTTATTTTTGTCTCAAGGGGCCAAGCACACAAGAGAAACCTTAGTCGGTAGGAACAAGACAAAAATCATTAGGTCCACAACTTGGAGTGTGCGATGTTTATATGGCGAAGATTTTATCATTTCCAAGCCTAATAGAAAGTTAGCAAAAAATCTTAAAATGTTGATTGGACAGTCATCCTTTTGCAGATTCACCTTACAACAGGTAATGGCTTCGCGAAGACTGTAGGACAGAAAAAACGCTACTTTATGGCTTTGGCCTGCTTGTTAGCTAACATTACACAAAGTATATCTGACTTCTACTTATATCTTGACGAAGCTATTACTGCAGGAAAAGAACGTAAGTATACATATCACGTTATTTTAAGCCTAAGAATATTATATCTTTTTTTATTCCAGGTGGCACAGCAACCCAAATGAAGTCGATGCTGCAATATGAGATTTAGCCTCTTATCTCTTTCTTGGGCTAGGTACCTCAATTATCTGGCTTAATTGTGTTCAGAATACATGTTTCCTGGAAGAAATTGCTCTATCTATATAAGGCCGCCGCATTGTACACTAGATGATGAATATTTGTTTGTTTTATGGTTATGTTTTTTGTGTGCATTACTGTATTGTATGTTTAAGTAAGCTGTAAGATTTCCGCGTTGTATTGGGAGCAAATAAAATATGTTAGCTTTGTCCCAGTATTAAAGGAACCACTAAACATTTTTTTTGTGCATTATAAGTAGGTGTACTACTGCTGAATGAGGCATTTATATTGTTTCTGCGTCTTTCACATTGATCTACCAGTCTTTGTCATGGGTGATTAGGTCATCGTGCCTGTCATTTTCATTATCTGCATCGACGATGATATGACCATCCTCACCTATTCATACCCCCGGGGTGTATCCGACTAAAATTTATTTAAAATATTCTGATTTGATAATGCTCTACTATGTCTACCTCAATAATTAATTTTGGCACTATTTGATGTGGTATCTTTTTCTTTTTCAGTGAGAATCGTCTTCAGTTATTCATGTTTTTACGTCGAATTCCTGATGACGTTGCTTCTGGAGCTCCAATTCATCTTTGAGGCCCTACTCATCAACTCTGCCATTCAATCCGTCAACCATTCTCTCACTGATTTGATCTACGTTTTGGATATTCAAAGTAATGCTTCTTATTAGTACTAAATTTGTTAAAAATGCTATTTATAAAGGCTGGAGACTACTTTGCCACAATACGGTATGAAGAAATATAATGACCTCCATAAAATGAAACGTTTATCTAACAGCGGAAATCTAATAAAGTCATTTCAGAAAGGGAGTGGGATATTAGTTCTAGAAAAGTAGGAAAAATTGAGGTTTTTAATACTGTCTAAAATACGAAAACTATCTATCTTTTTACCAACCTCTATTCTTGATTTTACTTAAACAGACAATGTTTATGCATAAATATTGTTTTGTGTTTCAGTATTACCAAAACTTTCCTCCGTGATGATTGATGATTTGAATTATCAATATTCAGATATTGGTGAAATCATGATTGATTCAGATTTGCCAAAAAAAGGTACGATTGAATGTAAGTACTCTCATTGTACAAGAAATATTTTGCTAATATTAAGAATTCATAGAGCATCAGCAGGACAGTGGAGATATCCAGCTGTCTTATAAAGTACTAGCATTCCGCCCGGGACTGCGTTCCCGTAGGAATTCAGGAAAATTATGAAGCCTATGTTCCTCAGGGATAATGTAGCATTCTAATGGTGAAATAAATAAACAATCAATGTAAACAATCAAGAAAACAATCAAGAAAACAATCAAATCTTTTCACTGATCTGATTATATTTTGCTAAATAATTTGCAAAGATCTATTCGGTTTCCTAGTTGATCCTGACAACTTTTGAAGTCCATTTGATTTAAATCAATCAATGACAACTTTTATTATATTAAACATCTGAACATAATACACAGAAAACATTTCTAAAATATTGTTTAAAATTCTTGCGGTTTTTTTGAAGGAGTAAAAAAGAACATATTACACCTACTTCTGTGTTTTTCTCTTTCAGCTCCTCTCATAACGAAGAGAGCTCAAGAAACTGTTCGCCGTCTCCTTCTCTCGTTTGGAGCTTTGTGTGATGTAGTGAGACAGGTGAACAAGAACTATGGAAAAGTATTGCTTCTATTAATCGGATCATTCTTCCTCCATCTCGTGATTACGCCGTATTATTTGGTGGCATTACTCTGTAAGTTAATTAATTTTAATGATATCTTAGTAACGGAGTGTTATTTTTATTTTAATTAGTGTCGGTGGCCCGACAGCTAGAGAGTTGAACTCGTAAGCTAGAGGTATCGACTTCAATCTCCAGTATCGCCCTGTAGGTAGCAATGACTCGTTTTCTAAGTTATTCGTAGAGCAACCTTTTTTCGGGACCTTTCGGCATTACTTCACTGCAGGTGCCTTATGTTTTCTAGTATTTTTCTATTCTACGTCCTCGCCTTTTTTCTATTTCTTTTTGCTTCATAATACTACACATTGCTTCTTGCATCAATCATATTCTTTTTTTTTATTGCATCAATCATATCTTTTTTCTCAACCTGACATGCTGCTGTCTGTACCTTAGTTGCACACTACCGATAGTCTTACGATGAGTGAAAGCATCGTGAGAAAACACAGTCAACACAGTCACCTTTATCCCTCTCAAATGTTAAGGTAATTTAATATTTTTAAAACGCTTAGGTACCTGCGTGAGGTTATTTACGGAAACCCATAATTGGCGTTATGTTCAGTTAATTTTTGTCTTTTTTTGGCAGTGTTGCGTTCTTTTAGTTTCGAAAAGAACGTAGCGCAAAACTTTGCATATAGGGGCATCTTCTTCGAAAACTTTAACATTTTTGTTGATGAATTTGCTAAGAAGTACGTTATTTATAGTTATTTTAAACTGTACTTTCCAGATGCAAAAGGATCTGGATTCGACCTCTTCCTACAAGGATTTTACAGTATCTTACATACATTTTATTTATTGATCATGGTAGATCCGGGACACAAGCTGGAACTAGAGGTACACGATTTTGGAATTCAATCTTGTCCCTCAATTTTAGGAAACTGGCAAGTTACAATTACCTTCCAGCAAGCATCGCGATACTTATTAGTAACTCAGCTACTTTACTGTTTATCCTATTAACTATATATCTCGGTTGTGGTGGTTGTCGATTAAACCAATTCAGATGTCATTTGGAGGTTTTAAAAACTGTAACGCTCTAACGCAAGTTTTACTTACTGGACCTGTATTAACTAAACGATAAGGAATTAAGGAATATTCTCAACATATAATATTACTTTTTACCTCAATATCTTAGAGCTGCCAACTGCCTAATCTAACAATGTCTTTCAGGTAGAACGCACGCACATGTTGGTAAGCCAGCTGCTCCGCCGTGTCACCTCTCCTCAGGACCCGCTGGCTCTGGAGCTGGACCTCTTCTGCAAACAGATTGAGCTGAACAAGGTCGCGTTCACTCCCCTTGGAGTCTGCACTCTCACCAGGCCGTTGGTTGCTTCGGTAATTTTACACTTTTCATTCTCGCTTTTAGTCCTATTTCTCATTAGAGGTACGCTTGACCATGATCCAAGGTTTGGCAAGTAATTTTATTACACATTCATGACCATTACTGCTACTAATCATTAATGTGAATGTTTTGTAAACGAAAACCTTGATGTTTAGTTTACAGCACGGCTCATCTTCAGGCAAATCAATGTAAAAAGTATGAACTGATACGCGATTGAATCGCGGTTTCCTCAAACCTCTTTGTGCGCGATTGACCTGCTGTTTTAATTTAGCTTATCATCGTATGCATCGTTTACTTCTGGACAAACCAACATAGCTCCATCATGTCCGTACGGACACAGTAGCGCCGCTGCACCGAACAACTCGGGATTTGAGTGGAACCCACATTAAGTAGCTAAAACACTGGCAGGTCTTGTGCTTGAAAGGAATTAAATAAATGAAGTCGCTTGAACACAAAATTTTTAGCTACTCACTCCTTTAAAATACTTTCTTTTTTTCAGATATTCGGTGGAGTAACTACATACTTAGTCATAATGCTGCAGTTCCAAACTCTAGACAAGCAGTCTAATGTACCACCTACCTAAGACCATGTAGCAATATCAACATCTGAGAAAGGAACCAGATTATCTTAAAAAGCATCTGCCATAATTTCCATAGACACTTCTAAACCACGAAATGGATTTTCATATGACCTAAAACAAATCTGGAGAGAGGTAGATTCCAACGATATCGTGTAAAACTTATCTACGGTGTAAATAAACTAAGCTGTATTATTTATGTGTAACATATAATGCTTTAAGTTTTCTTTATTAATAAATTCAAAAAAATATTTTTGTTCAAGCAAACAGTACGGAGCTACACTACAGAACATGTTGGTTACTTTATTTTTAAAAGTATTTTATAAAGTGAAGTTATATCGGGTGTGATGTACAAAAATTTGAGGATAAGTGTGTGAGCGGTTTAGCAATTAGTAATAGACAATTTTGTTGTGTACAATATTAAATAGCGAAAACGTTTGTACAACCATCCCAGGGCCAAAATAGCTATTCTCTTAAGAATTTGACACCTTCTCAAATCATATTTACAGTATTATTAAGGTTAAGTATCTTGTCGAGATCCCTCGAATACGCACTGAGTGCTACTCTTCATATTTTATATAGCCAAGGAGTGGAATTATCTGCCAGCGTCTGTATTTCCGAGTTCATACAACCCAAATATCTTTAAAGTACGAGTGAATAGGCTTCTTATTGGTGACCTTACTACACCCTTGACCACATCTTCGCGCCCAATCTAGATTGTGGTCAAGAGCGAATCCATTTTTATAAAAAAAAGAGGATTAAATTTGTTTGTGCGGCGACATCAGTGATGTGAAATGTTGATATCGAAATAAAATTTAAAAGATCTGATGAAGATTTCATTCGTTTTATTGCATGAGATTGAACCATTTAAGTACTGTGAATCTTTGAATAATATGCTGTAATTTAAAAGAAGCAATATTCTATTTGATTTCAAGTACATCCACTAATTTAGCAGGAGGCGAATAATTGATGATTTTACCCTAAATTACCCTTAAGCAAACATGTAAACAGAAAAGCAGTGATTACTTTCTAACGACTGCCAGTGATAATGTCGTCTACATACGGAGTGTTTTAGTTTCTAACGACTAACGGCGATAATGTCGTCCATATACGGACTATTTTAAAAATTGACTTCTCGCTACAGAACCCAGTGTTGCGAGTTTCGTTGATTTCATATAGTCACCCTAAGTATAGTTGGGGAAAGTTCTTATTAATACTTTTTTTATTACAATCATAGGTTTACAGCACCTCTAAATAGGTGACATTCAGTTAGCTGTTCTTTCTTATTGTGACAATAACCGTAGGACGCTACATTAACTCGCATATCATTAGAAGGGTGAGTAATTTATTTAATGTACCACAACACTATTTATTGGAGATATCGCATGATCAAGTATTGCTGGGGGATTCCTTTCCCTTGCATCGACAGCCCCTTGGGCCACAAACAAAGATATATACAAAGTCAATAATTCGGTATGTTACCCCGATCGGGAACCAAAACTGGGACCTGTAGATTTATAATCAAGCCAGTCATTTATCACATTGCTCCTGACTTTGCCCTTGTCAGTTTTGACATAATCACAAGCGAAACTTTAGGGGGTAATTCACCCCATGAAACTGAACAAGTTTCCCCGAAGAGCCTATTTGAAATATTTAAAAAAAAAATCGACTTCCTATGCAAAGGAAAATCTAACCTGGACCACCAAAACCATATTGTATGTTTCTCGAGGAAGTTGTTCAGTTTCATGTGCTGATTCACATCCTTAATTTTCGTTAGCTAATTTTAAGTCTTTTTTATTATTATTATAAGATGGGTTAACTCTTGACCTCAATCTTGACCAAGGTCATGATGAGGTCGACTATGGAGCGAGTTAACCCAAAAATTCCTATTAAGGCACTGGTGCTCCCACACACCGACGAAACACAGCAGGTTGTTTGGCATCGGACTTCGGTAGGAGGGTGGTCGCGAACCAGACGGCCCTTTACAGAGCCTACCACACCGCATGAGACCATAAGACGCCACCTCAGATTGACAACAAGTTGAGGTTCGTTGCCTAAGATGGATTACTAGGAGGCAGGTCTCATTTTTGTTTCCCTAGTAGCCTCTTACGACACCAACGGAAAGAGATGGGCTGGTGTTATTCTCAACCGTTCACCACACAGCGGTAATACAGCGGTTAACTTAAGTCTTCTATTGTTTTCTTTTAATTTTCAAACCGACAGGAACTAAACATTTACAAATGGCAGGACGTTCAATGCCAGGACCTTCATGTATTGTATCTGGTGTTCATGGGCTTACACTTTACATATCAAGAGTAGCGGGGTTGGCACCGCTGCGTATGGTGCGGAAGAATGATGGGTGGCAGGTCACTTACAATCCAGCTACTTTTGTCTGCAGCTGCATTGTGTTAGTTACTTTACGTAAGTTAATATTTTTTAATGAATTTATAATTGTTTAAATCAAATCAAATCAAAAATGCTTTATTTTCATAAAACATACAAAGTGTTTCTTAAAAACGTCATAAAAATACATTAGCAAAATCAATATAAATAATTGAGCAAAATTGTGAATCACATTAGCTTCGTGTAGTCTTCCTCAGGAGAAGAATAGGCAAGAAACTCCGAGGGTCGCTCTTTTTAAGTCAATCATATACATTTTCTTACTTATAATTTTTTTCTAATTTTCTTCTAATTACGACCTCGCTACCACAGATGAATAAATAGTTGTCGCTACTATCATCAATCGTATTCTCTACTAGTACCTCTATTAGGATGATCCTTTAGAAGCGTATCTAGTTTCTCGGGAAATTTACATTAATTTATACCTTATAATATAAATTGTGAAATGTGTGTTATTTTATAACGAAAGGGTTCGCTCTTGACCACAATTTAGCTCTGGGGCTAGATATTTGGTCGAGGATATAGCAAGCTCACCCAGATGTTTTACAACCACTGATGCTTTACAGAGCCTACCACACCGCATGAGACCATAAGACGACACCTCCAATTCAGAACAAATGGAGGTGTCGTTGCCTGGGGTGGATTAATAGGAGACAAGTCTCATTTGTGTTTCCTTAGTCGCCTCTTACGACACCCACGGAAATAAAATGGGGTGGTGTCATTCTCAACCGATCACCACACGGCGTGTGACTCAAAACTTTCATTTTTATTTCAAAAATTTCTTATTCACGCTTAGTATTATTAAATCTTGCTTTACATTGAAGCGTTTTCTTTCTAACTTCCATGAGCGCGGTGATAAACTGCCAAGCTTTCACTCAACCTTGCAGACAGGTTTTCAGAGGTACACTTACGAAGCGGTGATAGCCCAGTTGGTAATGAGCCAGACTTGTAAGCCGAAGGTCGCGGGTTCAAATCCTAGTGCGGGCCTGTACCACTAAATTCGTCTTTTCGGATTTATGTACGGATTTCTAATTATCAACGGTAAAGGAAAACATCGTGATGAAACCCGCCCGTCCAAGAAAATTCATTTTCGAAAGACGAGCGGTCCACCAACCCGCATTGGGCCGGCGTGGTAGACTATGGCCTAAATCCCCTTCGTGTTTCAAAGGGAGGCCCGTGCCCCTCGGTGGGGACGTAATGGGCTGGTAAAAAAAAACTTACGATTTGTGTTGGTTACGTACCAACTAGTAAACAGTTCGATTTTCTTAACGAGGTTTCTTGCCTTTTGCAGCCAAATTATAACTAGCATTGACATTACTTTTATCAGCGGTAGTAAGAATTGAACTCATTTGAGTTAGATTATTTGATAATTAAGCAAACAACGCTTTATATTCAGTTACTTCCACAGCCTAATGTCATATGGCATTTTACTGTGGGGTAATGCTGCGGATATCAATAAGATCTTTGTTCTGCAGAAAAGGGCTGTTCGCGCGATTTATCAAATGAGACCTAGAATGTCTCTTAGACAAATGTTCAAAGAAATAGATATTTTGACTTCCCAATATACAAATTTTCATTTTTCTTCACATATAAAAGATATGACAATCTTTTATATGTGAAGAAAAATGAACATTTGTTTAAGAAAAATAGCGATAGGCACAATGTAAATACTAGGACCAAGCATAAACTGGATGTACTAGTAGGGTATTATTGGGCATTCTAATTCACTTTTTTCAAAAACCAGTTCACTTCACTCCGTTTGCTCCACTTCGTTCCGCACTCCGTTTCGTGAACTGGTGTTTAAAAAAAAGTTAATTAGAAAGCCCAATAATACAATTATGAAGTGAACTTAATTTGTCAACATTTACCTCATCAAATGATAGCAAACACGGTTCTATACAGCAGTACAAAGGTTCTACGCAGTAATTACGGATAAAAATATATGGGGTGGGATCTTTCACAATGTGTGTCTATATATATATATACAGTTGTGGTTTCATAATATTCTCATTCAATATCAAGCGTCTCCTTCAATTTGAAGATAATGAAATTTGTGAAACAACCATTAAATTTACAAGTCGAGAAAATTTGTCCTGATCTTAAAACCCATACATACCGTCACGGGAAACTCTTACCAAATACTATTCGTTGTATAATTTGTGGTCCATCCAACTGTGGAAAGACTAATCTGATGGTAGGACTTCTTTTACATAGAAACGGATTGCGATACAGAAACGTTTACCTATACGCTAAAACTCTCCATCAATCTAAGTACGTTTTTTTGGAAAATGTCTTATATCAGGTACCAGACGTTACATTTGCAAAATATGGAGAAAATGAACACGTCATTAGTCTCCGGAAAGCAAAACCAGATTCCATCATAATATTTGATGATGTGGCTTGTGAAAATCAAAATAATATTAGAGACTTCTTTGCAATGGGAAGACATCGAAATGTTGATTGTTTTTATCTAAATCAAACCTACAGTAAGGTGCCGAAACAACTTATAAGAGACAATGCAAATTTAATTATACTATTTAAACAGGATGAAACAAATATGAAACATGTCTATAATGAACATGTAACAACGGACATGTCATGGACTGAATTTCGAGACATGTGTTCGAAAATATGGAGTGACCCTTACAATTACTTGGTAATAGACAAGAACTCTGAAAAAAATAAAGGTTGCTATAGAAAAAAATTTGATACGTTTATAGTTTTTGATTAACAAATAGTATTTAAACACATTTAAAATGTAATTTGTCTCATTATTATAAAGTTCACATTGAAACCTTACACGCTCATTTATAATGGAAACCAACTTGAAAAGAAAAGTCGCTGATGCAGCAGAGGCTATCAAGAAAAAAGTTAGCAAAATCAGAAACATAGAAATGGACAATGAAAGAGCTTTAAAAACCATTTTTAAACCGATCTCCGACCCTTTAAATAAAATTGTTCAACAGAAGAGAAGGATCATAAATAAGCCTCCTCTTGTAAACAATAACGATCGTGAAAATGATAAAAATTCTGAAAAAAGTTATAGCAACACTGAAAGTGAGAGGGAGGAAGAAGAAGAGGAAGGAGAGGAGGAAGAAGAGGAAGATGAGGATTTTAAAATTAACAATTTTAAAAATTATGAAAGTTTTAATACTAGCAATGAGTCGTATAAATCAGTTATTGATACAACTGCTTCTCAAAATGTATCTAACTGGTCATTGTCTCCTGAACGTTTTAAAGATGTTCCTTATGGTATTAGGAATGATCGAGGAAAACTCAAGATGGGTGCAACTAATGTTTATATTGCTGAAAACAATAGTTTTATAGTAATAGCAGGTCGTAAATATAAAATAACTCCTGGATTATCAGAATTGCTCATGAAAAAGCAACCCGACTTATCGTTAGTCACACAAGAGGACAAGTCATATTACAAAATGATGTTATTAGACACAAATGCACATAGACGAGGATATGATGCCAAAAAACCTATTAACAGTAATAAAGGTTCCAAATATAATTTTATTATAAAACCATTATTTAAACAACAACGTAATTATTCTGTAAGTACAGGCAGCAGTACTAAAGGCAAAGGTTTATCGTTGCTAAAAAAATGGAAAAAGAATACAGATTATGTATACTGGGATGATCCTAATGAATTGGTGGAAAGACTCAAACTTTTGATTGCTTCTCATGATGCTGGTAACACTGGAGTTGAAAATGAAATTATATCTATCTTAGAGGAGTTGAAAGAGGGAGGTATAATTACATAATAAGTTTGTGTTGTCTTCACATTTTTTCATTTAAGTTGAAATTCTCGCATATAATAGTCGTTTAAAATGAATGTGGATAAATTCGGTCATAATGTACATAAAAGGTTACGATTATCAGATATCTTTAATTTTTCTAATAAAAAAATGTTAACAACCGAAGATGGAGATTTTGATTTACAGTTGAAACGATTGAAAGGCGTAAAATATCCTTCTTCACCTGATGATGCTGTAAATAAAGAATATGTTGATACAGTTTATAATAAGTTGTGTAGTGAAAAAAGAGTGGAAGAATTAATTGAAACAGCTATAAAACGTTTGCTACTTGACTTCAAGACTCAGTTATTACATGAATTTTACACAAAAGAGGCTATAGATGAAATTTTGAAACTAAAAAATGGAAAAACAAAAAATCGTTAATGAAATTCATAAAGCAGCAAGAAGAAATTTTGACAGAAGACATGTTATACTTAAAGGGATTGATGATTTATGGCAAGCAGATTTAATAGATTTCCGAAATTTGAAACAGTTCAATAAAGGATTTAAATTCATCTTAGTCGTTATTGACTGTTTTTCAAAATTTGTGTGGACTGTACCAATTAAAACAAAAAATAAATTAGATGTAATGTTTGCATTTAAACATGTGCTTTCTACATCTAAAAGATGTCCTCATAATTTACAAACTGATATGGGAACAGAATTTTATAATGAAAGTTTCAAAAAAATTATGGATTTCCATAAAATTAACCATTACTCTACATATTCTATTAAAAAAGCTTCTATTGTTGAAAGAGTTATCAGAACAATAAAGTCTTGGCTTTTTAGGTATTTTAATTTACATGGTAGTTACAGATGGTTGGGAGAACCTCTCAATGTAGTTGTGAAGACTTACAATAACAGCAAACATCGCAGTACACAATTCAAACCCAAAGATGTTAATAAATTAAAAGAAAAATTGGTCTTGCAAAATTTAAATTGCATGCAAAGAAACAAAAATGTTATTAAAAAAGTTAAATTTAATTCCGGTGATTATGTAAGAATAAGCAAACATAAAAGTTGTTTTGACAAAGGCTATACTCCTAATTGGTCCACAGAATTATTTCAAGTGGGAAGTGTTAATAATACATCTCCCATAACGTATAATATTGTAGACCTTAAGAAACAACCTATATTAGGGTCTTTTTATGAACAAGAACTGCAAAAGACAGCATATCCAAATGTTTACTTAATAGAAAAAGTACTAAGAAAAAAGAAAAATAAACTCTTCGTGAAATGGTTAGGCCTTCCTACTACTGAAAATAGTTGGATTGATATAAAGGAAGTACTATAGATAATGTTATCATATATTTGATAGTAATGAAAGGAGAAGGACTTATTAATAGTTTAATCAATAATTTACCTTTTGAGTTACATTTACCTGGATATAACTATTGTGGTCCGGGCACAAAATTAAAAAAACGATTATTAAGAGGAGACAAAGGTGTCAACGGGTTAGACGAAGCTTGTAAGCACCACGATATTGCTTATTCTAATTACTCAGATCTAGACAATCGTCATAAAGCTGACTTAGAATTATTGAAGATGAGCAAGCAAAGACTCAAATCAAAAGATGCAGGAAAAGGTGAAAGGCTTGCTTCCTGGTTAGTAGGGAAAGCTATGAAAGCTAAAGTGAAATCAGGTGCTGGATCCAAAACTTTTAAAGCTATTATTTCTAAAATACGTTCTGATCTGAAAAAACGAAAGCCAAGTAACAATAAGTCTGCAATTAAATATGCGTACGGTGCTGCAAAGAAACTACTTAAAGAAAATAAAGTCAGGTTGCCTCGTGTTATACCTTTACCTAAAACCGGAGGCATCCTTCCCTTGATCCCAATTTTTGCTGGGCTATCTGCTTTAGGAGCCTTAGCTGGAGGTGCTGCTGGTATTGCGAAAACTGTAAATGATTACAAAACAGCCCAACAAAGTTTACGAGAAACTGAGCGACATAATAGAGCTATGGAATCAATGTCAATAGGAAAAGGTTTATATGTTAAACCTTATAAGAAAGGGGCTGGATTATACATAACAAATTCAAAAAACTGAAGAAAAGGCTACCAAGGAGAGCTCTTACAAATTATGATATTTTAGAGAATGCTAGAGATATACCATTTTTTAGAGGTGTTTTTATGAGAGACACATTACCGAAAAAGCCTAAAAAGAATGAGTGTGGTATTATTAATCTAGACGAGTCTACTAGCGAAGGAACCCATTGGGTAGCCTATGTGAAATATAATGATTATTGCGAATATTTTGATAGTTTTGGTGATTTGAAGCCGCCGCTCGAGTTCTTAGAATATCTCAAGTGTTTTAATATATTTTATAATTATACAAAACATCAAACGTATAATACAGTAAACTGTGGTCATCTTTGTCTAAAGTTTTTAAGAGATTTTTGGAAAAATAAAGAAACCTTATAAAATACTGGAACTGTTTTTTAATTCCATCATTTGCAATATGTCTTTCACATTGTCAATAACCGGTAACCAACCGACATTATCAACTATTTACTCACCTCCTTTAGAATTACAAGGTCAATATGAGTGTGCTTTATTACATTTTTGCACATTTAATTCATTTCCCAATATTGATAGCAACAATAACAAGTTTTATTATGGTAATAACGAAGTGATAGAGATACCCGAAGGAACTTACGAACTTCAAGATATCGAGGAATTTTTAAAAAGTAATGTAAAGGATACATCTTTTGACATGTTATGTAATAATAATACTTTGAAACTATCGATCTTTTGTACGAAAGACATTGATTTCAGTAAACCTAATGCTCTGGGTAATTTGCTAGGTTTTGAGAAAAAAGTTCTTAAAGCGAATATATTGCACACATCACAGCTACCAGTCAACATTTTGTCTACAACAGTCGTACGAATCGAATGTGATATTGTGAGTGGATCATTTATTAACGGGAAACCGAGCCATATAATTCACGAGTTTGCTCCTAACGTGCCGCCTGGTTACAGAGTTGTTGAAATACCAAAAAATATTATTTACTATCCAGTGAACCAGAAAAATATTAGTTGCATTAACATAAGGATATTAGACGCTAACAATAACTTGGTTAATCTGCGTGGTGAAGAAGTTCAACTATATATCCAATTTAGAAGAAATGATTGATTACAATAATAAATACTTGCCACCGCAACTCAGAAACCCCAGTACGGTTTGTGCTATCCAAAAGAAAACATCAAAAACGAAGCATAAGTTAACTAAAGAAAACAGGAAATTTCTTCAATTACTAGGTCTACTAAAATGAACATATTAAATCTTACTAGCACACCTAACTATGATAACTCAATTGAAGGTATCGAGTTTCATTCATACAAACCGTATGTTACTAGTTTTAACAGAAATGATGAAATTCGGATTGCAATCAATCAGCAGGATTTATATGTTTTACCATCAGCCAGCACTCTTTATTTAGAAGGCATTGTTAGAGTTGTTAAAGGTGATACACAGAAGAGTCTTGATACTGTACATTTTACTAACAATCCGTTAATGTATCTTTTTCAAGATATACGATACGAATTGAATGGGATTGAAATTGATAAAATTAAAAATGCAGGTATTACTACAACTTTGAAATCCATTCTGTCAATGAACGATAGCGAGTCTCGGATGTCTAAAGCATGGGGGTGGGATATAGAGGGTAACAAAAATATTCACCATGGAAACTTTTCAGCATCTATTCCGCTAAGTAACATACTAGGATTCGCTGAAGATTATAAGAAAGTAATAATAAACTGTAAGCATGAACTTATTCTTCTACGCAGTAACACCAACTTAAATGCTCTGAAACTTAACACCGGTGAAGTAGTGAGTGATATTGTTATGAATAAAATTGTATGGCGAGTTCCACATGTCAAGGTATCTGATAAGGAAAAAGTCAATTTACTGCGCTTGTTGGATAAAGATCGCCCAATTCAACTAGCCTTTAGAAATTGGGATTTATATGAGTATCCTTTATTACCTAAAACAACAAAGCATACTTGGTCTATTAAAACATCTTCTCAAATTGAAAAGCCACGGTTTGTAGTCTTAGCATTGCAAACTAACCGGAAAAATAATGCAAGTGCTGATATGTCAAGATTTGATCACTGTTACTTACGAGATGTAAAGGTGTATCTAAATTCTACATACTTTCCGTACGAAAGTCTTGACATTAGTTTTGTAGGAGACAGAATTGCATTATTATATGAACAGTATGCGAGATTTCAGCAGTCGTACTACGGTCGTGAAAGAGTAGAACCGCTTCTAACGGTACAACAATTTAAAGATATAGCACCTCTATTTGTAATTGACTGCTCCAGGCAAAACGATAACATAAAAACAGGACCTGTTGTCAACGTGCGCATTGAAATAGAGTGTGATACTGAAATTCCTGATCAAACTTCTGCATATTGTCTTATTTTTAACGATTGCTTGATAGAATACAAACCTTTGAGCAGTATAGTTAAAAAGATATCATGAATGCAATAATTGTGGATGTACAAGGTTTTAAAAACTTAAAAAATGAATTCATTATTAAAGAATGTGCTATTGCCACTGAAGAACACACTCAAGTATTTTTAATAAAACCTCCATATCCATATGTCAAATTAACAAAAGAAGAAAAGAAACGTGTGTTGTGGTTAGAAAAGAACCGTGGTATTTATTGGAGTGAAGGATACATCGACTTTAGGGAATTTGAAAGAGTGATAAAACCTCATTTACAAAACAAAAATATTATTGTTAAAGGAGAAGAAAAAATAAAATGGATAAAATGTATATGCGAAAATTGTAACATAATCGATATAGGTAGTAAAGGCTGTCCTAATATTGCAAGTCTTCATAATAAGTACTGCAAAGATATTACAAAATTTAATTGTATAATTCATTTAAAAGAATGTTCTTTAAAAAATGTATTATGTATTAAAAAGTGGTATGAAGATAATAATATAGATCAATTTAATTTTTTTAACTAGTTTTTATTTTTAAGTTTAATAAATTACGTACTTATAAAACAATAGCCTTTTATTTATTTTAACTCATCTTAACAAAACTACTCTTAATAGTTACATAACGTCAAAATGCATATTTTATTGTATTTACTATCATTTGATACGATGAAACAATAAAAAAGTATAATTATTCCTAAGTAGATACTATTTATTTACAATCTAAACAATTTTAATAACTTAAGAAATTACAAATAGTAGAACTAACTTAATACTATAGAGGCTGCAACAGAGGTTGTTTCCTGTAGCACTGCAGTTTCTGGAAAAGAGAAAATAAGATTTTAATTAACTTGTACTATGAGGTTCGAAACGGACAACACAAAATCAAAATATATTTATATACTTACCAGCTTATAGTCCAAACTCCGATCGCTCTCCCAACTCCTTGCACACGTGATAAAGCAGCTGCACCAACTGTCTGAGCACCGGATCGTCTTCATCGTGCACGATGTAATTGCTCTTCAAAATTGTACGGCAAATTTTCTCATCGTCTTCAAATTGAGATAACTCCACCTTAACTCCAAAACGTGGAGTCTTATCGTCTCGATACACGCACAAGAAGGATGTGAGATCGACTTTTTCACTCATGTTTAAAGCTATGCACTGCTTTGCTTGAAGAACTAAACGTAAATGAACAACACAATAGATAAAACGGAGTCATGTAATATAACACCTCCTTTGTTCCTGATATTTATTTGAACATGTTGAAACTTGTTCAATTTTTCATCTCACGTTTCGATTCGTTTTTGCTGTGCTAGTATTACTTACCAGTAATTTAAAACTAGAGAACATAACACCTCATTGTTATTGTTAGTAGATGTCAGAATTTGTTAGAACATGTTCAAACACGTTCATGTTAAATTACTAGTATGCAGGTACATTATTTTGTATTTCTAGTCAAATAATGGTAGGTAATTGTATTTAAATAAAATAAATAAAACATTTAGTTTAGCTACATTTATTGATATAAAAATAAAATCAATACATTAAACTTAGTACCTAAAACTAATACTTATTTCTTAACTTACTATCTAACATACTTAGTTGTTACAAAATCCTTATAAAATATGCACTGGCTGTAGCTACAATTTCTAGCTCGATTAAGGAAAGGGGGTTGGCGAAACAAATTAAATAATTATTTATATTTTGAAAAGCTGACAAACAGTTAAAATCCAAATTGCTTTCTACCTTTTTAACAAAATTAATTGCTTCAACATATTCGTTTTCAAGTTGGAATACTCTCAATTTAATACAGTCAATAAAATGATAAATCGCTTCGCTTACGAGATGACCAAATTGTAAAGAACAACGTTTATCACTATATATTAACACGGTTAAAGTTTGTAACGCTGCCTTTTTATCTGTAAATTTCACCGTGCCAAAAGAATAACCATTATTTAACATCTCACACACTAGATTCCACTCATTAATAGAGAAAAATAGACTTTCTTCCTCGTTGAAAATATGAAGTTGAGGCATGAAATCATTTAAAACCCAAAGTCCAGATTTTATATTAATACCGTTGTCGTGTGTATACACTCGCATTGAAATGACACAATCAGTCAGGTAGCTCTCGGCCATGGTGAATTATAAAGTTTCGTTACAGTTGTCATTTTTAGGATAAAGTATCACAGTGTCCCCAAGAAACAGTTGAAATGCGGTCTTTCAAAATAATGCGCTTGTCGTCGTTTGCTGACAATGCAATCTTATTCTGTTCTTGTGTAAATATTTTATGTTTAAGTGATTTGAAAATTATATTTTTCTTACGAATCAGCTTATTCTCCATTAAAACTTTGCTATAATCTGAAAAATGAACATGTTTTATAACGTTCTTTTGTACACCTTTTGCTTTTTTTAATTCGTCTTGTTGTGTTTTAATGCAATAGAGCTTTGACCTTAACCCCACAAACTCCGAAATAACGGTCCCACCCAATTCGTCTTTAAAGAGACCTGGTACCTTTTTATTCAATAAAGGTA